>JAHHUM010002099.1:0-64368 GCA_036173005.1 Crenichthys baileyi
CCCCCTTTCAATTGGATGAACTGGAGAGAGCAGCGAAGGAGGACGTGGGACAGGAGACAGATTCAGAACCAACAGAATGAACGTACCTATACACTGAGCTTGATTCTGCAGAAGGAAACTGCTGGTCCTCAACCAGCTCCTAGTTCTAGTGACCCTCAGAAACCTCCTAGCGTATTTCATAGTGAAATAAGCATGAAAAACATTAGCTATTGTGACCACAGCTTTTGGCAAGGCTTCACCTGTTCAGTCTGAGTCACACGAGACTGTCCTGTTTCAGATTCCAGTCCTGGTAGCTGTTGTGGACCAGTGGAGTCCAACACCTTAGCAACCACCCTCCAACATGACTTTGGGAGATGTAAACACACAATGGGCTTTGTTTAATACCCAGGAAGGCTGCCCTTCCACACCTATGAGTGAGTCAGCATGTTTGTCTGCTGGCTGCAAATGTTTCAGTAGTTTCCTTCTGGAAAAAGCTTGGAAACACGTTTTTGACATATCTTTTGGAGGTGTTTCCATATTTGCTTAATCTTTTTGAAATGGTGACAGATAAATGTGCACTTTAGTTTGAAATGAAATCCTTCCTCAGCCTGTTAAACAATAAAACCCAGGAAACAAGATAAGCTGCTCTTTCTTTAGAATATGGAACCTAAAATTGGAACATGTTGGTCTACAGAAATTAAAAACAGTTCCCCTGATTGCTACAAACAAAACAACACTGATGTTTTACATGATTTTTGTGAGGGAGCATCCATCCCTGCTGTTCAAACCTGCTACAGATGGCCACGCAGCAACAGCAGAGATTTCAGACTGAAACATACATGATTATGTTCCTAATTTGGTTCAAAGTAGGTATCCATAGCAGTCTCAGTATGTAAGGAGCAAAGGTGTTAAGGTAATGCTTCTCATAGAAAACCGGAAAAGATTTGCATATTTCTTCTTCTGCGGGTCAGGACACCATTAAACCATTCATGGAATCTAGAGTAATTTCAGGGAGCAGCTTCAGCGGGACAGTTATGATTTCTGATCCCTCAAACGGTTCTGCATCCAGAACCTCTATTCATCACCAACTGGTGGAACCACATGGAGCAAGAATTACATTTGGACAATGTTTGTCTAGCTCTACATATAGAGGTATATTAACAGACTTTACTGAGGGGAGGAGGTGCCAGATGTTAACCTAAGACGAGGATCCAGCTTCTCTGGGCTCAAAGGCTTCTGGGGCGGACCATCACACAGATTTTTGTTGGAAAAGGAGCATCCGACCTGTTGTCAGCAACCAGTCCCAGCAGCCAGGCGTTGTGATGGTGGAAGGTTGCATCATGGTATGGACTTGGATCATTTTCTCTTCTGTGATGGAGCATTGATGCAGAAAACTCCAGAAGAGGCTTTAGAGCAACATCTGCTGCCTTTAGGACCACATCATCTCCAGGGACGTCCATCCATTTCCCACCAAGAAAATAAAATAACTCACTCCCAGTGGCTGCTTGATGGGGCCTGGACCCCTGGGCTCTTCCGGGCCTCTGCTTTGGGAGTGATAGGCCCCGGGGTCTCAGGTCTCTGGGTCCATGGCTGGGTCTGTATACAAAAGCGCGCTCACTCAGACCCACAGGTGTATAGATTCAGGTGTTAACAGATACACAAATGTTCCATATTGAGCCGCATTTACCACTAAATACATCTTGCATTCATAAGTACCGTGCACTTTTTGGTAAAAAAGCTGTTATTGTGAATGTTTCTGCAGGTGTAGAAGCAAGAAGGGTGTTAATCTCGTCATCCTTCTTTCTCTCCTCCATTCTTGTCTCCTTGCCCTTTTTCCTTTTTGCTCCACCTCTCTCTCTTTCGTGCTTCTTTATTTTTTCCTTCGTTTCTTTCTTCATGTCCGTAACAACTGAAATAATCCCAAAGCATTTTCTAATAAAGTTTCTTTTTTAAATATCAAGCAGACCTTTAAAGTGTTAGCTGTATTGCTCCACTTGTGAAAGTCAATCTGTTGGGCTTCTTCTTGACACTCAGACAATAATTCTGAGTGCTACACTGCTGGACAGGACACGGTAAAAAAAACTAAAACTAAAAACACATTCCAAAGGCCTGGTAGAGGAGGAGGAGGGTAAGGGTGCTGGACTGACCTGCCTGCAGTTCTGACCCGTCTCCAACAGAGAATGTTGGAGAATATAGGAACCACAAATGAGACAAAGACAACCCTGTACTGTTGGACCACCGAAGACATGTTCAACATCAGTGAAAGAAAAAACAATGCAGGTTGAGATGCAGAAATGGATGGATACTAACAAACGAGTCAGTCTTTATGCAATGGAAAAGTAAATAATTATAAAAACGTTCTTTTGGTTATGATTTAGTTTTAAACTGACAGGACCCGGGAACAGACATGAGGCTGGCTGCCTCATGGTGAAGGATGTTAATTACAGAAAAAAAACAGAACTGGCACAAGAGGACCCAGAACTAAATTGAAACAGGAATCCAAACCACAACACAGACAGAACGGAGAAAAAAATTGAAGTGGGTACGGAAAACTCTTAACAACAATAATCACAAAAACAAAACAAAAAATCCACATACAAAAACCATCTGAGTACCAAAAATACAAAGACCCGTAAATCAGGACGGTTGTGGGAAAATGTTTGTTGGCATATTTCTGGTCTGTTTTAGTTTTTCGGAGCTCTGAAGTTGGTTCTAGTCATTGGAAACCCAAATGTTTATGGAGCTTGTTGTAGAAAAATTTTTTACGAAGACAGAGACCGATGATTGTCACTCAGAATCAGCTTTATTATAATCTTGCAAGAGAGAAGGATTTTTTACAGCATTGGAGATGCGCTCAGTAGTGCTGCCAAATCGTTCTGACCAGACAAAGCAAAGGTTCTCCTTATAAGCTACAACAGTTTTCAAGGTAACTCTCATGAGACCCAGAGAGACGAGGTCCCAGACATAATCTTAACAGTGTGGCATACATATTATCTCACACAGGTGCAAGGAGAAGGCTGAGAAACCATTACTCTAAGACTATATAAGAGAAGAGTGGAACAACACTGAGGGGTTCTAATACTTTTGTCAGTTCCTGTAGATATCAAGGAGCAAATCAAGCAAGGCACTAAAAGTTCCATAACAAGCTGGAAAAAAGAATGTGGATGTTTTTAGAAACTATTTTTCTGCGTGAACCAAAGTCAGGAATTACGTTGTGGTCCTTTATTCACTGATGATTTACTCACAGATTCCAGCAGAACCTAAAGGATGTCATTCCTTAAAGGTCTTCCTCCAGACCTAGAGATTATCAGATGAGTTATCCCTGACTCATTGTCAGCAGCAGCAGCTTTTGGCAGCAGCGTGAACTGGAGTGGTAAAGTGGTGTTGGTCATGACATTATAAATAACTGAGATTTTCTCCAGCGGCTGTTTGGTGTTTCCTCTCAGATTGCAGAAAGATTGATGAGGTTGTGCTGAAACTATGACCACAGCTTTGACCACAGAGAAAGCTGCTGAGATATGAAACAAAGAGAAGGTGTGGTGAATAATTTGGAACAGACACGTTAAAGATTTTTCTCCTCCTGCATCACTTTCATCTAAATTACTGAATTATGGATCTCTAATGTGAGCAGGTGATGAATCATATAAACACATCTAACTGTGTGATGTAAGGAGGAATACTTTTTTGCAGGTTTAAAATTAATACTTCCTCTTTCTGTCCAGCAGGTGGAGCTAAACATTCATCTTCTGTTGTCATGGTTACTACAGTTTATTAGTTGTGCTTGACGTGATGAAATGTTCTAACTTAAATAATGTTTGTCTGAGAAAAGGTGTCGCATTCATGAATCGGCCACCAGGGGTCCCCCAGACTGTGATGATCTAAATCTCATTTGAGGAACTGGTTAAACAACAAGCAGCTTTCTCAACAATGATGGTACGTTTGGTATCAGAACAACTTTTCACTCTGGGTTTGTTCTGGTCCATTAATGCTGTTGTGAGGTGCCTGATCTGAGTGAAAGCTGTTTGACTTGACCTTCCTGTCATGTTGAGACGGTGTTTAAATATTGTAGTTGTTTATGATTTGTTTTTATTGTGACTCGGAGCAGATCTGTCTGGTGAACATGCAGCAGTTTTACTGAAAAAATCAAAATGCATCAAAATCCTTCCAGCTTCCTGATGGAGAATATCAACCAGACTATTTTGCTTTTTATAACAACTTTTCTTTAAAAGTATTGCTCCAGATCTTTGCAGTCGGTCTATCATCCTCCTGAGAAACCGCTGCCATGTGTTTAACTGGTGCCAAATTACCCAGAAATCCCTGCAGTTTTGTCACATACAACTAATGCTGCGTTCAGACCAAACGCGGTTTGAGCATCAGGGGCGTCTGGTTTTCATGCAAAGTCTATGTGGACGCGCCTCTTGGAGCGGCGAGAGGTGCTGCGGCGCGTTTCACGAGTCCGGCGCGGCGCATCTTGACGCGTTTTGAGCGTTTCAAACTTCTGACGCACGTTACGCGCATCCAAAGCATCCGACGCGCCGCGTCAACCAATCAGAGAAGCTCAGCTTTCTGACGTAGTGATGTATTTTATCATGTGACCACAAAGATCCCGGGAAATCCCACAAAGACAATGGAGCATAAACTTATCATTGCGGTTTCGAACTGGGCCGGGGACAGACGAAAAATAGCGCTGAAAGCGATCCTCCTCTGCGCGCAGCTCCTGGAGCAAGTGGTGAAATTCACCAAACTCTGAACGCCTCTGAATTGTCTGGTGAATCCAGACACGGTGCAGAGGCGCCAGACGACGACGTTCAGCATTAAGACATGTTGCAGCCACACAGAATATAAGAAACCAGCACTGAGGGATACATTTCAATAAAAATCCACAAATAAAGAGAGAATCAATGGATCTCGGCTTCCTGTGACGTCAGCAGAGGCATGAAGTGTATTTTTGAAAGGAGCCATGAAGTCAGCTGGTTTATATTTTTACTATCCAGCAGAAAATGGTGATAATGGTGATGCACAAACATGCATGTGCAGCATCAAGGAGATGTTTAGAAGACGTTAACTCTGCCAGGACTTTGCATTTGAGACTGACTGATCCTCCTGATGTGACTGGGACTGAGACTGAGACGAACCTGCTGCTTTCATTTCTGGTATCGGACCTCAGGTATTGAAAGGTAACATTCCTCTCCTGTCACCCCAGGAACGGCGTGCTGATGGTCTGATTACTTCATTACTTCAGTTTGAGATCTGCAGTTTAAATCAGTCTAAATTAGCAACTTAATTCAGGTATTTACTGTAATTTAAAGATGCGGAAATGAGACCTCTGGGTCTGAGAGTGGGGATAAGCTTGAGTCCCACTCCTTTTCTCCCTCTGAGGAATTCAAAGCTGCAGCCATGTCCTCATAAAAACTGCATCTACATGACGGCATCCTGCACTTTGCTCCTAATGAGGTGAAATGAAGACAGATTAAAGTGTTTCCGAAGACACATGACCCTGACAGTTAATCCACTGAAAGTAAATTAAATCAAGTTTAGTTTAAAGGATATAGAGCACAGGAAATGTATTTTTATTTTTTTATTTAATCATTATTTTACCCTTTTTCAAGGGAGACCTGGCCGAGAGGCACAAAGGTTACAGGATACAAAACAAAATATATAAAAGGTAAACACAATTAAACTGTCATAAAAGTCTCTGAGGTTCAAAACCAAATAAATTACAGGAACAGAGCATCAAATTAAGATTTCAGAAAATAATTTTAGAGGGTTTTAAGAATAGCAGTTACAGTCTTCAGTGAAACAGTTTTAAAGTAGAAAAAACGTTTTTACTGAGTTCTGAACAAATAGAAAACAGAGAAATAAAGAGTTTATTTATTGTTTCAGGGCTTTCTAGCAGCTTTCACATTTAGCCAAAGACGAAAGGCCATTCTGTGTTTCAGTGACCTTTTCATTAATAATAGCCTCAGATCCTTTACTCAAACCTTCTAACAGCACACCATTTTAGCTACTTAGAGGTTCGACTCTTTTTTCAGTCTCAACTACCAATGTTTCAGAGGTTCCAAAGACAAATACAGTAGATGTCTTCCTTACCTTAGATCCTAACAGAGGGTCAGCTTTATACAACAAACTGGAGCTGTGAAAGGCTCCTCTATGGACCACTTTGAGACTGTCTGGGAAAGGGACTCGGGTTTGTCAATATCAGGGGACACTTGGGATCTAACTCCTAATTTGATTAACTCATCATGATTGTGTGTCCAACATTGTTTGTTGCAGTTTAAAGTTGTGCATAGATTTCATATGTGTAGGGTGAGGCTGTCTCGCATTAATCCAGATGTGAACCCTGGGTGCTACAAGTGTGGTGGTGGAGAGACCTGCCTTATTCATATGTTATGGACATGTCCATATCTTCAGAAGCACTGGAAAGACATTCTTCACCCCCTGCCTTTCGTCTTTAGGCACCACATAGAACCCAACCTACTAGTGGCCCTTTTTGGCACCATAGGAATGACTGACAGTCACCTCTCTTCCTCTAAAAGCAGCACGTTATCTTCTGCCTCTCTTCCAGGTAGATGCAGAATTCTGATAAAATGGAAAGACACGACTTCTCCCACCCATGCTCAATGGTTGAAGTATCTCATGTTCTTCTGAAGACTTGAAAAGCACTGCTACTCTGTGATAAATTCTAGCCATACGTTTCACAGGTTGTGAAGACCTTTCACTTTGACTCAGTCATCTAGGACTTTGCATGAAGAAAGCTGCTCATATACAGGTCCTATGTTCCAATAATGAACTAGGGGCAGATGGGGAAAGGTTTTGGAAGCGGTTCTGCACTCAATTCAATTCAATTCAGTTTATTTATAAGCGCCAATTCACAACACATGTCGTCTCAAGGCACTTCCAACAAAAGTCAGGTACATGCATTACAATTAATCCGAATCATTGAACAGTGCAGCTCAGATTCTGTTATTTAATTCAATTGGATAAAAAGTTTTCTATCTAAGGAAACCAGCAGATTGCATTCCGTCAGTGACTTGCAGCATTCACTCCTCCTGGATGAGGCCATGTAGAGACAGTGGACAGTCACTGGCGTTGACTTTGCAGCAACCCCTCATACTGAGCATGCATGTAAACGACAGGAGAGGAAAAACTCCCTGTTAACAGGAAGAAAGATCACCAGCAGAAGCAGGCCAGTGTGAGCGGCCATCTGCCACGACCGACTGGGGGTTAGAGAGAAAAGAGCAGAGACACAAATAGAACAAAATGAAGCACTGATCCAGGAGTACTTTCTATGGGAAGGAAAGGTAAAGTGTTCAATGGATGTAGCTCCTTTAGTCGTGTTCACCTAGAAAAGAAGAACAGAGTAAACTCTGAGCCAGTTTTCGAAGGTGAAGAGTTCGAGAGAGCACATAGAGTTAGTTACAGTAGAAGCTCAGTCAGTAGCTATGTCTAAGGAGAGAGAAAGGCGTAAACACTGAAAGACAGGGCCATGTGGATCATCGTAGAAGAGGGAGCATTAAGTTGTTGCCAGCAGAAGCTCGAACGATGCCCCTCTCCAGACAGTTGTCACAGGTAGACACAGAGTCAGGCCAGGTGTAGCTCTCTAGGAAGAGAAAAGAGAGAGAACAAAGTTAAAAGCTGAAATAACAAGCCAAAGATGCAAAAATTGAGAGTAGTGTGAGATGTAAGCGAAGAGGGTGAAAGATGGTCATTATGTCCCTCCAGCAGCCTAAGCCTATTAGCAGCATAACTACAGAGATCAGCTCAGGATAACCTAAGCCACTCTAACTATAAGCTTTATCCAAAAGGAAAGTTTTAAGCCTAGCTAAAAGTAGACAGTTTTGTCCATCTAGAGCCCACTGATGCCATTGTTATACTAAAAACCACAACGATTGGGATACCTCTCTCTGTCAGATTGATTATAACCACTGGAAAAGAGAGGGGGTCATCTTCTTTGTAGGGACTTGTAAACATCTTGTTAATGGCTGTAAGACTGACCTGTTCCAGGTGTGACGTGGACAGATCTTCATACATCTGTTGTTCCTCATCAAAGTTACTTGATGTTAGTATTCTTTACAAACCTGTATGCATCTCAGTGTTTAATGTTGATGACAAAATAAAAATTATTTTGAGAAAAAAACTGGAATTATTATTAAAAATTTAAACAATTTGAAAAATATAAACTGATGAGTTTATTAATTACAATAGAAAACATAAAAAATAATTGATTTTAAAATTATTGATATTTCTGTTTAGAATAATATTTTAGATAAAAGCATTACAGTAATTATTCATTATGAAGAAGAAAAGAAAATAGAGAGAAACTGTTATGGAGATAACATTAACCGGGACACATAAAGTTTATTAAGAAGGTAGAAAACCTAAATGGAAATGATCCATCCTGATTGAACGTTCAGCCTCTCTGAATAAAGACACTTAAAGGTTCGGTTCTTCTTCAGGTGAAATCCAGTTTAGGCCCACCTGTTCTGTTCTGTTTCCAGAACCAGTAAGGACTCGTGCTGGGTTTGTTCATGTGTTTAGCTCAGAAAACGGTTTTGATCGTCTTCGCCCACCAGACTCCGAGTTCATTCAACCGGGCGCTCCGGGATACAGGGTCATCGTGTCTGACCTGTACGCCTTGAACTTCAGAAGCAGTGCTACACAGGATGACATCATCGGTGATTCCCTAGTCCTCCTCCATGCTGAAAGCTTTGATACTGTTCTTTCTTCAGATATCTTCATCTGTTTGTCTTTTTCTGGATGTTTTCACTCATTTTTCTGCTTGTTCTATAATCTGGAATAATTTCTCATTTCTCTTTTTAGTTCTACTCTTTTTTCCTTTATATTTCATCTCCTTGTGTTTATTTTTAGTTCATTTGTGGTTCTGTCAGCGACTTTATCTGTAAGATTTATTTCTTTTTCTGGCATTTCTTTTCTATTTTTCTTTTTTCTGCATCTTTGTGTCTCTTTGCAGCTCAATAAATCTACAATTTATTTTAAGTTCTGTGAAGCTGAATCTCCTTGAGGGAATTTTTAAGTTAATTTGTTTTATTTATGGATGCGTCATATGTCTACATTAGTACATTAGTCTATTTTAACATATTGGTATTGGTGCAATGAGCAATACTGGACCAATGACAATCTATGATTATTTCCATCTTGCTGCTGTTTGTGTTTCTGAGGGGTGGGGGTGGTCATGTGGTTTTTGTTTGGTCGTGACAGTGATGCAGTGAAGGATTGTGGGTGTTTAACTGAAGCAGAGAAGCAGTGTCAGCGGTGTGGTTGTTTTTTCACTGTGTGCAAAGGATAGAGAAATATATATAATATAAATAAAATTGTTATAAAAATTTGTTATTGGCCATAACAGTGATATTATTATCAGATATCAATATTAATATATTGCTGTTGATATTGTTGCATTCCTAATTTTATTTTTGCATAGTTTTCACATTGTTTCTAATTTTGGTCTCTTCAACGAGTTTCTAGTGTTTTCAAGTCATTTTATGTTTCTTCATGGCCACCTCAGCTCATTCAGAGTGGGTCACTCTGAATCTGATGACATGTAGCCATGTGCAGGATAATCCAAAGGCGCTGCTGGTTTGTGTGTCTGTGTCAGCACTGGGTGGGTCCAGATGGACTCAGGCCAGTTTGTGCTGACCGCTACTGAGTTTTTCGTCAAACCTGATGGAGTTTGTGGTTTCCAGGTGACCTGAAGAACCCGGATCTCTTCCAGTATGGCGAGAAGATGATGCACGCCTGGATGGAGGGCCGCCTCAGCGAGGACATTGCAGCCGAGCAGCACAAAGTGGAGGAGGCAGAAATGATCATCTTCCAGGTCAGAGGTCACAACTATCACTCTTCTGATGGTTTTTGTTGGTGTATGATGCACTTATTTCCAATAATATATTTAAATCTAAATTAATGCAACAAAGACAAAAACTGAATTGAATTGAATTGAACAAACAAAAAATTAGGTCTATGAAAGTCTTTTTCTGGTGTGTAAATTTAGTTTTAATAATTTTAGTAGTTTTAGTGCAGGGGTCTGCAGCCTGCTGCTCCGGAGCCAAATGTTGCCCTTTAGAAACTCCGCTGTGGCTTTTTAGAACCTCCCCTGTGGCTCTTAAGAACTTTGGCCAAAAACGTAAAGAATTTCGCAATGTTTTAAAACGTAAAAGTAATATAAAATGCTAGCCTTAGCAGTAGTTCTTAGGTGCTTTCATGCAATACATGCTTAGGATTTCCACAAAGAATGACACCAACAGATAATGGAATAATGCTTAGTATGAAGTATATTTTTCTGTCAGTCAGTTGCAAACTATGTGCGTTTTTGACGTCTTTTTCTATAAAACTTGAATGTTCCATTGAAGAAAATGAAACCTAAAATCAAAAAATGTTGTTGCTTTTTAATTTGTAAATCTAACCAAGTTTCTTATAGTAGATATTATAAAAACAAGCAACTTAATTTCAAAGAGTCATGTTTCTTTTGTGCCTTTTGAACTGATTTTGTTTAGCTGGACCGAAGGTAAAAGTGGCCTCCGGCTGTAAAGGTTGCCGAGCCCAGATTTACTGGTGCTGTTCAAGTTTGCATGTTCCAACATGCATTTCCATCCCACCACATGTGGACCAAATTCGGTCCAATCAGCTTCTTCCTTCTTGATGCTCGATGTTCCTTTTCATTTTATTTGTGTTTTATTTCAGCCCTTCAGCAAAGTGTGGCTGAATAAGCACAAAATGTTCCTGGAAGCTCTCAGTGATTACATTTTATGTATAAAGCTCATTTAAGCTATTCAGACGGTCTAAAGTTATGTCCATCACAGCTGAAAATATTCTGAAAAGGCAATAAATAAAACAACATATAAAATAAGAATAAATCATAGAATTACAAGCAGCACATAAACAGACCAAAGTAACCAAGTGGGATAATAATGAGTCTGGAAAAACCTGATTAAAAAGGTAAGATTTTATCCTGGATTTAAAGAACAGGATGGAAGGAAAATGTTTTAAACCCAAGGGGAGCTGGTTCCACAGCTGGTTCCCCAGGTGCTTCCCCACAGCTGGTTGCACAGCTGGTTCCCCACGGCTTGTTCCACAGCTGGCTTCCCAGGTGTTTCCGTAGCTAGTTGCACAGCTGGTTCCACAGCTGGCTCCACAGCTGGTTCAGCAGGTGGTTCCACAGCTGTTTGCAGAGCTGGTTCCACAACCGGTACCCCAGGTGGTTCCACAGCTTGTTCCCCAGGTGAATCCACAGCTGGTTGCACAGCTGGTTCCACAGCTTGTTCCCCAGGTGAATCCGCAGCTGGCTGCAGAGCTGGTTCCACAGCTGGTTCCACAGCTGGTTCCACAGTTGGTTCCCCATGGCTTGTTCCACAGCTGGCTTCCCAGTTGGTTCCATAGCTAGTTGCACAGCTGGTTCCACAGCTGGTAGAGAAGGTGGTTCCACAGCTGGTTCCCCAGGTGGTTCCCCACGGCTAGTTACCCAGGTGGATCCACACCTTGTTGCACAACTGGTTCCTCACGACTCGTTCCACAGTTGGCTTCCCAGGTGGTTCCGTAGCTTATTCCACAGCTGGCTCCCCAGCTGGTTCAGCAGGTGGTTCCACTGCTGCTTGCACAGCTGGTTCCACAACTGGTACCCCAGGTGGTTCCACAGCTTGCTCCCCAGGTGAATCCGCAGCTGGTTGCACAGTTGGTTTCACAGCTGGTTCCCAATGCGGTTCCCCAGCTGGTTCACCAGGTGCTTCCACAGCTGGTTCCCCAGGTGGTTCCATAGCTGGTTGCACAGCTGGTTCTGCATCTGGTTCTCCAGGTATTTTCACAGCTGGTTCCACAGCTGGTTCTCCAGGTGTTTCCACAAATGGTTCCACAGCTGGTTCTCCAGGTGGTTCACCAGGTACGTAATAAATTACAAAAACACAGAAATCACATTGCAATGCATGGTAGAGTATTCACAAAATGGGTGTCAATGGTCCAAAAAAATCCTGAACAGACAAAAATTTGTTACATTTAGTTTGAAAAGTTTGAAAGAACAAATTAAATCAAAAGCAGCTCCTTACAGTAGTTAATATAGCCGCTACCTGCACCAGCATGCAATAACATAACTGCTAATATAATGTGTGATGTCATAATAATGATAAAAATTTGTGCACCAAACAGAGATTTTTCTAAGCCTAATGACTTATGATTGATTTTGACCCTCAGGACTAAACAAACGGATCTTTTTACCATTGTTGCATTAAACTGAATCAGAGATCCCTCTCACCTTGATGTTGTGTGTCTTTGTGCAGTTTCCTCTGTGCTGGTTCAGCATCCCGGCCATCCAGAAAGGATGGTTTGACAGAGTAATCACACAGGGATTCTCCTTCACCCTGCAGACCATGTACAGCAACGGAGCTTTTATGGTCAGACTGATGAGAATCACAGGAAAATAACACAACAGCTGCTTTAATCGGTAGAGACAATAAATGTTCAATGCAAAGGAATAAATGGACAATGCACAACAATGCCCCAAATATGGAATATCTGTCATTATTTCTAATTATATGTTAGAACTGAGGGATTTTTGTTTTGCATGTTTACCACTGAGTCCCACCTCCCACTGTTTTTGATTGGCTTCAAGCCGAGAGGAGCTTTTCTGTACCGTTGTCTTTCTTCTCTTCTGGATATTAAGACTGCTGTGAGATGTTCCTGCTAAACTGTGACTTCCCTGTTTTCTTTAAGGACAAGAAGGCCATGCTGTCCTTCACCACCAGAGCTGTACAGACAATGTTTCAGCCTGACGGCATCAACAGAGACATAAACATCTCTCTGTGGCCTCTGCAGGTGAGACGGACTCACACAGGTAGATTTTCATCTGATGGCAAACAATCACTGAGCTGCAGAGCAAATCACTGTCACTGAAGGCAGCTGCTGATCTGAACGCAGACAGATGTTATCGGTTTTGACAGATGAGACCAAAGAAGAGATCTTTGACTATAATGCACAGAACCACGTTTGGAGAAAACCAAACACGTCACACCAACTGTTAAGCACGGTAATGGAGGGATCATGGTTTGGGCTTGTTTTGCAGCCATAAGACCAGGGCACTTTGCAGTCATTAAGTGGACCATAAACTTCTCTGTATAACGAAGTATTCTAAAGTCAAATGTGAGTCCATCTAACAGGTGAAGCTTGGTTCAAACTGGGTCATCAACAGAACCTTGGTCCCAAATACACCAGCTGTGTTTGTAGCTTGTCGTTTTACACTGGAGGTTTGACTTAAATGTCTTGAAGCTGGTTAATCCCGGATCATGTCTGTGTATGTCCTGTCATTTTCAAGCTGCTTCCGTCCTCCCCACTGACAGCAGCCCCTCCAGGTTTTAGCTGTTAAAAAGTAAATAAATCAGAAAGATCCTGAACCCTCTGTGTTAGTTTTTTTCAGAACGGGACTCTAAACATCTGTGGATTTCAGGTTCTGGCTCCTCAGATCTTCTGGAGTCTGGCTCACTGTCCTGCCGCCGTATGCATCCAGATGCTGGAAGGATGGCAAGCTCGTCTGAAAAGACTGGTGACTGAGAAACCTTTGACCTTTGCTCCCTGTGAGCTCTTTGACCTCGGTTTTCAGGGAGGGTTCAAGCTTCGGCGTGAGGTGAAGGGCACACTACTCCCCAGCAGAGAGCAGAAGCCTGACAGAGCCAGGGGGCCAAGCCCCCGAGCAGGACCGTTGAAATTAAAGATGTTGAAGAAGAAACACATGTAAAGCTGGTAGGAAATGGGCCTTTGATCACTGGCTCCCACCTGTGGTGTATTCGGATAGAATACAATTTCCTTTATTGTCCCTCACTGGTGTCCCAGCAGCACAGTGACAGGCAAAACAGAAGTGTGCAGATTCAACTAGGTAAAAGTCAAATACAAACATATAAAAATTATATTTTATTCACAAAATGTGACTGAAATTTGTTATTCCTGCAAACATGTACATAAAATCGATCAAACGTATAAATTGAACTGTGCGAAGGTTTGTGTCGCCCCTGTTTTCTGTACTGACTGCCTGTTCCTCCTGCGGGATCACGGTATAGATACCTTTCCAATATGGCGACGTTGTTAACGGGTGAAACTACTGGCCATGTAGCCCTTTTAGCGGGTGTTTTTACACACTGGCAGAAGAGATACATCTCGGTTTTTTGTCGCCTAAAGCAGAAGGTTCTGTGGTGGGTGATGCCTAATAATTGAAGAACAGAAGTTATTAAAAATATTCGATATTTTCGTTTTTGTAACCTCATACATTAACGAATTTAAACCAGCAGTTTTCACACGTTTATCTTTCACCGGACACTCCTCTGAGCGGCGGAGTGGTACAGCCCACAGTGACGTCACAGTGGGTGGAGCTCAGCGGGCTGGACGTGAAGAAGGAGACGGAGGAGTTTGTTGTTGTTTATCTGGTTTAACGGAGGTGTTACTGGCTTCTGCCGCCTCTAAAAAAGCTCGAACCCAGGAGAACCATCACCGTCAGACCCACCGAGGATCCGGAACCGGGAGTCTCGTCTGAAACCTGCACCGTCGACCGGAAGCAGCCCGGAAACGGCCAATATGAAGTGGATGTTCAAAGAAGATCACTCCCTTGGTACGAACCGCTGGATACCAGAGAAGACGTTCTCACAGCGGACATGTTTCAGTGTACTCTAGGACTGTGGTTTTGTGGAGTTTATCTGAGCTGTAATTAGGTCAAAGTGTTACTATAACGGGTTGGTTCGGGTTCTGGCCTGGTTGTCAGAGAAGGCTCCTGGAACTTAGTCGGGTTTAAAGATGGCTGTTGGTGTTAAAGCTCCAGTCTGACCTGCTGCCAGGGCTATTAAGGAAACATGGAGCTGCTGACCAGCCTGGGATGAGCTGGAAACTGAAAGCCAGTCAGGAACCAGTGTCTGATCCGGGCCACCAATGCGTCCTTATCTTTTTTCCCATTACAGCTGAAATATCCTCTCCTCCAGCTCTGATAACAACTAAAGCACCTAAAGCAGGCCTCATTTCCTTAGAAACCCAGCTCTGCTCTCTTCCGTTATGCCAGAATTTCCTGCAATCTTTTAACTAATCTGAACCAGGCCTTTCAATCACCCAAAAATACTATTTATCTATCATCCATCTGTGATCTCTGTGGGATGTTTCCAAGTAAATTAGACAGAAGCTGTTTGGAAGGAAGAGTGTAATGAAAGGAGAAAATCAGGATCGATATGAGCAGACTGCTTCTCTGCAGAACCACAATCCACTCCTGAGAGGGATTTTTTTTAACTAATTGACAGCAGATTCCTTGGAATCTCACAGATCCACTGTCAGAGATCTGAGCTGGTCCATCTCAGGAGGAGGAAGGTGGGACTGGACGTCTGCAGCAGCTGCCTGAAACAGAACTGAAAGGCTTTAAATAATTTCCTGTAGAACGCTTTTAAGGTTCCAAACAGAACCCAATGTTGAGGTCGGTCCTTGTGTTCAGTCATCATATTAAACATCCACCTGACCTGTGTGTTTTTGTTCTGCAGAACATCGGAGCTTAGAGTCGGCCAAAATCCGCAGCAAGTACCCAGACCGGGTCCCGGTGAGTGAAGGCAGACTGACGTTAAAGCTGCTCCTGAGGGTTCCTGCTTCTGTAACATGACCCCTGTGTGTCTGTCAGGTGATCGTTGAGAAGGTGTCTGGCTCCCAGATCGTGGACATCGACAAGAGGAAGTACCTGGTCCCGTCCGACATCACGGTGGCTCAGTTCATGTGGATCATCAGGAAACGCATCCAGCTGCCCTCGGAAAAGGCCATCTTCCTGTTTGTGGACAAGACAGTGCCTCAGTCCAGGTCAGCTTCCTGTTTCCACCTGCAGGTTTAGATTATTCCCAGGAAAACTGCATTTCATTAGTTTTTAACACAAAAACATCTATGCAGCATGATTGAATCAGATTCCCTGAGGAAGATGGCCGCCACAGAGACGCATCCTCAAACACTGTTCGGTGTATTCACACCCGTTGCACTGTCTCGCACGTTGTCCCGTTCCAGCCACAACATTTTGTTATTTCATCAGGATTTTCTGTGACAGACCAACACAACGTTGGGCAGAAACGTCAAGTGGAAGGAAGAAGATCCAGGGTTTTAAACATTTTTAAAATCTGTTCTGGGTCAGAACTCTGTAGAACCACCTCTCTCTGCAGGTCCAGCTGCAGGTCTGGTGTTTCGCTCTAGCAGCTTTGAACATCTACAGAATGACATTTTCCCCCATTCTTCTTAGTAAAACATCTCAAGCTCAGTCAGATTGGATGGAGAACATCTGTGAACATAAGCTTGCAGGTCTTGGCTTCTCAGCTGGATTTAAGTTTGTACTTTGACTAGGCCATTCTAACCCATGAATCTGCTTTGCTCTAAACCATCCATTGTATCTCTGTATGTTTAAGGTGATTGTCCTGCTGGAAGGTGAACCTCCACCCCAGTCTCAGATCTTCTGCAGCCTCTAATGGGTTTTCATCCAGGATTGTCCTGGATTTAGCTCCATCCATCTTCCCTCCACTTTGACCAGTATTTCTGTCCCACAGCATGATGCTGCCACCACCAAGTCTCACCAAAGGGATGTTCACATAACATTTTGCACTGAGGTCAAAGAGTTCGGTTTTGTTCCTCTCTGAGCATGTTCTCTTCCACATGTTTACTGTGTCTCCTACATGGCTTGTTGAAATGTGTAAATAGGACTTCTTCTGGTTTTCTTTCAACAATGGCTTCCTTCTTGCCACTCTTCCATTAAGGCCAGATTTGTGAAGTGCATTACTAATTTAACTATTGTTGTGGAAAGATTCTCCCACCTGAGCCTTTGAATCTCAGCAGCTCCTCCAGTGTTACCATGGGCCTCTTGACTGCTTCTCTGATTAATGTTGTCCTTGTCAGTTTAGGTGGACGTCCATGTCTTGGTAGATCTGCAGGTGGTCCATCTTCTCTCCATGTCCAGATGATGGATTGATCAGAGCTCTGGGAGATGTTCAAAGCTTGAGTTGTTGTTGTAGAACCTAACCCTGCTTTAAACGAAACGAGAACTTTCTCCCTGACCTGACTGCTCTGGTCCTTGGTCTTCATGATGCTGTTTGTTCTCTAATGTTCTCTAAAATACCTCTCAGACCCGAAACAGAACATCTACAGTTAGACTCGGATTAAATTACACACAGCTGGACCCTGGTTACTGACAGAGTGGTTCTGGGAGGCTGGACTGGAGTTTATTTAAGGTTATCAGAGTAAAAGATCTGAATAGAAATGCACACCACAATAATAATAATTATTATACTGCTCTGTGTTGGTTTGTCACATAAAAGCCTGTGGTTGGAACAGGCCGAGATGTTTAAAGGGTGTGAATACTTTTGGGGTTCTGGGTTTATGTTCAGTGTTCTGTTGCTTCAGGCCTTCCCGTGTTTAGCACTGATTACTGTATGCATCTCACATGCTGTCATCTGTACCATGAGGCCTTCGCCTGCAGCTGCCTGCAGCGCTGAAGCTCAGCACAGATTTCCTCCATTAGGGACGATAAACGAGATGTTGATGTCTGCTGCAGGACAACTCTGAACATGATCTCAGAGCTGTTGCAGTTGGTCTGGGAAGCAGCTGAACGGGTCGGTTCTGCTGACTGATTCGTAACTGTGTCCCTTTAATGCTTCAGCATCACGATGGGGCAGCTGTACGACAAGGAGAAGGATGAGGACGGCTTTTTATACGTGGCGTACAGCGGAGAGAACACCTTCGGCTTTTAGGAACCTTGCTGGAGTTCGTCTCCACCCTGCCATGACCCACGATCCTGTCCCGCCGGCGCCTGTGAGGCAGACATCCTGTCTGAGCATTTGTTCTCCACCTTTCTACAGATTCCCATTCAGTGTGTCACCCATTATGGGTGTGATGTTGAGTGTTTTTAGAAGGAACCTGTTTGATTTTCTTCTTACTTTTTGAATGAAGTTTGTTTTAGTGTTTTTTCTTTAAAGATGATATTTTAATTTAATCAAAAATATTTTTAATTTAATTATCTGAGGGTGAGGTAGCTGGATGACCTAAACCAATAAAAAGATGAAAAAGAAGCCAGGCTGCATGCGTTTTATTCATTCCTTTCAACGGGATCAACTCTGTAAGTATTAGAACCTAGAACGTCTCTATTGGACCCTTCCTGCATGACTCCTTCCCCACATCTTGTGGGAGGAAAAGCTCCACTTACAGACTGAATCTATTCATAACCAGTTCTGGCTAATGATGGGTTGGGAAGAGGTTTGCACTCTGAAGGGACCAGATATAGGTTAACAAGTTCAGATTTTGATGGTACTGGAGGATCAGAGACCGGACGGTCCTCGGAGGGCATGAAGAGGAGGACAGATGTTTGGACCATGATATGTTTTTCAGTGGAGCTTTGTAAAACTCTGAGGCCGTCCTTCAAGGTCAGAACAGGGACATCTGGAGGCAGGCTGGGGTTACTGCATCTGTTTTAGAAAAGTATGGCTGTGAACAGGGCTGCACGGTGGGTTCTCACCGGGTACTCAGGTTTTCTCCCACAGTTCAAAAACATGATTGTGAGGGTAATTGGTCTCTCTACATTGTCCATGGGTGTGTGTGCTTGGTTGTTTGTCCTGTGTGTGTCTGTGTTGCCCTGCGATGGACTGGCGACCTGTATGGGGTGTGCCCCGCCTCCCGCCCGTAGACTGCTGGAGCATCAGAGATAGCACCAGCTTCCCTGTGACCCACTATGGAATAAGTGGTATAGAAAATGACAGAAGCATGGTCAGACAAGTGGCAATGCTTGGTGAACATATATTTTTAAGTTTACTTTAATTCAATAAAAATTCAGCTAGTTTGCAGGGCAACCCCTGCTGTGTACCTACTGACCTGTGGATGTATTTAAAGGTAACGCCTCAAAACTGCTTCCTTTTGTGACATCACTGAAAAATCTAAATAAATCTGCCAATAAATCAGAAAGAAAACTGGACCTCCATCAGTCTGGTTCATCCTTTATTCCAGTTTAAAGATGCCCTAAATGTTCAGTGTTCATCTCTTCAAACAATAATATGGAGGTATAAACATCACGGAAGTGCTTAGCCATCACAGCGTTCAGGAAGTAGACGGGTTCTGTGTCGTGGAGATGGACAAGTTCTGATGTACAATGTTGAAATCAACCTCAGAACAACAGCTAAAGATCATCGTCCACGGTAAAACCAGTCCTGTTCCAAAGTGGAACTCAGAGAGGAAGAGGCCATCGCTCCAGAAGCGAAGTAAAAAAAAAAAAAAGACTTAGACAATCAACTCAGGGACAAAGAGCTTTATGGTTGGAGACATGTCCTGTGGTCTGAGGAGACTAAAACTGAACTGTTTAGACATGGTGTCCATCGTTACATTCTCAAACCTGAGAACACCAAATGTGAAGTACGGTGGTGGCAGCATCATGGTGTGGGGGTGCTTTGTTGTTGGAGTCTTTGGTGAATTTAACAAAATAAACAACATCATAAGGAAAGAAAATTATTGAAGCAACATCTCAGAACATCAGGTTGAAACTGTCCCTCAGCCTAACCAGATTAGTTGAAAGTGGTTGAAGGACAACAAAGTAAACGTTTTGGAGTGTCCATCATAAAAGTGTCATGCTGAGTATTTAAAAGTATATTCTAAACCCTCTGAGTTGCTCCTTGTTGCTAAATATGATGTCAGGGCGTCTCTTTGGCAGCTTCACAAAACACATTTTCCATTTGAAAACCTGAACCTCTTTCAGCCGCCAGAAAAAACAGACTATATGTGCAATTTTGAGGTGTGTGTGGTGCTCTACAGGTCAGGGCCACATTCCACAGAGAGCCTAGCATGTTCTGATCTCTATCAGCACCAGGCCTCAACATGACATGCTATTCATTCATTCATCTATTCATTCATTCATTTATTCATTCTTTCATGCATTCTTTCATGCATTCTTTTAGTTATTTAGAACTGTGTGGATTGTTTGTTGCAGCTTCTGGGTGAGAAGCTTTCTGTTGCAGCCAGAGCAGCAGCAGTGATGCCAGCAGTGTTACGTGTTGAAGAACTTGGAGTGCTGTGAGTCCAGCATGGCTCTGATGAGGGAACATCATGATCTCCATGTAGAAGATTAGAGCATCCTCAGAACAGTTGAAGAACTCGGAGAGCATCTGCACTCGGACTGGTTTTACTGTTGTGGTTCAGTTTGTAGTTTGATGTAAAGGAGACCTTTCAGGCTTTGTTTAAATGATAATTATTTTTAAAAGATTTTACATGAGGACACTTTTTATTTCTGCCTCTGACTCTGTGGTAAAAGAGGATTTTCCAGGTATTTCTGTGTTTGGTTGAAGGTGGTAAAATGTGTGTGTCAGCACTTTTCTTGTCCAGTTTCACTTCCTGGTCTCTCCTCCGCAGCCGTTCTGCGAATGTTGTTGTACTTGGTATCCGATGGGGAAAACTGGTGTGGGTCAGGATGCAGATGAAGCAGCTTGTTTCCATCTTCAGTTTTCTCCTCATCGTCGGCGTCAGGAGGGACCTCTGTGCTGCAGCTGCTGATGAAAGGAGGGAACTTGATATTAATAAATGTTTTCATTTTGATTCAAGATCCTTAACATGTTCCTGCATTAAAGAACATATTCCTGTATAAAATAGCTGAAGATCTACAGAGCTGCTCAGGAGACCAAAGTTATTCCGTCCAGAGTAACTCCATGACCTTCATGCATTTAGAATATGTTTGATCATGAGTATAGTGGAATATCATCTGCATAGCAGCAGAGCCTCCCTGATTATCCCACTAGCTCTCATTATGAAGCTCTGATGGAAGCTGAACTTCAGTCAGGAACTCTTGTGGACTGATGGTCCTGAGATGTGGAGACAGGTGGACCTAAAAGCTGCTGAAAGAGGCAGGAAGCAGCAGGTGAATATCAAGACAACTTTACTGGGAGAGTCTGGAACACAGAGAGCTGCTGATGGAGAAGCTCCACCAAAGATGAAGACATGAATCCTGAAGGACGGACAGGGACAGCAGCAGGAATGTTAGAAGAGAGCAGGATCTATGGATCAACAAAGGAAAACAGGCTGAATGTTGAACTGATGACAGGATGAACAGGTGAGGACTTTCTCATTCTGACATCAGTCTCAGGTTTAGTAAAGATGTTCCTGCAGCTCTGCAGATATTTGAGTTTCATGTAAAATGAAGAGAAATATTCAGTCGGAGACACATTCCTGCAGCTTTAATCAGGATGGAAATCCCTGTTGATTTAGTGGAAGGCTTTTAGCAGGAACTTTGACTTTTCTCCGTAGAGCAGAAAATATCCAGAGTGAAAGAGAAAGCAGAAGAAGAAGAAGCAGAGGAAGGAAACCTGCTGCTTTCTGAGAACACAGCTATTCATGAATGAGACGGGGAGATGTCAGCAGGATATAAACAGAGCAGATCGGATCGGTCCTGCACAGACTTCCAGACCTCCATCCAGACAGCAGAACATCCATCCAGAACCATGAAGACCCTGCTGACTCTCTGCCTCCTGATCTTCCTCTGCTTCCTGTGTTCCAGCTCTGCAGGTGAGGAACTCTGCCGGTGTCAGCTGTTGGCTGTATGTTCTAGCCTGGGTCAGTATCTGAAGTTCTGTTTGTTTTCTCAGGTCCACTTGGTCCAGGGCTGGTGTCCAAGGGTTCCTGTTGTTCACACCACACCAATATGACGATTCCTAAAAGAAGGGTGAAGGACCTGGAGATGTCTCCAAGTCACTGCAAACTCAG
The DNA here is from genome assembly GCA_036173005.1 of Crenichthys baileyi. Taxonomy (NCBI): domain Eukaryota; kingdom Metazoa; phylum Chordata; class Actinopteri; order Cyprinodontiformes; family Goodeidae; genus Crenichthys; species Crenichthys baileyi. The sequence goes on from JAHHUM010002099.1 coordinate 21,697, forward strand.
ATCTGTCATGTAAGTTCACCCAGACTGCAGAACATGTTAGAACCATGTTCCATGTTCCACATGGACTTCCTGCAGGTTTCAAACATCTTCTTATCTTATATGAACACCAGGGAGTCAGAGACAGAGCTGAACCTGCAGAAAGCTGCTGCAGGACATCACATTTGGTTCTTTAAGGTTCTCTAGAATAGAATCTTTCTTTCTTAGATCAACGCGTTTGGACCGATCTGATCAAATATTAGGATCTGTTGCTGAAACTCAGCTGAATGTTCCTGTAGAAGCTGGTGGACTCAGACCTTCATCTCTCACAGATTTCTCCACCCAAGCTTCATCTCAGTCCCTTTTTTTATTCTGTCTTGATGTGTTCTGACCCAGAATCTGAGTGTTCTGTCAGCGGGTCCAGTGTTCTGAACCTTCTGCATGTTTTTCTCCTGCAGAGTCACCACACAGAGGAAGGAGCTGTTCTTTTCTTGATCCAAAGGGAGCTGGCCCCAAACTACAGAGACGTTTTTGGGAAAAAAAAACGTCTCCACTGATCTGTGAATCGGGGTTCAGAACCAAGTTTGGTTGTGCAGAAAGAACCTTTTTGATGTGAGCTATGTTTCTAGTGACAACTTGGATGTATCACTTAGTGACTGATTCACAACTGGAACTCATCATTTATGATTTTTACAGAAACTTTGGGTTGTTTTTTTTCCTTTTCCGTTTTAGCTGGAAAACTTCTTGCTGTGAAGATTCTCTCTGAGATCAGAAGTGGAGCTCATGTTCAGCTCTGGTTTCATGCAGTTTACACAACAAAGTTACTCCTTTCACAATAAAAGCTCTATTTTTGTATTTGGTCTCCTAAGCATTTTAGTACTGACAATGCTAAAATAGGTACTGTTCTTGATAAAGCATTATCCATCGTAATTTGGTAAAAATCTTAGTGAATTTAAGATAAACTTTAATGTGATTGCTATAACCAAATCTTGGCTGAAGAACTGTGATGTAAATGATGTCCAGGTTACAACATGTTTTATATAAATCAAATATATAAAAAGGAGAGGGGTAGCCCTCTACGTTAACATAAAAATAAAATATAATCTTGTTGAGCAAAAATCTATTACTGTGAATAATCTGATGTTTACCATTGAAATTACAAACAAAAAAGGTGAAAAATATTTTGGTCGGTTGTTAGGGCACCAGGGTTTAAGCATTGAACTATTTATACACAGACTTCAAGAAATTGTTGATAAAACTAATAACATTCGTTAATTTTGTTTAGTTATTATAATATTGATGCAGGGAATCCTACAGTATCAGGTGATTTTAAGGATTATATGAAAAGTTTCGATCTACTCCCTTTGATAACTAAACCAACAAGGGTCACTACACATAGTGCAACTAGCATCGAAAATATATTTATGAATATACATGATTCATTAATCAGTGGTATCTTCATGACTGATGTGAGCGATCATCTTCCGGCGGTTACATTGAATGAGAAACCATGTTGTGATATTGGAAAGATTAAAATATAATGTTTAATTGAGACAAATCCAACAAGGCTATAGAGATCCTCAGAGAAGATCTAAAGAAACACAACTGGGATAACATGTTCACAGATAATGTAATAAAACCTTCAATGCTTTTATGGTGACCTTATTTAATCCATATCATCAACATGGTAAAGTAATTAAAATTAGTGCTCATGTCAAGAAAAATATTTACCACGAGCCATGAATGACAAATGGGCTTAAAAATGCTTGCAAGAAAAAAAAAATATCTGTATAGATTGTTTCTAAAATCAAGAACAAAAGATGCTGAAGTTGGGTATAAAAATGATAAAAATAAATTAATGGGAACCATAAAAAGACTAAAGGGTTACCACTGTAAACTGTTGGATAACAAAAGGCAAGATAAAGTCAAATAATCCAAAATATTTTACAAAGAATAATGCTGGCAGTGACGGTAAAAATGAAACTGTGAATGAATTCAATAATTATTTTGTAAATATTGGTCCTTCGCTGTCGCAACAGATCCCTGTTAGAAACTTTGATTTTCAATTCAATTCAATTCAATTCAATTCAGTTTATTTATATAGCGCCAATTCACAACACATGTCGTCTCAAGGCACTTCACAAAAGTCAGGTTCATACATTCCAATTAATTTTTAATCATTGAACAGTGCAGTCAGATTTGTTGTTTATTCAAATTGGAAAAAAAGTTTGTTATTAAGGAAACCCAAAGCGTTTGCATCCAGTCAGTGACTTGCAGCAACACTCCCCCTGGAAAACATGTAGAGACAGTGGACAGTCAGGGCGTTGCTTGCAGCAATTCCCTCATACTGAGCATGCATGTAGCGACAGTGGAGAGGAAAAACTCCCTTTTAACAGGAAGAAACCTCCAGCAGAACCAGGCTCAGTGTGAGCGGCCATCTGCCACGACCGACTGATGGGGGAGCAACACCAGATAATGTTAACAGTATTTTTCTTGAAAACGTACAGGCGAACGAAATGTTAGTTATTGTTCAGAGGTGTACAAAAGAAAATCCAATGATTATACCGATATAAATATGATATTGATAAAACAAATTATAGATGTAATTATTGAGCCCTTTACTAATATTTCCAATTCATCATTTCCTTCAGGGACATTTCCTGACCAATAAAAGTGGGCAAAATAATTAAACTCTTTAAAAAAGGAAATATATGTGACTTTTCCAATTACAGACCCATATCACTACTTCCACATTTCTCTAAATGTTTGAAAAACATTATCTGTGAATAAATTGAATACATTTATTAATAAATACAGCCTTTTAAGCTATGGTCAATATGGGTTTCGTTTTAATCACTCTACTGCTACAGCAAATATGGAGCTGACAGAAATTTCAGATGCGACTGACAAGAAACATTATCTCATAAGAATCTTTGTAGACCTTGAAGAAGCATTTGACACGCTGGACCATAAAATATTATTGTATAAACTGTACAAACATAGTATTAGAGGTGTCGCACATCAGTGGGTTACCAGCTATTTAATAAAAAGAAACCAATTTGTTGAAGTTGACAACACAAAGTCAAAAGTATGTGGTTTAGTTTGTGGGGTACCCCAAGGGTCAGTCCTTGGACCAGTACTTTTTTTGCTTTATATTAATGATATTGTGTAATAATAATTACTGAAGTGTATTTTGTTTGCAGGTGACACTACTATATTTTGCGCTGTAGAAGATAAAAAGATGTTCTGCAAAATGTAGAAAATGAATTCCAAAAAAGTATAAAATTTTTTAATGCCAATAGATTGTCTTTAAAAATTAGCAAAACTAAATTTATGATATTCTGTAGAAAAAAAAAGACAAAGACATTGATGTGTCATTAAACGTGGAAGGATCAGAGATTGAAGGGCACAGAAGATTAGGTTTTTAGGTGTTATGATTGATGAAGATTTGACCTGGAAATCACATAATGTCAAAGTAAAGGTTTGCCGAATTATAGCTGTGTTGTATAAGGTTAAAGATTCTCTAAATAAGAGTGCGCTGTTTCTATTGTATAACACACTGATTGTTCCATGGCTGACCTATTGTCTTGAAGTGTGGGGAAGTGCTTGTAAAACATTATTAAAACAGTTATTAATTTAACTTTACTTTTACAGAAAACACCCGTTAGAGCTGATCATGCAAGGGTCACAGGAACTTAACAAATCCCATATTTATACATTTAAAAACCCTGAAATTTGATGAATTGTTTGAATACAACATTCTAAAAACTATGTATGAAGCTAATCAGAAAAATTAACCTGATAACCTGCAAAACAGATTCACTAAGAGAGAAAGTAAAGATGACTTAAAAGGAACTGAAGTTTTTACCAAACCCGGGTTCAGAACAACTTTAAAGGAAAGACGTATTTCAGTCAAAAGGGTCCGTCTGTGGCACACGTTTGACTGTAAAATTAATACATTTAAGTATATTTATATGTTTAAATAAAATGCGATATTTTCGATGTTATAAAAATACATTTCTGCAGAGTAGTGGGTCGACTTTCGTTTTCAATTGTTGTTATTATGATATTATGATTTGAAAGTACAGCTCTGCTGGACACCACAAAAAATTGGAAATGTAAATAATTACGTGTTGGATAGGGGGCCAGATATTGTAGGCCACGCCCTCTTTCTGTGGGTTTTCATTCATGGCAAATGCTGTTGTTGCATTTGATTTTAAACTAAATAAATAAAAATGAAACGAAATTAGTTTATCGAAATGCATGTGTATACTGGACCTTTAAAATTTGTCTGTAATAAAATGCTCAGGAGACCAAATACAAAAATAGAGCTTTTATTGTGAAAGGAGTACCTTTGTTGTGTAAACTGCATGAAACCAGAGCTGAACATGAGCTCCACTTCTGATCTCAGACAGAACCTTAACAGCAAGAAGTTTTCCAGCTAACAAACTGAAACAAGGAGAAAAACAACTCAAAGTTTCTGTAAAATCATAAATGATGAGTTCCAGTTGTGAATCAGTCACTAAGTGATACATCCAGTGTGTCACTAGAAACATAGCTCACATCAAAATGGTTCTTTCTGCACAACCAAACTTGGTTCTGACCCAGATTCACAGGTCAGTGGAGACGTTTTTCTTTCCCAAACTGTCTCTGTAGTTCTGGGTCCAGCTCCCGTTGGGATCAAGACAGAACAGCTCCTTCCTCTGTGTGGTGACTCTGCAGGAGAACAACATGCAGAAGGTTCAGAACACTGGACCAGCTGACAGAACACTCAGATTGGCGAAAACACTCAAGACAGAATAAAAAGCAGCTGGACTGAGATGAAGCTTGGGTGGAGAAATTTTGGGAGAGATGAAGGTCTGAGTCCCCCAGCTTCTACAGGAACATTCAGCTGATTTTTCAGCAACAGATCCTATATTTGATCAGATCGGCCCAAAACGCGTTGATCTAAAAAAAGAAAGATTCTATTCTAGAGAACCTTAAAGAACCAAATGTGATGTCCTGCAGCAGCTTTCTGCAGGTTCAGCTCTTTCTCTGACTCCCTGGTGTTCATAAAATAAGAAGATGTTTGAAACCTGCAGGAAGCCCTTTGGGAACATGGAACATGGTTTCTAACATGTTCTGCATTTGGGTAAACTTACATGACAGATCTGAGTTTGCAGTGACTTGGAGACATCTCCAGGCCTTCACCTTCTTTTAGGAAATCGTCATATTGGTGGGTTTGTGAACAACAGGAAACCCCTTGGACACCCCCCTGGACCAAGTGGACCTGAGAAAACAAACAGAACTTCAGATACCGACCCAGGCTAGAACATACAGCCAACAGCTGACACCGGCCAAGTTCCTCACCTGCCGAGCTGGAACACGGAAGCAGGGAAGATCAGGAGGCAGAGAGTCAGCAGGTCTTCATGGTTCTGGATGGATGTTCTGCTGTCTGGATGGAGGTTTTGGAAGTCTGTGCAGGACCGATCCGATCTCCCTTGTTATATCCTGCTGACACCCCCCCGTCTCATTCATGAATAGCGGTTCTCAGAAAGCAGCGGTTTTCCCTTTCCTCTGCTTTTTCTTCTGCTTTCTCTTTCACTCGGATATTTTCTGCTCTACGGAGAAAAGTCAAAGTTCCTGCAAAAAGCCCCCCACAAAAATCAACAGGGATTTTCCATCCTGATAAAGCTGCAGGAATGTGTCTCCGACTGAATATTTCTCTTCATTTTAAAGAAACTCAAATATCTGCAGAGCTGCAGGAAAAATTTTACTAAACCTGAGATGATGTCAGAATGAGAAAGTCCTCACTGTTTTACCTGTCATCAGTTCAAAAATTTGCCTGTTTTCTTTTTGATCCATAACCGCCCCCTTTTTCTAACATTCTGCTGCTGTCCCTGTCCGTCCTTCAGGATTCATGTCTTCATCTTTGGGGGAGCTTCTCCATCAGCAGCTCTCTGTGTTCCAGACTCTCCCAGTAAAGTTGTCTTGATCTTCACCTGCTGTTCCTGCCTCTTTCAGCAGTTTTTGGTCCACCGGGTTTCCCCACATCTCAGGACCATCAGTCCACAAGAGTTCCTGACTGAAGTTCAGCTTCCATCAGAGCTTCATAATGAGAGCTAGTGGGATAATCAGGGAGGCTCTGCTGCTATGCAGATGATATTCCCCCTATACTCATGATCAAACATATTCTAAATGCATGAAGGTCATGGAGTTCTGGACGGAATAACTTTTGGGTCCCGAGCAGCTCTGTAGATCTTCAGCTATTTTATACAAGAATATGTTCTTTTTAATGCAGGAACATGTTAAGGATCTTGAATCAAAAAAAACATTTATTAGGATCAAGTTCCCTCCTTTCATCAGCAGCTGCAGCACAGAGGTCCCCCCTGACGCCGACGATGAGGAGGAAAACTGAAGATGGAAAAAAGCTGCTTCATCTGCATCCTGACCCACACCAGTTTTCCCCGTCGGATACCAAGTACAACAACATTCGCAGAACGGCTGCGGGGGGAGGACCAGGAAAGGAAAAGGACAAGAAAAGTGCTGACACACACATTTTACCACCTTCAACCAAACACAGAAATACCTGGAAAATCCTCTTTTACCACAGAGTCAGAGGCAGAAATAAAAAAGGTCCTCATGAAAATCTTTTAAAAATAATTATCATTAAACAAAGCCTGAAAGGTCTCCTTTACATCAAACTACAAACTGAACCACAACAGTAAAACCAGTCCGAGTGCAGATGCTCTCCGAGTTCTTCAACTGTTCTGAGGATGCTCTAATCTTCTACATGGAGATCATGATGTTCCCTCATCAGAGCCATGCTGGACTCACAGCACTCCAAGTTCTTCAACACGTAACACTGCTGGCATCACTGCTGCTGCTCTGGCTGCAATAGAAAGCCCCTTCTCACCCAGAAGCTGGACAACAAAAACAATCCACACAGTTCTAAATAACTAAAAGAATGCATGAAAGAATGCATGAAAAAGAATGAATGAATGAATGAATGAATGAATGAATGAAGAATGAATGAATGAATGAAAATGAATGAATAGCATGTCATGTTGAGGCCTTGGTGCTGATAGAAACCGAAACATGCTAGGCTCTCTGTGGAATGTGGGCCCGACCTGTAGAGCACACACACCTCAAAAATTGCACATATAGTCTGTTTTTTTTGGCGGCTGAAAGAGGTTTCAGTTTTCAAAGGAAAATGTGTTTTGTGAAGCTGCCAAAGAGACGCCCTGACATCATATTTAGCAACAAGGAGCAACTCAGAGGGTTTAGAATATACTTTTAAATACTCAGCATGACACTTTTATGATGGACACTCCAAAACGTTTACTTTGTTGTCCTTCAGCCGCTTTCAACTAATCTGGTTAGGCTGAGGGACAGTTTCAGCTGGTGGGATAATCAGGGAGGCTCTGCTGCTATGCAGATGATATTCCACTATACTCATGATCAAACATATTCTAAATGCATGAAGGTCATAGAGTTACTCTGGACGGAATAACTTTGGCCTCCTGAGCAGCTCTGTAGATCTTCAGCTATTTTATACAGGAATATGTTCTTTAAAACATGTTTAATTCAGTTTCAATTCAGTTTATTTATATAGCGCCAATTCACGGGTAGACATAAGTTTCATTTTGTTTTGGTGCAATGAAATCACAGAATAGTTTATTTATCTTAGAACTGTTGAAGGCCACTGAAAACAGCTATTACTGTAGAAGTTTGTCTGCAACCGTATATCGAGCCTTCTCTCCAGGTGGAGCTGTCTGCCATTAGCAGGATGCAGTCAGATTACACCAACTGCAGCAAGGGTTATTGGACCAACCAAGGAAGAGACATCGAAGGTCCAAACGCAAACAGAGTCAATTCAATTCAGTTTATTTATATAGCGCCAATTCACAACACATGTCGTCTCAAGGCACTTCACAAAAGTCAGGTTCATACATTCCAATTAATCTTAATCATTGAACAGTGCAGTTAGATTCAGTTATTTATTCAAATTGGATAAAAAGTTTTTCTATCTAAGGAAACCCAGCAGATTGCATATAGTCAGTGACTTGCAGCATTCACTCCTCCTGGATGAGCATGTAGAGACAGTGGACAGTCACTGGCGTTGACTTTGCAGCAATCCCTCATACTGAGCATGCATGTAGCGACAGTGGAGAGGAAAAAACTCCCTTTTAACAGGAAGAAACCTCCAGCAGAACCAGAACCCAGGCTCAGTGTGAGCAGCCATCTGCCACGACCGACTGGGGGTTAGAGAGAACAGGCAGAGACACAAAGAGAACAAAGAAGCACTGATCCAGGAGTACTTTCTATGGGAAGGAAAAGTAAATGTTAATGGATTTAGCTCCTTTAGTCGTTTCACCTAGAAAGAAGGAACAGATAAACTCTGAGCCAGTTTTCAAGGTTAGAGTCTGAAGAGAGCACATAGAGTTAGTCACAGTAAAAGCTCAGTCAGTAGCCATGTCTAGGAGAGAGAAAGGGTTAAACACTGAAAGACAGGGCCACGTGGATCATCGGTAGAGGGTGAGCATTAAGTTGTTGCCAGCAGAAGCTTGGAGGATTCCCCCCTCCAGAAAGGTGTTACAGGTAGACACAGAGTCAGGCCAGGTGTAGCTTCTAGGAAGAGAAAAGAGAGAGAACAAAGTTAAAAGCTGAAATAACAGCAAATAACACAAAATTGAAGAGTAGTGTGAGAAAGTAGCGAAGAGGGTGAAAGTGGTCATTATGTCCTCCAGCAGCCTAAGCCTATAGCAGCATAACTACACAGATAGTTCAGGATAACCTAAGCCACTCTAACTATAAGCTTTATCAAAAAGGAAAGCTTTAAGCCTAGCCTTAAAAGTAGACAGGGTGTCCGCCTCACGGACTAAAACTGGGAGCTGGTTCCACAGGAGAGGAGCCTGATAACTAAAGGATCTGCCTCCCATTCTACTTCTAGAGACTTATGTTAAAAGGGCTTAAATCAGGTGCTTTACTTGATTTGGATCAATGATGCTTCTGAGAACAACTGCAGCAGCATCACTTTGCATCCTAACAGGAAACTGCTGCTGAGAAAATTGCAGCTGAAAGAACAGTTTTCTGGATCATCAAGAACTTCAAGCTAATAGGTTCAGCTGTAGAGAAGCAGGTTTCAGGACATCTGGATCCAGCTGTTCTGTTTCTGGCTTCAGAGGTTTTTAAGAAAAAAATAGAGAACAACCAGCATCATGAAGACCAAGGAACACATCAGACAGGTCAAGGAGGAAGTTCTGGAGAAGTTGAAAGCAGGGTTAGGTTCTACAACGATATCCCAAGAACATCTCACAGAGCTCTGATCAATCCATCTGAACATGAAAGAAAGAATTGACCAACAGCAGATCTACCAAGACGTGGTCAACCTAAACTGACAGGCTGGGCAAGGAGAACATTTTAGGGGAAGAAGAAAGCAACAAGCCATGTAGGAGACAAAGCACCCATGTGGTAGGAGGTGCTCTGATCAGAGGAGATCAAAGGTGAAGATATCTACATGCAGAACATTGTGGGTGGTAGAAACCTATCACCCTGAGCACATCATTACCATGGTGACACGGTGGTGGCAGCATCAAGCTGTGAAGATTCTTCAGCAGGAACAGGGAAGATGATCAGAGTTGATTGGAAGATGGATGGAGCTAAATCCAGGACAATCCAGGAAGAAAACCTGCTGGAGACTTTAGAAGACCTGAGGCTGAGGTGGAGGTTCACCTTCCAGCAGGACAACCACCCTGAACATACAACCAAAGGTACCATGGATGGCTTAGATCAAAGCATGCTCATATGTTAGAAAGGCCTAGTCAAAGCCCAGACATAATTATAACTGGGATGGCTTGAAATGAAACCTTTTGAATCCCTATTAGCCGTTAAACGTCTTCCAGAGAAACATTTAAAAGATCTAAGCTGTTAAAGTCACAAAAAGTTGCATCTGGGTCACAGCAGAAACCTTTTGGGCCGTGAATTTACTGTGACTAAGGTGAAAGTTCTGAGCAGTTCCTTCATCACAGACACGCATTTCATTACACGTGTAGAGATGCACTGAACATCTTAAACCATCAGCAGGTGGATTAGGGTCTGAAGGTGAAAGCAAGCTTCTTCATCCCAGAAGGTTTCGCTGTCGGATAACGAGCAGAACATTCACAGAACAGATGGGGAAGGGAAACGAGGAAGTGCCGATCACCACATTACACCGATTTTCCTGGTATTTTCTAAATCTTTGTGTTAGGATTTCACCACTGATACAAGAAACATACCAGGAAAACCAGCTTATGTTCTGCATTAAATCCTGACCCGATAAAAGGTGTTGATTAACAGTTTTAGTTAATGTGGATCCTGAGTTTTTTATTTTATCTTTATGTAAAACCATCTGTTTCACATCTCCAAAAATTTAAAGGTTTTCAGGCGGTGTAACTGGCTGAGATGCTTTTTAAGAAGAAGGATGATGGAGGAAGGTCTTGCAGATGTGTAGACACTGGGGGCTTCTTCAGGAAAATCCTGGTCTGACCCTTCAGAGGCCGTAAACATCAACGTCCCGATGTCATTCCACAACTGACCACTAGATGGAACTAAATGCACTTCAAAACGAAAGAACTGGACCAGTGTGGTATTTTTAGAGGTTCATCACCAGTCATATTCTGGTTTTTAGTCCACTGGACCAGCCTGCAGAACCACTCAGATGTTCTGGTTGGATGAACAAGCTGTTAGACTTGTTGAGGTTAGACTAGCTTAGGTCAGAAGATGCTGTATTACGTATACTTGGTGTTAACTGCATCATCTCACCTCTTTTGGACCTCAGGCCTTTATTACTTTTATAATATTTAATAAACAGTTAATTAATAATTATTGTTTCGATGTTGCTTCAGTTCATTTAGATGCTCTCTGAAGATCCCACTAGAGCATTTCAATCAGGGTGAGGTCTGGACTTTGATTAGGCCATTGCAGCACCTTGACTGTTTTGTTTTTCAGCCATTCTTTGGTTGATCAGGTGCTGTTTAGGATCATTGTTCTGTTGATGACCCAGTTTGGTCCAAGCTGCAGCTGTTGGACAGATGGGCCCTAGCATACTTTGGTATACAGAGGAGTTCATGATCAGTGACTGCAAGGGGCCCAGGCCATCACCCCTCCACCACCATGCTGATAGTAGGTGTGAGATCTTTGTGCGGATCTGCTCCTTGGTTTTCTCAACATCTGCTTTGGTCTCGTCTTTCCAAAGCCCATTGTCCCAGAAGTCTTGTTCTTCATTCAGATGCAGCTTTGCAACCTAAGTCCTGCTGCCACATTGATGTAGAGAGAAGGTGGTTCCTTCAACCCTTCCAAACAGCCTAATTTTTTACTTTTAAAGAAAATGGTGATTTACTTTTACAGAAACATGGATTTTTAACTTGTTAGGGTTAGAGCTTCTTATCAAAGCAATTTAAAAGAGTGTTTAAAAGCGTGGAAACTGTGCATTTTGATCTTTAGTTGTGTTTAATATCTAGAGTTATGACTATTCTGTGCCTCAGTTCAGAAGTTAGTGTCCAAACGAGAACTTTGTTTTTTTTATTTGTATGATTTATTTGACTTCTTGCACATCCAACTGCAATGATTTTAAGAACTAGAACTGGGACCAAAGGCTTGGATCTACTGTGGATCTCCTCTGATCTTCACAGGGTCATATATTTACATACACCTCCACCAGAATTTGGTTCAATCTCTCTTAGCTAGTTGCACCATGACCACACCCTTTCTGTATCCATCAACAAACGCCTGGCATCTTTCTTCCTGACCGCTCCACTGGGCAGAACTGGTAGAGTCCATTTACACTGGTCAGTTTCTTGGAACGGACCAGTTTTCCCAGTCAACAGGTTTAAAGACGTCAAAGAAGTTTAATGTTGACTTGCTTTATCCATTCCAGTACCCCAGCATCCCACTGACTTTCATGTATGAGTGATTTGGACTCCATTGTTTTGGGTTTTACTATTCAGTGTAAGGACATCTTGGATCTAATTGCTCCTGTGAAGCAGAGCACGGCTCAATGTTCAAATTGTTGCCCCTGGATAAATGAAGGAGAACTTGTCGTAGGACTGACCGGCTGTGGAAAAGCTCTAGGCTGGATGTTTTATCCATTCCAGTACCCCAGCATCCCACAGCATGATGCTGCCACTATTTTACATTGGCTACACTTTTAATCATAAAGCTCAGAATTTGGATAGTTCTGAGGTTAGACCCTAGGTGCCATAATCCTTGGGTGTTCGGTTTTTTTTTTGTTTCTTTTGTGTCTCTGTTTTCATTATTTCCCTGTTTCCATTATTTCCCTGTTTCCCACAGCGCTTAGAGTGCCTTGTTGCTGAAAAGCGCTATATAAATAAACTTGACTTGACTTGACTTGACTTGTTGTTTATGTTCTCTAAGGTGTTGCCATATTAGTTCTTTCCTTTGTGTTTATTTTCTTGGTTTGTTCGTGTGTTCGGGTCTTTGTATATTTGGAAATGTTTTTTGTTCTCTGTTAGACTTTATTTCTTGTTTGGTAGATTCTTTGTGTCTTAGTTCTGCTCCTTCAGTGTTTATTAGTTTTCCTCCCTCAGTTTCTCTGCTTTCCTTCTGCCTCAGCTGCTCAATATGATCCCCTTAATAACACACCTGCATTCAATGTCATCCTCCACTCTTTCCTTAGTTTATAAGCTTGCTGGTTCTCATTGTTCATCACCGGATGCTCCTGTTTCTGCTTCTCTGTCCAGGCTTCTTGTCCTGTTCTCCCTGCAGCTCCTGTAAGTTTCCTATTTTATCATTAAAACCATCATTATGCTCATTTCACCTTCCTGTCTGCACTTTGGTCCCACTTCAAACCCACAGTCTATGATACTAGACTTCTTGGTCATTTTTCTTAGCTTCACGCTCTGACCTTAGGCTGAACCTTCTCGGACGTCACCTCCTGGGAAAATTAGCGGCCTTCCCAGGAGGAAGATTTTCTGTTTTAAATCCAGACATGGCCACAAAGTATGGACTATGTGCATCTGAGGGTATTATGTCCAGGAAGCTGTACAGTATTCAGAAGGCTGCGTGGGGCGTGTCAGGCGGAGGACTAGTGTCTGTATTTAAAGACAGTTTTTTCTGCTGATTTGTGAACAGACTTTTATTCCTCTTTCGAGCTTCAGCTGATAGAAGTCAGCTCTCAGAAGACTTTTAACTGTATTTGAATTTACTGTCCTCCAGGTGCAGTCAGTGTCTTTTTATTTCCATTTAATGACTTTGTTTCATCTATCATTAAAATGGAAAATGTGCTAAATCTTTGAGATTTTAATCTCCACATTTGTGTGTCCTCTGATAACCTCTTGTCTGTCATGAAGTCTTTTAGTTTTGCACAACAAGTATGCGCCCCCACACTGATGTATGTGTGGAGGATATCTGTTTCAGGGATCACATTTTAAATGATCACTCTATCCAGTTCTCCTCTCATTTCAATCCTGACTTTCATGGTCAGGATTGAAGGTCATGGTCTTTCCACTTTCGAGGTCATGCTCAGAACAGTTGAAGAACTCGGAGAGCATCTGCACTCGGACTGGTTTTACTGTTGTGGTTCAGTTTGTAGTTTGATGTAAAGGAGACCTTTCAGGCTTTGTTTAAATGATAATTATTTTTAAAAGATTTTACATGAGGACACTTTTTATTTCTGCCTCTGACTCTGTGGTAAAAGAGGATTTTCCAGGTATTTCTGTGTTTGGTTGAAGGTGGTAAAATGTGTGTGTCAGCACTTTTCTTGTCCAGTTTCACTTCCTGGTCTCTCCTCCGCAGCCGTTCTGTGAATGTTGTTGTACTTGGTATCCGATGGGGAAAACTGGTGTGGGTCAGGATGCAGATGAAGCAGCTTGTTTCCATCTTCAGTTTTCTCCTCATCGTCGGCGTCAGGTGGGACCTCTGTGCTGCAGCTGCTGATGAAAGGAGGGAACTTGATATTAATAAATGTTTTCATTTTGATTCAAGATCCTTAACAACATGTTCCTGCATTAAAGAACATATTCCTGTATAAAATAGCTGAAGATCTACAGAGCTGCTCAGGAGGCCAAAGTTATTCCGTCCAGAGTAACTCCATGACCTTCATGCATTTAGAATATGTTTGATCATGAGTATAGTGGAATATCATCTGCATAGCAGCAGAGCCTCCCTGATTATCCCACTAGCTCTCATTATGAAGCTCTGATGGAAGCTGAACTTCAGTCAGGAACTCTTGTGGACTGATGGTCCGGAGATGTGGAGACAGGTGGACCTAAAAGCTGCTGAAAGAGGCAGGAAGCAGCAGGTGAAGATCAAGACAACTTTACTGGGAAAGTCTGGAACACAGAGAGCTGCTGATGGAGAAGCTCCACCAAAGATGAAGACATGAATCCTGAAGGACGGACAGGGTGAGCAGCAGGAATGTTAGAAGAGAGCAGGATCTATGGATCAACAAAGGAAAACAGGCTGAATGTTGAACTGATGACAGGATGAACAGGTGAGGACTTTCTCATTCTGACATCAGTCTCAGGTTTAGTAAAGATGTTCCTGCAGCTCTGCAGATATTTGAGTTTCATGTAAAATGAAGAGAAATATTCAGTCGGAGACACATTCCTGCAGCTTTAATCAGGATGGAAATCCCTGTTGATTTAGTGGAAGGCTTTTAGCAGGAACTTTGACTTTTCTCCGTAGAGCAGAAAATATCCAGAGTGAAAGAGAAAGCAGAAGAAGAAGAAGCAGAGGAAGGAAACCTGCTGCTTTCTGAGAACACAGCTATTCATGAATGAGACGGGGAGATGTCAGCAGGATATAAACAGAGCAGATCGGATCGGTCCTGCACAGACTTCCAGACCTCCATCCAGACAGCAGAACATCCATCCAGAACCATGAAGACCCTGCTGACTCTCTGCCTCCTGATCTTCCTCTGCTTCCTGTGTTCCAGCTCTGCAGGTGAGGAACTCTGCCGGTGTCAGCTGTTGGCTGTATGTTCTAGCCTGGGTCAGTATCTGAAGTTCTGTTTGTTTTCTCAGGTCCACTTGGTCCAGGGCTGGTGTCCAAGGGTTCCTGTTGTTCACACCACACCAATATGACGATTCCTAAAAGAAGGGTGAAGGACCTGGAGATGTCTCCAAGTCACTGCAAACTCAGATCTGTCATGTAAGTTCACCCAGACTGCAGAACATGTTAGAACCATGTTCCATGTTCCACATGGACTTCCTGCAGGTTTCAAACATCTTCTTATCTTATATGAACACCAGGGAGTCAGAGACAGAGCTGAACCTGCAGAAAGCTGCTGCAGGACATCACATTTGGTTCTTTAAGGTTCTCTAGAATAGAATCTTTCTTTCTTAGATCAACGCGTTTGGACCGATCTGATCAAATATTAGGATCTGTTGCTGAAACTCAGCTGAATGTTCCTGTAGAAGCTGGTGGACTCAGACCTTCATCTCTCACAGATTTCTCCACCCAAGCTTCATCTCAGTCCAGCTGCTTTTTATTCTGTCTTGATGTGTTCTGACCCAGAATCTGAGTGTTCTGTCAGCTGGTCCAGTGTTCTGAACCTTCTGCATGTTGTTCTCCTGCAGAGTCACCACACAGAGGAAGGAGCTGTTCTGTCTTGATCCCAACGGGAGCTGGACCCAGAAACTACAGAGACAGTTTGGGAAAGAAAAACGTCTCCACTGACCTGTGAATCTGGGTCAGAACCAAGTTTGGTTGTGCAGAAAGAACCATTTTGATGTGAGCTATGTTTCTAGTGACACACTGGATGTGTCACTTAGTGACTGATTCACAACTGGAACTCATCATTTATGATTTTACAGAAACTTTGAGTTGTTTTTCTCCTTGTTTCAGTTTGTTAGCTGGAAAACTTCTTGCTGTTAAGGTTCTGTCTGAGATCAGAAGTGGAGCTCATGTTCAGCTCTGGTTTCATGCAGTTTACACAACAAAGGTACTCCTTTCACAATAAAAGCTCTATTTTTGTATTTGGTCTCCTGAGCATTTTATTCAATGGCCATGACTCAGCTTCTTCAGCCACTATTTAAGCTTCATTGAAAACATTTTTAGCCATTTTTTTCTCCAGCACTCTCTGAAAGTCTGAAGGAATTCTTTACTTATTCAGCCAAAGAAATGGGAAGAAACTGCTTCTTTGAGTGCCTGAGGGGAAAATGACTAATGGAGCAAACGTTGCAATCCTCGGTGGCTAATGAGCTCTAAGGTTTTAACACACAGCATTAATCTAAGGTAAACAGGCCCAAAGGTTGTTCAGTAATCAAGAAACGTCTGAAACAACCAGCAGCACCAGAGCTGAGGATCGCATTAATCTGCAGAGATACAAATCAGCCCGGCCTGTTCTAAATGCAGCTGCTGAGGTGCTTGAGAGGGACTCTCATCCCCACATAAATTTTCCTACAGAGACGTGACACCTGAGCACCGCCATCCATCACAGAGGCGATTCATCACCACAGTTGTCACTCGGTTTCAAATGGACGGAGACACAGAGACAGTGAGACGTGGGATCAACACAAACAGGAGGAGAAAACAATCGCGTCTCTGAAATCATTTAGTTCAAACACAAACAGAAAAAAGGATGCTGAGCGACAGAAATCACAGCGGTTCTTTATGATTAGGCATTGTGTGTGTGTTAATTACATTATTTATATGGATAGCAGCATTTTTAACTGTAAAACTACAGTCACACAGTTAAATAATGTTGATGAAAACAGGGGGAAACAGAGAAAATTATAATATTTCCAAAAGTTTTATCAGCGTGTTGATTTATTCAGTTTGTTTCCTTCATTTGAGCTCAGCTGGTGTTTTTATTATCATGTAGCTCCATCTTCTCCGAAACCAAAACCACAAGTTGCTCACATATCTTCACACATCTGAGGGTCGATACATTTTCTATGGAATGCGTTTTATTGACAGGGTTTACATTCTTTCTTTAACGCAAGAGGAGAGAAACAGAAAATGAACTGATCCAAAGGAAAAAGAGACAAGGAAGAACTAATAACGCACCGTGGTGCCAGAGTTACTGGTTTCCTCCTCCATCAGGGAACTGAGCAGACACATGTGACCAGAGGTGAACTCTGTGAGCTGCTGGATGGGGTTTAAAGTTGTTGCAATGTCAAACCTCCCCACTAGATGGCAGTAACTGATCCACTCTGATGTATGGAGATGTGAATACGGTTTCTTTAGCAGTTTTCTTTGTACCTTCTGTTGAAACACACGTATATGGAAAAACCATAATTATTATAGTTTTTAATAAAATATAATTACCGTCCCACTTCAGGAGAACTAGAGGATAAACAGAAGAAGAATCCCTCCTGAAGGAAAGACAGACGTTCCTCCCCATCCCTGACTCCAGAATCCAACATGGCTGCCTTGTGTACAAGCTGTTTGTCAGTCACACGCTGCCCTTTACCACCTCTGTTTAACATGAACATGTCGTTAAAGAATTTAAATGCATTGTTGCATTGCTAACAGTAAGTAGCCTGGACATTAAGGACAACAATCAGTTCTCGTTTGAAACCAGAACATTAACTTGGATTGGACATTGATCCCACATCTGAGCTCAACTTCCAAATGAAGATGACCATTTGGATCTCCTCCTGATTTTAGTGAACATCTGTGGATTCTCTCCAGTCTTCTCCAACAGTCCAGAACCAGAATCAGAATCTGCTTTATGTACCACACAAACAAGGACCTTGGCTTCGGCTCTACTAACTCTTAATGAAGACCAAAACATGCATGTGAGGTAAGCTGGTGACTCTAAACACCAGTTAAGACTGAGTGGGAATTTAAATGGTTGCTTGTGTGTCGGACCAATGGCCTGGCCTGGTATAAAGCTGCATCTGCAGCTCAGAGACCTAACATACCTGACTGATTTATTGTCAGAACCGTACAAACACAAAACTCCAACTTCCAAGTACCTGTGGAGATCACTCTTGGCAACTGAAACTCATGTTGCATTTCATTTGCATTTCAATTTTAGGTCTGAACTTCCAGGCTCTAAGAAGAAAAAAGTCAAGGAGGGTTTGGAGGTGTTTCACAGACACAACTGTCAAAATTCAATGGTGTTGCTCAATGTACACGTCTGACTTCCAAGTGGAAAACAAAGCAAAGGTGTGCAATATGTCTTTCCCAGATCCATTTAAAAATCAATTTAAACGTTGTTTCCCATCTGCCTTGAAAGTTAAAGCTTGGATGTGGGAGAGACATCAAGCACTGTGGGAACTGTGGGAAAACCAGTAGGATTTGCTAATGCCTTTTTGGTACCACTTTACAAAAAGGCTCCCCTTGTAGATCACTAATAAATAGTTTACAAATATGTTATTAATTAATCTGTAAACACCTTACAAATCATTATTAAGTTTTTATTATGCATTAATTGGGGGGAAGGAGATAAAAGTGACCACTTTCTTGCCAAATAGTGAGTCAAATCTGTTCACCTGTATATTTAATGTAGAGTTGCTATATTAAACATTTGAGACTAAGTTATCACCTTGTAAACACAGTTTGTAAACATATTTTGTAGCATATAATATATTCTACTTAATCAGTGCATCATAAACACTTCTTAATGATTTGAAATGTGTTAACAGATGAATTACTAACATATCTGTAAACTATATATTTAGCCATATATAAGGGGAGCCTTATTGTAAAGTGGTACCTGTTGTTCTTAATGAGATTTTTCTGACCTGGAAATTGGAAGTTCTGACCTCCGAATACGGTGGGAATTTAACATAATGCCGCTTACTGGACTGGACTGGGATGTGTTCTACCAGAGATAGCTCACACTCAGCCGTTTTTCTAATGGATATGATCAATCCCTAGCAGAACCTTCACACGTTTGTGCTTGGGAGGCTTATGTCCTGTCTGCATTAGATCCTTAAGCTGCAGCACCACAGCTGGATGGGTTAGAAGCAGGAAGTCTATAAGATGCAATGTAAGGCAAACTGGGATGGCCTGCTAAACCTCACTAAGTCCTTTCACAATAATTAAATCTAGTAAAACAGCCACAAAGTCCAAAAGTGATGGTATAAAGGTTTCAGTCAAAGGGAAGACAAACTTTGGATCCTCTACTGCAGTGGTTCTCAATCCTGGTCCTGGTTTTAGGTGTTTCTCTGTTGCAATACACCTAACTTAATTAACTGAGATTAAAAGGCTTCTGCGGCACATTATGGCTGAGAAGGTGATGCAATCATTTGAATCAGGTGTGCTGGAGCAAACACATCCAAAACATAAAGGACACTGGGCCCTGAGGACCAGGATGGAGAGCCACAGCTCCAGTAGGTCCTGGAGCAGTGGTTCCCTACTGGAGCCCTCCAGTTTTCTAACAAGGACTTTAAATAAAAGGCAAGTAGAAATCTTGTTTTTGAAGATGAGTTCAATTCTGATCCAAAAGGCTTCTTCAGTTCTGATCATGGGTTAGGAGTATCAGGCTCATAAAATGTAGTCACACTGATCCAAGTGCTAGGGCTGTCAAGGTCACTAATAGGGCCCTTAAGGTCAGATCAGTTGATGACTCAACCTTCCATCCTATTGTTTAGCTCCAAGTATCTTTGTGCAATGTTTTGAGCGAGTCCACTCAGGTGTGAAATGGACCAGAATATTATGCTGGGCCAGAATATCCTCCATAGTTCCTTGGATACTCCAGCCACATGGAATGACAGTTTTTCTTTTCTCCTTCAATGGGCTAGGTTGGGTTTTCTTGAAATCCTAGATGCCTAAGCATAGGCACCGTAAAGGCCCAATTAGTGGCCAGTTTGGGCCCAGTTATGGCCTATTTTAGGGTATCCCCAGGTTTGAAGCGCTTCCTTCATGTGTTTGTGATTCTTGTCGAAGTGTCTTGTTGGGGACCTGTTCGGCTTGATCCTGCAGGGTTCTGATGACTTATTGGTTATGTTCGTGTCGGTGGGGAGGTTCTAACTCTAGGTTCTGGTCTTAGTGTCGGGGTTTTCTATATATTTCAGTGGTAAGGATTCCATCTCTCCCAATGTGTACCAGACAGTCCAATAAAGGCAGCTTGTTATCTTTGGTGTCCTCCCTGGTGAACTTGTTGATGTCTGCTGAGGCGTTGTGTTCAGTAAAGGTTTCCACTTCTTTGGCTTTGATTTTGACCTGGTAGCCGTTCACATATCTAAACCAGTTTCCAGGTGCTCTTCTCTGGAGTTCAGTGCTCTGCTTTCCAAGTGGACTTTGGCCACAATGCGAGAGAAGGACATACTCAAAGCACTTAGACCCAATGTGAAGTTCAGTGAGGCCAGGAATGTTCGGACCGCCACAGTGGAGACTCTAAACAGCAGGTGTACCTGCTGTTTAGAGTCTCCAGGACCCATCTTCCCAAAGATCCTCAGAGTCTCTCAGAGAGCTCCTAACTTAGCCTAAACATTTCTGCCAAGGAGTCTCAGCTTCAGACTGAGTCAATTCGCTGCTGAGAGCGACTCTGAGGAGGAGACGACTGAAATTCCTATCTTAGTGAGGAGGTGTGGTTGAGCCTTTTGTTCGGTGTGGTTGACCTAGTTGCTAGGTGTGACGCTGTCTTCCAAGAGCTGTGATTGGTTGTTAAAAGAAGCGACAAAAAATAAACAAATATGCTCCTAGTAATCAATGGAGAGAAATGAACCGATGAAGGAATTTAGACTGGATTCAAAGAAAAATCATAGAATTGGAGAAATTCGTCTTAGAATGACCTCACTAGTGGCTACTTTTAGTCTTAGGAGTTTTTGGGAATACGGGCCCAGATCTTTAGAGTCACCACCCTGCAACTTTTATATTCATTCCCTTCTGCAACAGACCCAAAAGGATAAATGGCCTTCTCAGCTTTTCACTAAGTTCTTCAGAGGCCTGGTAATGAGCCCATCAATTGATTCAGGTGTGTTGGAACGGAGATGCATACTGATACTCCTAACCTATGAAGTACAGTAGCTACCATTAGGATAAGTGGTGAAACAAGAAAATAAATTCAGTTTCCCTCTATTTAAGCACTTAGGGTGATCATCTTCTGGATAGTTGAGATCCTACACCAACAAAGAACTTTCTTCTCCTTAATAACTGATTATCACACCTTTTGTTTCTCCTTGAACCACAGCTCCATCCATCCATTCCCCCCACAGAGGTTTCAGAACTGGTTCTGTAAAAGAACCGAATTCCTTTTCCACCACCTGAGAATCTGGTTTTAAACAACCAGTGGTGTTTGTGAACGCTCCACAGTCCTGATCAGCTGATCTCTGATCTCAGCAGCTGGAAAACTGGAATCAACCTCAGCATTTAGAGCCAGATGTAATAAAACCACCTGGAGATATTGAGGTGTTAAAGATCTGAGTCTGAAACATTTATGGATTCAGGTGAAGACCTTCAGCTGTTAGTGGCTCATTGGCTCACTTTAACTCTTTGACGGTAAATCAAATAAACAGCAGGAAGTTATTCTGATGCTCATCTAACATTTTATCTTCATTGAAGTTTGGTGTTTTTACTGTTTTTGTGTTTTAAATTTGACCAATCATAAAAAACAAACTTCAGAGCTTTAAACATATTATCTGACATTTTGATTGGCTGCCATTCCCCATGAGCCCGCCCCCAGCTTCTGATGAAAGCGGTTCTTTCCTGTGGTCCAGCAGCAAACTGGTGCTGGGTCGGGCCAGATCTGGAGCTTATTCTGGTGGAAACACAAAGAACTGGTTCTAAGTTTGGTGGAAAAGGCCACAGAGAGGCATCCAGAACAAACAACCAAACACTCACAACCTAAACTTTCCGTTTAAATTTTAGGTTTGTTGGAACCTGACATGCATGTTTTCAGATGGTGGGAGGAAGTTGGAGCACCTAGAGAGAATCCAAGCATGCACCAGGAGAACATGCTCCACAAACACCACCAGGATTTAAACGGATGGACCTTCTTGATGAGAATTAGCAGGTATAACTGTTCCAGCTTTTCTCTAAATGTGGATCTAGATCTTCACTTATTAAAGGGTTAGAGCTGCAGGACTGAACAAGACTAAATGTAATGAAGATATTAAAGGAAGACTCCAGAACTGGAAACCTAACATCAGAGTTGTCCAAAGTCAGTCCTCAAAGGCCTGGATCCTGCATGTCTCAGATGTTTCCCTGGTTCAACCCACCTGAATCAAAAGATGATTGACTACCTGGCCTCTGCAGAACTCAATGACCTGCTGAGGAGGTTCTTCATCCATTTAAATCAGGTATTTTGAAGTAAGGACACATCCAAGACCTGCAGCACCCTGCAGGTCTGAACTGGAGTTGGACATCCCAGCTGTACATCATCCAGCAGTGTTTTGGAGTCAGATCAAAGGTTTAAAGGGATGGACAGCCGCCACTGAAAATGTCCCTGTTTCAACCTGTGATCCATATCTGAGCAGCATCAGAAAGCAGAGGGTGGAAGAGCGGATCGATGCGTCTCGTTGGACATCAGTCCATCGCTTTCCTTTTTGGACACAGATGAGAACTCTTCCTGTGAGAGATCACTCATCTCCTCGTGTTGCTCCTGCTTCCACACCCCATCATATTCCTGCTTCAGCTCCTGGTATGAGCGTGAGAAGGTGTGGAAGATGGAGGTGGCTGGGAATGCCATGATGAGGATGCCGCTCAGGATGCTGATGAGCGCCACCATCTGACCGGGGACGCTGCGTGGCACCATGTCGCCGTAGCCTACCGTGGTCATGGAGATGATGGCCCACCAGTAGGAGGCTGGGATACTGCTGAAGCTGTGGTGGGGGTGCGTGGCGGCAAACGGCGCCAGCTCGCTCTCGGCCAGGTGGACCAGAGGCGAGAAGAGGGTGACGGCCACGCAGACGAAGAGTAGCAGCAGCCCGAACTCCCTCATGCTGCGTTGCATGGTCACACCCAATGTCTGCAGACCCAGAGAGTGGCGCGCCAACCGCATCACGTAGAGGATCCGCAGAGCCCGCAGCAGCCGCAGGATCAGACTCAGCTTGTCTAGGTAACCTCTGCTGGCCCCCATCACCGCGTCATCCTGCGACTCCTCTCCGACGTCAAACACCAGGGACACGTAGTACGGCAGGATCGCGATGGCATCGATGATGTTGAGCGGGCCGCGAGCGAAGGCCAGCTTACTGGGAGCGTTGACGAATCGTAGCAGGAACTCCAGGGTGAACCAGGCCACGCAGACGGACTCCACAACAAACATGCTGCGACACTTCTGGGAGCATTCGCCCTGCAGAGGAGCGCAAATACAGAGTTATAGTGAAGGGACATTACACCAATCAATCACCAATTTAATATTAATTAATCTTATTAATCTGCAGCACGAAGAGTCAGTCGTGTTCAAATGAGGAAACATGAAGCTTGTTCTGTGGTTTCTATAGATAATCTGAACTCTGGGGTTTGGGTTTATTTGTTTTTATTCTCAGAATAAAATACTTGACATGCTGTTCAGCCACCTTTATTAGACCAGAAGGGTCATATTATTGGTTAATTGATCCAAGACGTCTTTGAAATATGTATAAAATGGTGTTTACAAAGCTACCAGATGGAGCGTTTTGCAGAAAAAGGGCGTGCAGCAGGACTGAACAACATATCGTCTTTGCAATATCAGAGTGTGCAATATTCATATCAGAGGATTGTTTGGTACAGTAATTGTTGGCTGATATATTCCAAGTGTTATGAAATATATATATTAATATTACTAATTATTTATTGTTTAGCCAGCTGAACAGACCGCAGCAGATGCTCACACCAGACTGGTGTTATAACACCCAAAAGAGTAAAAGTGATGATGGAAACACCGATGAGAAAGAGAGGAAAGAATCAAATAGGTAGCACCTGATATCCCCATGTTTTCTAATAGCGTGCTGCCCTACCCTGTAGCCCCATAGATTCTTAGTCAGGTTCTCATGCTGGAAGGTGAACCTCCACCCCAGTCTCAAATCTTCTGCTCCTATCTGGTTTTCCTCCAGGATTATCCTGCCTTTACCTCCATCCATCTTCCCTGCCAACTTTGATTAGGTTCCCAGTCCCAGCTGAAGAAAAGCATCCCCACAGTATGATGCTGCCACCACCATGTTTTCCTGTGGGGATGGTATGTTCAGGATGAGTGTTAGCGTTTGTTGGTCTCATCTGAGCAGATTACCTTCTTCCAGATGTGAGGTGTGTCTCCTACAAGCTCTGTACCAAACTGCAAACGGAACTTTTCATGACGTTCTCTTCCATAAAGGTCAGATTTGTGTAGTCCTAAGGGCCTCTTGGCTCCTTCTCTGATTAATGCTCTCCTCTTCCAGCCAGAATAAAAAGTCCTGCTCAGTTTAACAAAAAGAATCAACTGCTTGTTGGTAAAACACTGTTTCAGAGCTTTGAGAACATGGCTTTAGCGAAACTTAAGGTAAAAACATGCAGCAGGAACATTAGAGACACTGATTGGCTGTCAGCTTGTCGTTGGCACGGAGATGACAGCCCACATTGCTCTGTTGCGTAGCTCACATGCTCTCATCTGTTGGTCTTCCTGTTATTCTGGAAACACAGCGCATCAAACACCTCACCGCCTCGGTGTGGAAACGTGGATGTAGTGAAAGAATCTCCGCTTGTGGGGCCACAAACATTTGGACCTCATGTTGATTGCCAGTAATTCAGGACGTCCATGCCCTGGTAGGTCTGCAGTCCATCCTCTATCCATGTTCAGATGATGGATTGAACAGAGCTCTGGGAGATGTTTAAAGCTTGGGACGTTGTTGTAGACCCAAACCCTGCTTTAAACTTCTCCAGAACATTCTACCTGACCTGTCTGCTGTGGTCCTTGGTCTTCATGATGTTCGCTGAAGAACCTCTGAGACCAGAAACAGAACAGCTATATACAGTTAGACCCAAATCCAGTTACAGGTTTGTATTTGTAAAAATTTTCAAAACCATGATTTATTTTCCTTCATGGTCACAGTTACGTCCTACTTTGTATCAGTCAGTCCCAAACATTTTTACAGAGCATGAGAAGCAGAACCAGACAGTCAAAGCTACAAAAATCACCCACAGCAATCAACCTTCCTGTTCTGGAAAATAGATTTTCTCTATTTGTTGCTTGAGGACCAAACATGCCCACGGTGCATCTGTGGTTGTTGTCTCCTTGTGTCGAATGTTTCCTCATCACTGCCGTTGTCTTTGTTCTCCAACAGATAGACGTCAGCTTCACATGTTTCATTCTTGGCTGTTCCTCTGCAGCTCACTGAGCTTATATGGTTTAGAAGACATCTACATACTGTAGTCCAGAGACATCTGCACTAAAACTAGGCCAGAAGAAAGGTTCAGATTTCAACAGGATTTAAAATATAAATAAAAACAGCAGAATAAATTGTCCATATTTTTAATCTCTTTGAGAGATGCTTGTCTCATTTCATGCCAGAAACAAACCTCTTAGTCAGAGGAAAATAATTTTAGATCTAAATCTGCCAGGGGTAATTTTGGGCTTCACTGTACACCAGAGGTGAGCATGCATGCTGCTCCAACACAGCTGATTTTAATAGTTGCATTACCTCCTGCTGAGGCTGCAGTGATCCTTTAAAATCAAGAAACATCTAAAACAGGCAGGAAATAGTTAAAACTGACGATTTTCACATCACCAGTCATGGTGCTACACAAGGCTGTGCCTTGTGTAGCACCATAAAAAAATACACCAGTTTAGTTTCTACTCTGTCCAGACCAAGAGAGGACAGATGAAGCTGGGCTCTCTCTGCTTCAAAGCCTGCAGAACAGCAGAGGAACATGAGCTCCTTGTTGCATAACAAGCAGCAGCTGTTGGAAGACACACTGCAGTGATGCAATAATGTGGCTCTGCGTGTGCTTCGGGACTTTGTGGAAATAAAATCAGTTCTAAAAAGCTTTGACATACCCAGATTATCTTCATGTTAATTAAGCCCAACAGTCAGGTCTCCTTGAGCCTGTGATCCGTTCAGTAAGGGTGGACTCAGTTGGGTGTAGACCCTGCTACGAGGTGAGAAACGTGGATGAGCTTCATGAGATCAGATTATAGCTCATCATGCATGGTTGAAGGGATTCCAGTTGGGATCTTCTGGCTGGGATTGTTTCTCATCGTGGTGGTGGGGTATCTGTGGTGTGGCTTGATTACATCTGTAGAGGAAGCGGGATTTTTAACTGAACCTTGAATCCAAGGCAGAGCCCAGGCCCTGGTGGTGCCAGTGAAATGAGCGATGTGAGGGTTCAGGAGAGAGGTCCACCTTGTGAGTACTGAGCTGGACCAGTTTATTCATTCTGAACTGCCTTAATTCTTCATGCTGTAGATCCAACAATGTGTCATAAACATTCTTCAGAGATGTTCCAAACTGTCATGATAGCAGTTCACACTGGCTGTAGGTTTGTCTGCTGATCATCCATGATCTGAACCTCCTGTTCCACCACTTCTAAAGGTCTTCTGTTGGACTGGGGTTCAGTGAGCTCATTGTCATGATATGATCTGAACTTTGTGAAATGGAGCATTATCCTACTGGAAGCAGCCATTAGAAGATGGGTCCGCTGTGGTCATAAAGGGACGGAGATATTCAGCAGCAACAATAGGCTGTGGGTGTTAGATGAGGCTTAGTTGGTGCTGATGGATCCAAGAATGTCTAGCACTGACATCCACACCTAAACTGCTGATCCAACGCGGGACTGAATCCATGCTTTCAACTTGTTTCCACTAAATTCAGACCCGACCACCTGAATGTTGCAGCTGAAATCTAAACTTATTGGAACAGAAAATGTGGCACCTGGTGTGGTCTTCTGCTGCTGTAGATCATCTGCTTCAACGTTCCACATGTTTTGCCTTCAGAATTGGTGTTCTGCAGACCTTGGAACCAGTAGTTGGCTGAGCTACTGTTGACCTTCTCCTTTTCCGACCATTCTGTGTAAATCTGAGAGAGACGTTCAGAGGAATCCATGTTTTCGGCTTCGTCTCAGATATGTCAGGAAGAAGCATAAAGCAGTCAGAACAGACCTGCGCGCTCCAGCAGGCACGGTTCTGTCTGATTTCCTCTTAGAACAGATTGGTCAGGAGAATCTTCTACTTTTTTTCTACTTCGTCTCTGATCTGAAAACCTAATCTGGTCTGGAGCCACACAGGTTCCTAGCATCTGTTACCATGGTGATGGAGACAGGTAACAGTTGATGCATCTTCATGAGGCAGAAAGTTGTGACTGGAGACGGTTGTTACATTAAAATATATTTTACACATTTCTTTCAGACATTCTCTGAAACTGTTTGGAATTTGCTTCGTTTAATTGTTAGAGCAGATTATAAATTTAGGAAATCTCTCTGTAACATGTCGAATGAACAAAATATTAAATGTTCTACATTTTAAAGCATCTGCCACCAATTTTAGAAGGAAAAACCTTCAGTGTGTGCAAAGCAAGCGACTGAAAAGCTGCTGAGCATCGATCTCCTTCATGCTGTAATGCGACAAATCTTTTCAGGATAGAAAATAGCTCTTTTTTCTTCCTTTGAGAGTCAACAAGAACAAAACAATAGAGGCTGACGTGCAGCAGTCACCTCAATCATGAACAAACAAAAGGAAGGGCAGAAATGACGGCCTTGTAAAGACACATTGCTTTAAAGATGCTAAACGAGCGTCTCTGTGCAACAAAAGCAGCTGACGGCAGCTTTTATAAAGTGATGAAATCGATATTTTTAATCTGGAGCGGCTCACGCCATCAACAGGGGAAGCACTGCTTCTGGAGAAGGGAAATTATTAGTTAGGGATGTTCGGTGATGTTTCTGCTGAAAGCGTAGGTTGAGCTGTTTGAATGTGGCCACAACCATCTAACAGCCTGATGAAAGTAAACTGTAACTGATGTTAGACATTCAGTCAGCAGGAACATGGTTGGAGGGCTGGGAGGGTTCATTGAAAACTATTCTTCTTTTTCCTCTGTTCCATCTCAGCAGAATATAATCCAGAGCTCAGACTTTCAGCAGGTCAGAGCATAGCTGCAGTCTGCAGACTGCTGAGAGTTTATCCATCTGGCTACATTTATTATTTGCATGGTACATTTAATATAACAGACCAGCAGATATTGCATGAAAACAATCATTCCAGTTGCAATGTTACCAGCATTGGTTTTATCCTGCAGCTGTACATCTGCAGCTCTGGAACAAAAACGACGGGATTCTTCCTACAAGAGGTTGCTGTCTGCTTGGACACAATATAGTAAAGCGAGACTAAAAAATCCCCCCATGCAGATGAATTCAGTGGAAACCAACCTGCAGCTCTTAAATCTCTTCAGGGTTTCAACCAGAGGTGGAAGAAGTGGAAGTCAAGCGCTGGTATGAACAGTTCTCTTTAAAACTCCTAATCCAGGCTCTTATTTTTTCCCATTTTCCTTCCTGTCATCCGGACTTTCATTTGGTCTTTAAAGGTGGTCTGGATCAACAGTTCTCCGGGATATCTGGAGATCTTTCCCTGAGTTTCCCTGGGCTTTGGCTGCTTTTTTACTCAGTTTGAGTCTAATATCAAAGTGTAAACGTTGTTTCCTGCTGTGAGTATAGAACTAAAGAAAATGTGTCAAAATCTTGGGTTTGTCTCTGCCAGCTTTGAACAGACTGAATTATTTGCCCATTTTTGCCCATTCTTCTTTCTAAACAGCTGAAGCTCAGTTAGATTGGATGGAGAACATCTGAGAACATCAGCAGGTTGTTCCTGCTGACATCTCCATTAGGTTACAACGTTTTTTTTTAAAAAGGTTAACGATAAATCTCTGCAGAGAATAAATGTACTGAACTTGCCTCAAATAAAAAAAGACTGTTAAGGCCTCTTCATTCTCACTGATCAGACTGTTGGAAAGCTTCAAACTCACCCTGTTCTCCTCGTCCCTGAGGTCCGGCATGGTGCTGATACAGAGGCTGATGACAGTGACCAGAACCATGATGATTGAGAGGCAGGCAAACATCTTCCCAGCTAAACCTGAGTGAGGATTTTCCATCACCTCCCTCAGCATTGACACCAGTCTGCGGTATCCCTTTTCCGTCTGTGGAGGTCTTTTCTTCAGCTTAATCCTCTTCTGCCTCCACTCTTCTTCTTTCCGCTGGCGCTCCACGACCTCATCCACACGGGTGATCATCCGCCGCCGGCAGCAGCGCTCCATGTGACCCGGGTCCACACCCCAGTAGTCGAGCTCATCATGCAGAGAGACAGCACACAGCTCCCGAAGGAGACGTAGTTTTCCTGCTGCCAGGAAGTTCAGGATGATCCTGAAGGCTGTGGGGTTCCGGTCAAAGAAGTACTCTTGGCACGTCTCATCATAGTCGTCGCAGAGTCGAGCGATCTCCTCTTGGGTGGTGCAGGAGCGAAGACGGCCCAGTCGACTCTGGGGAAACTGCTCCAGCGTGCTCCAAGGGAAAGTGTAGCGGTTTCCTCCCACATTAATGAGGACCTGCAGGGTGTGGTCGACCACATAAGAGGCCTTGGGGTCACGCAGCACCTTGGCGCGCTGGAAGTATACCCCCTTTAGGGTCTCAGTCTCAGGAATCTCAGTGAAGAAGTGGTCGAGACTGCTGTCATCGCTGCTGATGGAGTACGTGCTGAAGTCATGGTTGGCATTGCTGATGATGGGCATACTGGCAACAGATTGGAGACAGGGAAGGAAGAACTTTCTGCTGGTCCAGCTAATGAGGAAGATCCGCAGGGAGGAAGATCAACTCTGATGAAGAAACTAAAAAGACAGACAAACTTGATTTTAGCCTAACATACAACAGAGATGCTGTAGAGCTGTGGTTGGCTTGTTCATAGCTTGGCAACTGCATAATAAATATTTCAGCAGTTGTCAAACAGCTGCCATCGCCTCAGCCAATTAAAGAGCTTTGCAAACCCGACATTAGCCACACATTCATTAGTTTTAGAGTTAAAATTTCTTGCAGAAAAACGGCATCATCCTAAAACACTTGAAATACCCTGAAAGTGATCCATCTTTTAAAGACAACAGCGTGGTGCCTTCAGTTTTTATTCTGATTTTAAAATCCATCAGCCACCAGTTTTTCACTCCCAGGGTTGGTGGGAATTTACTTTTTCAGGAAACATTGCTGCTTTTCTGGCATTAAACTCTGTCAGAGATTCCTGTAAAACAGACAAGCACGGTGGCAGTGAGACAGTAGCGAGGTGTGAAGTTCACAGGGGCAGAAGGGGTGGACTTAAAACACGGACCACTTCCTGTTTATAGTGGTGATGGACAGATGTGGGTAAGACAAGAGTCTCCAGACACAAAAATCATCCTGTTTGCAGATGACACTGTGATCTGTAGTTACAGTAGGGAGCAAAAAGAGGGAGGGAGAGAGGAGTGACAGAGGAAAACCATTGAGAAGGTTCATGGATGAAGAGGATATGCAAAGGTTTGGAGTGACAGAGGCAGATGTTAGGAATGGGTTAAGATGGGGCCTTTGATGCCCCCTAAGGAAGAAAAAGAAGGAGCCCCATGTCCGAAATCTGCTTTTCAAACTGACACACTTCAGTTTAGTTTGCAATTGTTTTAAAAACTACAAAACAAGTGGTTTTACTCATCATTCACTCCTCAAGCATTTGATTAATCTGTTCTTCTCTGTCCTGAGAATTATTTTACATTCATTTTTGAATCCTGAGATGACCCCCAGATGATTCCCTAAAAAATCATCAATCATCTTCAGCAATCTTATAAAACAACATTGTTTTGGTTTGGTCCTTTTCACCAGAGAGTTACAGCGTTTTTATTGCTTTCAGGGCTACAGATACTTTTCTACCAGCACGATCTGAAAAAATGACAGGGTGTGGTGTCACCTTTCTCCAACAATGACTCCTGAAGGTCATCGCTACTCAAACCGGGTCAGGGAAAAGTGCTGAATTAACATTCAGACCTGCAGATCCCTGCAACGCTCAGCCATCAATAATTTTATTCTGAATTCTTGTGCAGGAACAAGATGATGGTGGATCTCCAGGTTCCTACAACAGATTAGCACACTGTGATTTGCTTCATGGTGTAAATTTATTGTGTTTAGGGCTTAATAGAAAGATTAAGACACCATTCTTTATTGTCCATTACATAAACTGGAAATGTTCCTTCAGCACAAAGCACATTGCTAGAACAAATATTGGAAAAAACATTTAAAAGCAGTGAAGCAGCGTCCTCATAAATCTGGTCTCAATCATCATGTTTGCATCTCTGCAAAAAGTGTATATTTTCTTCCACATCTGTCCACCTCGAGCGTCATGATGTTCTAAAAGACATTCCTGCATGTTCTGCCAGTTTGTGTTTTAAATGTGCTCCCACTTTCCTCCAGCAGGTGGATCCTCTAACACTTCTCAGCCCTCAGAGAGTCTAGGCACGTTTTGTTGCTTTATTTGATAATCTGCTGCTATGTTTGCTT
Source organism: Crenichthys baileyi (assembly GCA_036173005.1). Taxonomy (NCBI): domain Eukaryota; kingdom Metazoa; phylum Chordata; class Actinopteri; order Cyprinodontiformes; family Goodeidae; genus Crenichthys; species Crenichthys baileyi. The sequence goes on from JAHHUM010002099.1 coordinate 52,987, forward strand.
GCAAACACGCAGCTCAGCTGGAATTAACGCAGATTAATCTGAAATTTTCTCCAACTGAGCGACTGGAAACTGTTTTGTCATTAACAGATCAACTTTAAATCATTTGGCCTCCAGTTGTTCCGTTTTTCGTGGTTTTAGTTTCTATCAGTAGCTGTTCCTCAGGTATTACTCGTACCTGAACTCTCTGATGAACCCGATGAGAACTTCTGGACTCATTAAAAAGGCAGCTGGTACTATTCGAGTTTATTTGCTGATTTGAAGCTGCTGCTGCTGTGTTTGCTCTGAATCAAAGCTTTCCTTTGACATAAAAAAAGTTACATGAAATGAGAGCTGAAGCTAAATCACCTTTCAGGGGGCAGCCGCTCCGTCCTCCTGCACGATGAAGATGCTCCTCTTCAGGTGAAGCTGAAGCCATGGTGGAGCTGCATCAGCAGCGCTGCTCCAGCATCATGAAGTTTGCATACTCTCCTCAGCTCCAGCCTTCTCTCCCGGTCTCCACCTGTCCCCGCCGGATGCACAGACAATAAATGCGATTATCTAACAGCGGTGCCCTCCTGAAACCTGCCGCTGTGTTTTCATCTGGCTCTGACAGCAGGACCGTCCGCCTCCTCCTCCTCCTTTTATTCCACCCTCCCATCCAAAAGGCTCCACACAAACACAGTTCCGAGCTGAACTGCTTTTATTTCACAAAGTAAAACCAGGAAACGCGTCTGGAGACTTTACAGACTTAACTAAAACGCCAAGAAGGACGGTGTGATTTAGATAGAACCTGGTCCACGTACAGAACTGGGATGTGCATGAAAACGACTCGTTACAAGGGCTGACGCGGTTTAAACGACCACCAGGGGGCATCTATCTATCTATCTATCTATCTATCTATCTATCTATCTATCTATCTATCTATCTATCTATCTATCTATCTATCTATCTATCTATCTATCTATCTATCAAGCAATAAGGCCCTGGGTTCCTAACCGACCTGGGACTCTTTCTGTGTGAGGGTGGCAGGTTCTCCGTGTACATGCATGGGTTCTCCGAGGGTACTCTGGCCTCCTCCCGTAGACACATGGCTGTTAGGTTAACTGGCCTCCCTTACATGACCTTAGGTATGAGTGTGGTTGTTTGTCCTGTGATTGACTGCCGACCTGTCCAGGGTGTGCCCTGCCTCTGACCCAATACCTGCTTGAGATGGGCACCAGCCCATCCCCCACCCCCAAGCATGACCATGCATGGATAATCAGGTAAGGATAGATGGATGGATCTGTAAAAAACATCCACACCTCCTAACATCAGCTGCATAGAAGGCACTCCAACGACGGGCTGCACATATGAGGGCTGTGGTACTGTAATCCTTATGACCAAAAATGTCATGAATTTGTTTTACCAATATCAGGAAGCCAGCATTTGTCTAGAGCAGATAAATGTGAAGATTTGAGAAATCAATTCTCTTGTTTATGTACTGCTTCTGTTTGCTTTTATGCATAAAAACCAATAACAAACCAATTTCCGTCTGAGCACAGAAAAGGTCTGGATAAAAAAAAGTTAATGCAGGTCGACATCCAGTCACACAGAGGATTAACAAACCAGAAGATGAGAACCAGAGCCTCAGTGTGTCCATCTGCGGCGTGCACAGCGAGGCACGCCCATGATGTCATGGATGATTTGCATTGTTGCTTTACATGAAGCAGGTGGTTGTTTGAGTGCAGATTTAATAAGCAGAACATAAGATGCTCTGAAGGTGACATCTGAGCTGTTTCACTCCGACCCAAGGCTTAGTTTCAGTTCAGTTCTGATTCCCGTTTATCTGCAGTGTCACACCTGAGCTGGGATCAGGTGGAAACTAGAAATACTCAGGTAACATGTTTGTGGATGCAGGTGATCAACACATTTATACAGGTGGAACTGCTTTTCTGGGTCTTATTCTCTACCTCTAGTTAATGTAGTTACATTACTTATTGGCTTTAATTTTTGGAGGGTGAATGTAATAAATCCAAACGTTTTAACGTCACACAGCTTCATACATGCATCTTTACGGACTGAATGGCAACACGCTTCCGGAGGAAATTAGGTTTGCATATAAGATTAGCATTTGTTACACCTTTACATGTCATTATAGAGGATATAAAACCTCAGCTGAGATGAACTGATTCAGAGTTTATTATTACTATTAATATCCAGGCACGCCTCATTTTGACCCAGATGCAGACAGCCTATCCATCCTGAACGGACCAATCCCCTGCAGGTTCTACTGGGATGAAGTTAGTTCACCTTTCAGGACCTCACAGATGGCGGGAAACAGAAGGTGTTCTGACCCGGGTTTTGTTGGAGGGTTTGATGTTGTTTTGGCAGGTCACCTGCACATTTATATAACATGAGTGATGCCTCACGAAAATGAGAAATCATTTGAAGCTCCTTCTACTGCTGGATTTGAGAATCGGGATCATTTCTTTGAGGCTGAGCAGGATTAAATCTGCTGAGGATTATATCAGGAAAATCACGCAGACCGTTCCTGTTGGAGATTAGTTTTGCTCACATATTGCTGGGGTTCTATACACAGAGTTACGAGGGACAAAGCTTTGCAAAAGCTTGAGAATGTAGAGCTTTTCACATTCTGTCACATTACAGCCGCAAACTTTGTTGTTTTATTGGGATTTTCAGAGACAGACCAAACACAAAGCAGTGCAGAACCGTGATGTTGAAACAAAATGATGCATGTTTTTTCAAACAAGCCTCAGACAGTCAGAACTTTGTAGAACCTCCTCTGTTTGCAGGTCCAGCTGCAGATCTTTTACAGTTTGAACATCTACAGACTGACGTTTTGCTCATTCTTAAATCATCCCAAGTTCAGTCAGACTGGATGGAGAACATCTGTGAACTTCTATTTTCAAGTCTTGCCACAGATTTTCAGTTAGATTTAGCACTGGGAGTTTGCCCAACCGGTCCACATGTGTTTTGTGGACCTGGAGAAAGCATTCGACTGTGTCCCTCGTGATGCCTTGTGGGGGGTGATCCAGGAGTATGGAATCGGGGGCCCTTTATTAGGGGCCATCCGGTCCCTGTACGAGCGGAGCACGAGTTTGGTTTGCATTGCCGGCACTAAGTCGGTCCTGTTCCCGGTGCACGTTGGACTCCGGCAGGGCTGCCCTTTGTCACCGGTTCTGTTCATAACTTTAATGGACAGGATTTCTAGACGCAGCCAAGGGCCGGAGGGGTCTGGTTTGGGGACCAGAGGATTTCGTCTCTTCTTTTTGCAGATGACGTGGTCCTGCTGGCCCCCTATAGCCAAGACCTACAGCATGTGCTGTGGTGGAGGCCCAGGGGACGGCCCAGGATACGCTGGAGGGACTATGTCTCTCGGCTGGCCTGGGAACTCCTTGGGCTCCCCCCGGAGGAGCTGGAGGAGGTGTCTGGGGAGAGGGACGTCTGGGTGTCTCTGCTGAGTCTGCTGCCCCCGCAACCCGGTCCCGGATAAAGCGGAAGACAACGACGACGAGTACGAGTACGAGTACGATTTAGCACTGGACTTTGAATAGGCCATTCCAGCACATGAATCTGCTGTGATCTAAACCATCCATTGTATCTCTGCTGGATGTTCAGAGTGGTTCTCCTGCTGGAAGGTGAACCTCCACCCCAGTCTGAGGTCTTCTGCAGCCTCTAACAGATTTTCTTCCAGTATTGTCCTGGATCTAGCTCCATCCATCTCCCCATGAACTCTGACCAGCTTCCCTGACCCACAGCAGGATGCTACTACCACCATGTTTCACTGTCTGAACCGGTCCGTTCAGGGCTCGTACAGTGTTAATTTTGCTTGTCAATTTAGGTGGATGTCCATGTCTTGGTAGGTCTCCAGGTGGTCCATCTTCTCTCCATGTTCAGATGATGGATTGAACAGAGCTCTGGGAGATGTTCAAAGCTTGGGATGTTGTTGTAGAACCTAAAGCTGGTTTAAACTGAACCAGAAATTTCTCCCTGACCTGTCTGCTGTGGTTCTTGGTCTTTATGATGTTCTCTGATGTTTTCTAAAGAACCTCTGAGGTTTTATTTATTGATTTAATTTAGGGCGTATGGGCGTAAAGGGGGTGTATAGAAACTACTGCCCCACTAATTACAATCTTATTTGTAAGAAATGTCCGTTTGATGATTTGATGCATTACTGTGTGTCTGTTGCATAAAACAATAAAAATACAAGCTTGTGGCGGAAACGTGAGGAAAAAAGCCACTAAAGTCTTTCACAAGACACAGTAAATGTGTTATTTTTCATCTTCAGTTAGATTTGGTACCTTAACCTTTGGGACACCACACCATCTGTCAGGTTCTCAGGTTTGTAGAGTTTGGAGGAGGAAGATGACCCAACCCGTCATCCTCAGCCCCAGTCTCATTAACTCCACATTAAAACACGGTTTCTCCACTCTTGGGAAGAAATAGCCTCTGACCTTCCAAGCTCATTGAATATTAGGGATTACATGATAATCCTGGGCAAGAAAGAGGTGGATGGAAGAAAAACTTCAGAGCTCTTTGGGAGAAAGGAGGCTGCAGTGCACGACCTCTTTAACCTCCTGAGAGATGACAGATAAATATTTATGGGGCCTTACAGACCTACAGCACTCTGCTTTTTCATCAAACCAGGGGTGACAACACAGTTATAGTGATGACTAATTAAAGATTACTTTTTACAGGTTTATAGGAAAGCAGAGACAGACCCCCACCTTCATTTACATCTCTGCCTTCATCTCATCAGCTTCTCCAGCATCTTCATTTCCTGACGCTGCTGAAGGTTTCTACGGTTCGCTGGGATCTCTCTGACAGGAGAAATTAAACCAAACTCCTCGGGAATTGCTCTGTTCTTTCAATTTGTGCCGGCTCGCCTGGGGACCCATGCAGTGGGGCAACGGATGGCTCACCCTGAACTAAACACCAACAGTCGTCTCCGACACTCGTTAATTAACTACCGTCTCAGATCCCATCCTTATCAGGCCTCATGTGGCTTGTAAAGGCTGCAGGAAGCTGCTGAATTGTGTTTCATCAATGCAGAGTGTTGGTGTCAGCCCTGCTTCATTAGACATTCAGGCTTTGTAGTGCTGTCCTCTCACAGTGTCCTGTTTCTCATCGTGGAATAAAAGGACGCGGTGTGTGCAGCGTGCATGTCGGAAACACTCCCACAGGAATCAGATTATGCAGCTCAGGTGCTCTGTCACTCTTATTGATTAGCTGCCCTTTCTGTTGCAGACTCAGCTTACTGGTTTGTTGACATATCCTAAACAGATGGAGAACATCTTCCTGACGACAAAGCTGCAGAGTCAATAGCTAAACTTGGCTTAAAGTTCACACAGATTCAAAGAAGAGGCCAGTGTTTCATCCAGAACCAGCAGCCTCCCTGCTCTCACTCCTGCAGCTGAATGGAGGCAAAAGGAGCCACAGGGACTGGGGTGTTAGGGTTGACCTTACCTTTAAGCTGCGGTGCATCACTTCTTTGAGTTTGTTTATGCTGTAGGAATAAACAGAGCCATTGAGTTCTCTGAGGATAACTCAGCATGTGGCAAATATTTCACATTTTGTCATGCTGCAGACGTTTAAAGCAGGGTTAGGTTCCAAAGCAACATCTCAAGCTTTGAACATCTCATAGAGCTCTGTTCAGTCTGAACATGGAGAGAGGATGGACCAACTGCAGAACTACGAAGACATGGACGTCCACCTAAACTTACATGCTGGGCAAAGAGAGCATTAATCAGAAAAGCAGCCAAGGTACCCAGGGTAGCTCTGGAGGAGCTGCAGAGCTCAGGAAATATTAGTTCTGCGCTCCACAAACCTGGTCTTTATAGAAGATTGCCCAGAAGAAGTGCTTTTGGACTTTTGCCACCTGCCATGGGGGAGACACAGCAAACATGTGGAAGAAGGTGCTCTGCTCAGGAGAGACCAAAACTTTTTTTAAGTCATGTGTAAGATTGGCCTAGTCAAAGCCCAGACCTAAATCCAAGAATCTGTGGCATTAATTGAAAACTGATGTTCACAGATGTTCTCCTTTCAATATGACTTAACTTGAGCTGTTCTACAAAGAACAACGAGCAAAAATGTGAGTCTGTGGATCAGGGGTCTCCAACTCGTCCTCGAGAGCTACTGCCCTGTAACGTTTAGATACATCCCTGCTCCAACACACCTGAACAGCTTGGTTCTACAGCGTTTGCTTTGATCAGAACCAGGCCCCATTCTGTGTGTTAAAAACAAACCTTTATTTAAAAAGCTCCACATTTAAAATAACATTGACAGGTAGAAACATGCACGAGTCTCATTACTTCTCTGCAATCAGTAAATATCTGCAGCAGAATCATATCCAGCACCAACTGATGCCGGTCCGAGCAGATAAAGGCTGAACACTGCTGCAGAATCACTGACAGATTTCATGTTTAAAATCAGGTGAAGTAGTATTTTATGGAACAAAGTTTCAGTAAAAATGTGATTTCATGTAAACTGTGGTTGCTGACTCCAAACAGGAGCCTTCATGGCTGCAGGAGGAGTAAACATACTTTAATTAGCTGCATTAAAACATTTTGTCCTTGTTTGGTGTTTCTGACTCACCTCCATTTATCTCTGACAGCCCCAGAGGAACAACCCCATCCCATCATGCATCTTTTCCCTGACAATAAGGGCTGCGTGTAGCGTAGGCTTCCTAATCGAAACCGTTCTAAGCGACGCTTTAAGTGAGGCTCTGCTGTGATGTTTGAGACCTGAATCGATGGTTCAGCTGCAGCTGAGGGCCCGCTGTGTGGGTTCATGCAGGGGAAAACCCAAAAAAAAGAGAGCAGATCATTAAAAAAACTATTTTCTTTGCAGAGAAGCTTCAGTTTTTTTAGAACCCCCCGAGGTTGATTTTTTCGCCTCTAAAGAGAAAATGGAGGTGAAATATTGGATGAATGACTCCTTCATTCATGCAATCCACTCTGAGCAGTATTTCTGATGAGGTTATGTTATTTCTCCACTAATTCAGTCATTTTGCATTTCCAAAAATGACCTTATATGGGAATGAACCAATCAGTAGAAAGATGATTTGACCTCTTTCCACTAACAGAATAAATTTAACGTAAAATTTTTAAATTTTAGTTTTCAAAAACAAGTTTATTTTAAAAAAACATTTTATTAGCTAAAGACTTAGCCTTTTTTAGGGCCCAAAAATTTGGGGCAAACCAAAAGGGGATTTCATTACAAAAAACCCCCTTTTTTAGCATATGCCCTTTCACAAACACCAGGGCCCCCCGGGGAGTTTCCCACATGCAAGGGACTTAAAAAGGGAAAAACCACCCCCTTTAAAGTAGATCAAAAGTGAGGGGGAAAACAGCACCTTACTCTTAAAGATCAGCGCCCTTTGGGCCATGCATCAGCATGAAATATTTACTGTATCTAGTTTTTACACAGCAGAAAAATCAGGAAATGAACCACCTGTTGGTGTTACACAAACATGACATGGATGTCACAGTAGGAATAATACATCCTTTCCTCCAGTGAAGCAGGGCTCACATTGATGAACAGTATCTCTCTGATCCAGAAACAAAACATAGCAACAGGAAGCACTTCACATCTGGAAGGTGATGAGCTATGATCATGGTGCAGCATGTCTCACACTGAGGAGACGTTGAACCAGTAAGCTGCCATGCTGAAGGTTAGGGCCCCTTCTTCTGGACAAAGACCCCTGACCACCAGCTATCGTTAGAAAGAGTTGATTTTACACAGTGTGCAAGCTGAAAAACAGCTCTGGTCTTAAAGAACCCGACAAGAAGGTCTTGCCAAGGTGGACCCTGCCTCTCACCCAATGACTGCTGGAGATAGCCACCAGAACCCTCCACCACCCTGCAAGGATAACCTGTTATAGGCGAGGATGGATGGATGGATGGATGGGTGGATGGATGGATAGATAGATTGGTTCATTAGAGCTAATCTAGAGCAGACCTTGCTTTGAGTCAGGTTTGTACAGATTTAATTTTAACGTTATTTTAAAGGTTACAAGAGAAAACAAGAGCATTAAAAATGAAATAGCAAATAAAAATCATGAATCTATTTTGGATTTTTGCAGAATGCATAAAAACCAAACTGTGTCATGTTTGATCCTGGAGTTACACGTGAATTAAATAATAGGATGGACATTTTCTGTGTTGACGAATAGGTTGGAGAAAACTATTGTAAAATCTCTGATGAATTAAGACTGTGAGGAAATAATCAGATTCAGTGGAAACTGAACAGAAATGTCAAAGTTTCAGATAAAACATGAAGGAATTCAATCTGTATGCTGTGCAGATATCTACGTTAGGAAGATGAAAGGAGCCCAGTGCAGAGACAAACTGTAATAACTTGAAAGAATCCTGGATGAAATCCGCCTTCTTTTCTGACCAAAGGGAAAGCTTGAGTTTTTCTTTCTGACCACCCAGGTGACACTTCCTACCTCAAGAACCAGACCTGCTCTGATAATAATCAAAAACCTAGAATCAGGCAGCAAACCTCTCTAGCCTGCATTTTCTCACTTCATTGTTACTCTTTCTTACAGAAACTGAAACCCTCCACAGGTTCACAAAAATCCCCTTCATCACATGATGAATCAGTGCCTCAGACAGAGATACTGCAGATTTAAGTGGTTCAATCACCTCCTCAGGGTGTCTTCTAGTTTAGCAGAGGCTTGTTGATGACGCACTTATTTAAATCTGATGTTGTAGCAGAGACACAACACTTCAAAGCTGAACAACTACACCCTGCATAAATTCAAAGTATAGACACGCAAAACTAACACAGCACATCACCCTGAACACTACATCCCTACAGTGAAACACGGTGGTGGCAACATAATTCTGTGGGGATGCTTTTCTTCAGTAGGGACAGAGAAGCTGGTCGGAGTTGAGGGAAAGCAGGACAACAACTCTAAACACACACCTGGAGCTGCTATGGAATGGTTTAGATCAATGTATATTTATATGTTAGAATGGCCAAGTCAAAGTCCTGCGCTAAATCCAACTGAGAATCTCTGGCTGGACTTGAAAACTGATGTTCACAGAGGCTCTCCATCCAGTCTGACTGAGCTTGAGAAGAAGAATGGGCAGAAAATGTCAGTCAGTAGATGTTCAAAGCTGGTGGAGACAAAGACCTGCAGCTGGACCTGTAGACAGAGGAGGTTCTACAAAGTTCTGACTCTCTGAGGCTTGTTTAAAACAACATGGATTGTTTTCTTTCAACATCACGGTTTCCGTACTGCTTTGTGTTGGTCTGTCTCAGAAATCCCCAATAAAACAATAAAGTTTGTGGCTGTAATGTGACAAAATGTGAAAACATTTAAGGGGTGTCAATACTTTTGCCAGTCTCTGTGAACAAATTGCAGCAGTGGTTTTGCCAACACAGATTAAACAGAAATAATACTTGTACATTTCTAAGAATATTTGTTCCTGCTGTGCGTCTTAAACATCCATTTTTAAATCAAAGAGAAGCTGTGATGCCAAAATGTGTTTTCATTGTTTAATTTGCTCTTTTGCCATTATAAAGCCCACTTTCAGTGAATTAAAGCAAATCTCCAGTAACCCAACCAGTCCAGAACCCCATCCTGACTCCAACCTGAACTCTTAAACAGCTCTGAAGGCCCGGCTGACCCTTACTTCCCACTAGTCTCCCCTCTGGTCCCCTCAAAGAAGGGGCAAAACCAGCAGACACACCACACTTGGGCCCGGGCCATCTGTTTAGGCCCGGGGAAAATATTGGTTTTCCTCTCCTCCTGCCTACTTTGACCCCTTTTTTTTTTCCCTTTTTTTTACCAATCAGCAGTAACAATTTCCTCTGATTGACTGTCTGCTTCTTGGCTCAGGGGTCCCTCGCCTGAGGACACCCCCCTCCGTCTCAGCTCAGAGCTTCCAGTCGAGGAGAACAAATGGTCTTTGGACTCATCAGCCGTCCCATCGGCTGCTCCGAGTCCGACTGCGTTCGGAGGAATTTTGATCTTTGCTTCATTTATTGCAAAATAAAGTCTTGATTGAAGTCATTTAGCATCTCTTTCTCTGTCAAAAACTGACCTCAGTCATGTGTTCATTGCTCTGACAGTTACTCTTTCCTCGCCAGCGTCCTTTAGCTCCAGAGCTAAGTTTTACACTCTAAGTACAAATAATAATAATATAAGAAACAAATAAATAAATCTGGTTATTTATAACAGTCTGGATTGAAAACTAAACTTTCTGCTGATGAAGGAAGTTATGTGTTGTCATTTAACAGTTTTATTTTCAGCCCAACAGTCCAATACACTCATCAGTGATTCAGTAATTGTTCAACATCAGAATGCACCTTATATTGTTTAATAAAAACAGAAACCTTATATATGACTAAAATAAAGGTCAGTTGATGAAATACAGTTGTTTAAATCCAGTAATATTTTTCTGGAAGACTCTCCAGTCAGCAGAATAAATGGTCGGGTTGGACATCATGGGTCGAGCCACACTGCTTTGTTTGTAATTAGTCAGGTAAAATTTAACCGGAACCCTTCAGTGTCCCCAAAACATAATATTTATAAAGAGCTTATTTTGTTGACCATCATCTCAGAGTCTGATTCACAAAGCAAATAGCACTGAAACTATGCAGTTGTAAATCTTCACTGTTCGATTTATTTTTCATCTTTATTTTGGTTTCTTGTCATAAACAGCTCATTATTAAGCAAAGGTAAAGTCTGGGTGGAAGCAGAGCTCATAGCTGCTCTGCATCCTTCAGCTTTTAACAGATCCTCTGCAATACATATAGACAGAAAAAAGGAAGCTAGACAAATAAGATAAATCAAATAATAAATAGATCCTATGAATAAAAAACATAACCATTTAACTGCACTTTTACAGAAATTAATCACCAGAATATGAACCTGTTATGTTTAACTTGTTTTTAATTAATCGTTAAATAAATTCCTTAAATTGACCCCAGCAAGTGAAACATCTAAACATTCAATCTGATTGTTCTTTTACAAACATACAGTTTCCTGTAACTTTATCCTTATTTTGCCTGATTGGTAATAAGTTCTGGACACAGTTTAGAAGCATGTTGCTTTTAACCTAAAGCACCATTTGAGCAACAGAAAAGTCTACTAAATCAGGGCCTTTATATTAATACATACGTTATTAGAGAGGATGATAATCTGCATTATTAAAAACTCTTGGAGCCAGTTGCGGGGTTTCTATTTGTTGTGTTTGCATTTTTGTTGAGACAACAAGCAACATTTGTAAAGTGTTACAACACCTCAACGAGGACAACTGGAACCAGAAGCAAAACAGATGCAGATTCCTCCAACATGTTGATGGGTGTGTTGCATCTGCTTGTATTTAGAGCTATCTGCTTTGTGACTCCAGTGCAGAAATAAAACATATAAAAGATGAGCACATGGTG
>JAHHUM010002099.1:68831-385264 GCA_036173005.1 Crenichthys baileyi
ATTTTGGGTTTCTAACATACAATTTGAAGGGTTTAGATGAAGCTAACATTTCTGATAACTCAGGAAGCTCCACAGGATCAAAACAGTCCAAACACAGATCAGGTTCTACAGTTACTTCCAATGTTGTCTCACTTGTTGAGGATAAAGAAATCATCTTCGGGAGTATGTCAAAGTTTTTTCTTTTTAATAGAATCAATTTTATTTAAAACGAATCCCAAAAAAACCTGACTGCTAAGAGCTAAGGGAAGGATGGCTCAACAGAGCTATGGCTCTGTGTAAGTTTAGCAACGGTACTAAAGAGAAACCTAGGATTATTCTTGTTCTCTTCTATTAATGATGAGAAAAAAAGTGTTCTAGCTTGGTGAAGTGTCTTTTTAACAAAAATTTTGCTTTTTTTTCCAGATTAAGTAGGAATCCTCTAGGTGTGTAGAGAAAAAATTTTTCTCTCCAATTTTACTAACATTGTGTTTTTAAAGTACGCAGCTCAAATTTAAAAACCCAGGGAGCCTGCCTCCTATGAATAATTACTTCTTTTTCAAGGGGGCTGCATTGTCTAATGCCCCACACAATGATGAAGTAACACTCTGAACAAGAGAATCAATTTGTGAAGGGGGAAGAAACAAAATTATTGCCCCCCACTCTTTTTTCTGTGATAATGAGGAAATTAAAAGTGGAACAGATTTTTAAAGGTTGTTACAGCATCGTCTGATAATGATCTACTATAATGAAATTTTCTTTCAGGTGTGGAGTACTCTTTTAAATTAAACTCAAAGGTTATTAAAAAAGGTCAGACAGCACGGGGGTTGTGGGGAAAATATTGTTATGTCTTTACACTCAATGCCATATGTCAGCACAAGGTCCAGAGAATGAAGACAAAGGTGGGTAGGTTTTTTAATGTTTTGAGTAAAGCCAGTCTAAGATACCATTAAAGGCTTTTTTTAAGCACCCACTTTCAGTGTCAACATGAATGTTAAAATCCCCCACTATAATAACTTTATCTGTATTTAACACTAATCAGATAAAATGTCTGAAAACTGATCTAAAAATTGAGAGTAAGGGCCTGGTGGACGGTACAAAACAACAAACAGAAGTGGTTTTAGTGCTTTGCAATTTGGATGAGGAAACTAAAATTAAATTTATCAAAGAGTTTTGTAGCTATTGATTGGTCTGGGACTAATCAATAAATCGGACTGAAGATGGTTGCTACTCCTCCTCCTCGGCCCAGTATTTTGAGGAATGTGAAAACTTTAATAATTAGTAGGAGTTGACTCATTTATAGTAACATAATCCTCTTGCTGCAGCCAGGTCTCTGTGAGGCAAAATAAATCAATCAGATTGTCACAAATCAGGTCACTAACTAGCAAAGTCTTTGAAGAGAGAGATCTTATGTTCAGTAGGCCACATTTAATTGTTTTATTTTTAGTCTGCTTTGTGTTTATTTTTATGAGAGTTTCCTGATTTCCTCCTTTTAGATTATTTTTTAATCCATTCAATTTTGGCCGTGGGCGAGACACTATCTTAATAGGGTAATGGGTGGGTAAGCAGTACAGAAGCTGCAGAGAGGAGTGTTAAACTACGACCCTGCTTCCTGGTCTGAACCCTGGGTTGTCAGAGGTTTGGAGAACTAATAAATTCGGCCAGATTCCTAGAAAGAAGAGCTGCTCCATCCAAAGTGGGATGGATGCCGTCTCTCCAGATCAGACCAGGTTTTCCCCAAAATGTTCGCCAGTTATCAATGTAACCCACATTGTTTTCTGGACACCACGTAGACAGCCAGCGGTTGAATGACAGCATGCGGCTAAACATGTCATCACTGCAGATCAGATCACTCCCTGCACTCCCTGATTAGCAGGGAGTGCAGGGAGGTAACCGAAAACATCTAAATCAACTGAAATAAGTAAACAATGAGACTGCAAAAACAACATAAAAAGGGAGGAACCAGATCTATAAAGAAATATAAACTAACATATCTGACACCAAAATCCAGGGAAGTAACAAATAACTAACCGAATGAATCTACTAAACCTGAATGAACTAAAACAAAGCAAGAGAAGAACCTGGCTGTGCAGAGAAAATAAACAGAAAACAAACTCAAAACTCCAAACACAGGCAGATTATGACAGGAGGATAAATAAGACATGAAGCACATTCCCATTTCTCTCAGCCACTCTTCAATCTGAGGAAGGAGAAACATGCCATTCAAGGAAGGCCTCCAGTCTCACCTGCTCCACATTTCACCTGATTAGTTCTTCTGGTTCATTTGTCATTACTCCACCCTGCCTCTGTATTTAAACTCTCTGCTTTCATTGATCTCCACTGGATTCTGCTGTTTGCCCCATCGCCTGTACCCTGTTTACTCTTCGTAGGTTTACCCACTTTTATTTTTACTATTAAAAAACTTCAACTCGGCGTGGCGCTGATGGTGTTGGGGTTTAAGCGTGCGACCATATACAGAGGTTACAGTACTCGAAGCGGCAGTCCCGGGTTCGAGTCCTGGACCCAGCGATATGTGCCGAATGTCTCCCCCTCTCTCTACCCCTCTTTCCTTTCTGCCTACTGTCAAAAAAATAAATAAAGGCCACTAGTGCCGAAAAAAAAAAAACTACAAATCAACATGCGGCTCCCACACTCCTGTTTGCACGTTGGTCCTGCAAGAAACCACCACTATATTACACATAGTCAGGAAATAAAACTGTGAGAAACAAGCCAAGTTTGTCTTCCACCACACAAAGTGAGACAGATGGTGAAGAAATTCAAAACATCTCGAAAGAAAACTGCTGTGGAACTGCAGCAAAGAGTGGCGTCTTGGGGTCATCATGTTGGCCGTTAGGTTTTATCTGCATGCCAACTGCTTGTTAGGGAGTCATGCCAGGAAAAATACTTTACTGTCCTACCATTACAAAAGCAAACATGTGGCGTTTAATAAACTCTCTTGGGACCTTAACTGGACCTGTGAGCTGTAGTCAGATCAGACTCAGAGCTTTTCAGCAACACACACTCCAGGTGGGTCTCCAGTGAGACTAAGGATGAAGATGTGGAAAAGTTCATGAGCACTATTAAGTATGGTGGAGGATCTGTGTTGCTGTGGGCCTGCTTTGCTTCCTCGGGAGCCTTGGTTAGAGTTGAAGGGGATTAAGAACAGCAACAACAATCTGATGGACTGGTGATTTTATCAAAACCTTTATGTCTAATAAATAAATGTGACATTATATGTTGGGTTTATTGAATTTCTGTGTCTCTGGTAAGATAAAAGCTGAATTTATTTTACACGACTTTACCAGGGAGCCAATATTGGTGTGCTGGTTCTGGGTTTGGAGCCAACACTCCATCCCTGGATACAACCAACAGACACATAACAAGATTTCCATATTCCCTAAAAATTGATTTTGTTTCTATAAGGTCCAAAGAACAAAGAAAGATAATTCACCAAGACATTACAAAGCATCATTAGGTAAAAACCCTCAAATTGGTCTGCTTCATGCATCACGTTGACTGTGCTGAACCAGTTTGCATGCAGCAGACTGGTTCCTTCCCTTGAGGTCAGATGCTAAAAATGAACAGCAACAGAGTTATTCAGAACCCATCTGACATATGTTCCTGCTGCCCGTCAGAAATCTGCAGCTTTCTTGTTAGGTTTCATCCTGGTCTGATGAGCAGACGAAAACAGCAGAAAAACCTGTTTATCTGGAACAGAAATGTCCCTCTGTGTGTCGACTGATTTCTCTGCCCATCCGACTAAATTTTTATCAGTATTTTTTCTGAACAGATATCAAATCAAAGGCTTAATGCTCAGCTTTTTTTTATCAGATGAAAAACTTCACAAACACTCAAACATAAAAAGGTCAAGCAACCTTAAAATCTGCTTTGTGTCCAGCTTAAAGACCTGCCATCAAACAGATTATTCCGATGTGATATTTCCTTTGAAGGATTTCTGAAAACAACCACAAAGCCGTTCTTTTGGAGTAGGAGTTGTGAGATTCTGACCATCCTCACACATTTTCATCATGCATATTAAACAGGCCGGCAGCGATGATCTCTGCTTCTCACCCACTTACTCCCTCTTCTGTTCTGTAGCTATTCCTGTAGAGCAGCTCTGACTCAAACAGTCCTGCAGGACTGGACCAGGAAAACACAGCTTCAACACGCAACTCGTGTGCTGATGACACAGACCTGCAGAACTGGCCCAGAACTGCTGCTCTAGCCTCGGGCCCATTAGCTGCTGGCTGCAGGGGAGGCCCATCCTCTCAGCACCCACATACAGCGCTCAGCCCCCGCCTCAGTTCATGAAACAGGTGAAAACATTGCAAACTGACAGCCAATCAACATCCAGTAAACTCAACCCTACATAAACATGCACTAGAACACAACACTGGTGGTTGGCTTGTTTTACATGGACATTTCACAGCTTGCTGCACACTCTTCATTTCTGCAGAAACTGCAGCTCTAACAGGTGGATTCACTTTACTGTAAAATGTTAAAATGAAGTTACTCCTCGTTAATATGAACACATACAGCGAATAAAATAACTCTGCTAGGTCTGCTGGATTATCTCATATTCCCTAAGAAATTCAAATAATGTTCTTTTGTGCTCCATAGTTTTAAGGACCCATACTAAGATGTTTGCAGCTCTAAAAAACACATTTTAATTCAAAAATATGATTTAATTCCAGCCAACTGTAATAGAAAACGATAAGGGCAAGCCAGCTTCAGACCCTGTGACTCAGTAACACCACTTCTAAAGAGCCATACAAATCAAGACCTTTGATTTTACTTTAAATTTAACCCCATGCATCCATCCATCCATCCATTGTTTATATCTGTTAATATCTGTATTTGAATTGATGTGTTGCCTTTTGAGATCTTTTAGCCTACTTCATGTCGTAAACAAGGTTCTATTTAAGTGATATCTTGACCTCAGTTTCGTCAGTGGAACTGAACCCAAAACAAGTGACGAATCACAGCTATTTACTGATTTAACAAGATTACTTAGGCCCAGGTTGGAGCTAAGAAAATCATAACTTGAGAACTGTATTTTGTATTTACTCGGCTTATCTTCATCTGATATAAACTAGTTTGAACATTTAAGTGGGACAAAAAGCAAAAACAGAAGGAATCTGTATGGGGTAAATACTTTTAACACAGCTGTAGACCAGACAAAGCTGGAACTTTGAAAATGAAAATAAGAATAATAGGTTTCCAGTTGTGAACAAACCTAATGCTAATTAACAATGTTCCCAATTAGGATAAAAGAGATGAAGCTTCATTTTCTCATTTTAACAGTTTTTATCTTTTTAGATGGACAAGTGAAAACTGTTTGAAAACACGAATGTTGTTCCATCCTTCGTCCGTTTTTCCATCCAGGTCATAAAAAAACTTTCCATACATTCTCTAGCTTTTTCCCATCTACAAACAATATGGAAAAGTATGGAAAATGAAAATATGAGGAAGGGAGGGCTGCATCATCGTCTTCGTCACTGAAGCTGAAAGTCTCGCGGTATTTGGTGGAGCTATAAATTCCCCCGCAGCCTCGGCTCGGCCTTTCTTTACCCCTGTAGTGGTGAAGGTGCAACAGTTATCGGTCGTCCCGAAGCCGGGTTCATCCGACACCCTCACCAACCAAGCTGAACTGAGCTCAACCTCCACCGCAGCAACATGCCGCCCAAATTCGACCCCAACGAGATAAAAATCGGTATGTTTTCTGGGTAATAAACGCTGAAGTGGGCTCAGAGCCGAAATGGAGCCGCTCTTAGCCGGCTCCCTCCGCGCCTGGTGGCCCGCGGGCCGAGCGCTGAAAACGGTAAAGTTTGGACACTAAAACCGGACTCGGAACATCTAGAGGATGACTGTTTGTGTGTGTGTTAATGAGACGAAACGGGTGTTCGGGTGGATGGGAGGCAGGAATCGGGTTAAATTACAGATGTTAGCCGGAGAAGGTGCTGTTCCACGTGCAGGGAGACAAGCTAGCTAATGCTAAGGCTAGCTGCTGTTGGCTAGCTTCATCGCTCAACCATGTGCTAGTTTATCAGGTATATTCATTATTAATGTTTTTACTTGCTTGTTACGGATCAGTTTTCATAAATACCAAGATGTTATTTGAGAGTTGCCTATGCGCAGTTTTACAGAATTTAATAGGTTAAATTGCTTTTAACAGTAAAGATCCGATTTTCAGGTTGACGTCTTATATTGAATTTAATTTAATGTGTTCAAGTTGGTCCATACACACCCATCTGCAGTAGTTCTTGGCCAATATGTTATAAACTTGCATTTTTCTTGCTAATGTAATGTTTAGCCAGTTGGACAGATGGCAGCATACCTTCACACCACAGTAATGACTTCACCCAAAAAGTATAATCAAAGTTCAGGAGATGAAAAGCATTTGAAATTGAGGTGACTGCAGAAAAAATGGGTTGGACGATATTTTAATGCACTCATCATTACTGGGAAATGGTTCTGAGCTTTAGACAGAATATTTGGTTTCCTGCGATTCTAGAACGGCTTCCTGTTGGTCATATTAAAGTCGGTCAGAATGTTTTCAGGTCTGACACTTCCTGAAATTAATTTCATTTTAAGACATTAAGTTGTGAGTAAAGGCCAAACGTTTTAGAAAATTGGACCTTACTGTTGTCCCTGTGAGTGAAGGGGGTTACTATAGCAACTGCTTATCTTTCATGTTTTGGGATGTGGATATTGATTGCTGACTGAAATCTGAAATGGACTATTTGTTGATGATGGGTTCTGTGGAATAAACCCTACCTTTAACTTGTGAAACTGCTTGTTTTTAGTCCTCCGTCCATCTGATGATGCCTGAAATGTTTTTTGGCTTTCAGTGTTCATGAGGTGCACAGGAGGAGAAGTTGGAGCCACATCTGCTCTGGCCCCCAAAATTGGACCCCTGGGTCTGGTGAGTATCAGAACTGTGCAACCTGAACCAGCCTCCTGCCACTATACCTGTCCATCGCTGTGGCTGAGTATGATCCAGTGGAGGCTCAGAGCGACCCGGCTTTAGGAAACAGGGCTGCCCACACTGATGGACCGCTCTGTGCCGAAAAGTCCGGAACACTAACTGGACTGTTTCTGGTATAAACCCATCTTGGTCTGTTCGTTTTATTCTGATCCATATTTCCTTTTCATCTCCAGTCTCCAAAGAAAGTTGGTGACGACATCGCCAAGGCTACCGGTGACTGGAAGGGCCTGAGGATCACTGTGAAGCTGACCATCCAGAACAGGCAGGCCGCTGTATGTAAAGAGTCACCAGGCCCAATCTTTAAAAAATGAAAACTAGACCAGAACCATACATCAGGTTCCTTGTTTTACACCACTTTGGATGCAGGATATTAAAGTTCATGTGTGCCTGAATCTGAGTAGATCTCATGGAAAACTGCTGTGAACAGATGGGATATAAATCTAAACCCTGCAGGCAGTTCTGGAGCGGTTCTGCTTTGAGGCTTTTAGTTTGCAGCAGACTCTGTTTTTTCACAAGTGTTGAGTCACTTGGAGCTGAACATTCAGTACCTGCTGTTCATTTCTTTTAAATATCAGCTGCAAACTGAATCATTCCTATCTGAATGACTTGGCTGTCAGACTGATCTAAGTTTGATCTTCAGAGGCAGAAAAAGGTTCTAAATGAGCTGCTTTGGTTGAAGCGTTGGAAGATCCATCTCTGACCTTCTAACTGGTTTTGTTCTTGCAGCTCTGGAACTGGTCTGTTTAAACAGATTCAGTAATCAAACCTTCTAACTCCAGTCCTGGAACTTTTAATGTCTCTGCCTAAATTAAATAGTTGGGTCATTAATCTGGTTCTGTAGAACTTGACTGAATGCTTAGGAGGTAATTCAGGGACTTGGTTCAGGTGTGCTGGACCAGGGACATATCAGATGTAGGATGTCACCGCTGTCCTAGTGAAGTGTAGAACAATGAAGATCTGAGCAGCTGGTGGTGAAGCTCTAAACTCGTGGTTTCTGTACAGATCGAGGTGGTTCCTTCTGCTTCTGCTCTGATCATCAAAGCTCTGAAGGAGCCTCCTCGTGACAGGAAGAAGGTCAAGAACAGTAAGTGACTCTTGATATGAAACATGCGGTTAAATGAGGAGGAGCAGCGGCCAGTTTCATCTTTGTTTCATTAATTCTTCCAGTTAAACACAGCGGCAGCGTGACCTTCGACGAGATCGTCGGCATCGCCCGCGCCATGAGGCCCCGCTCCATCGCCAGAGAGCTCTCAGGTGAGAAGGTCCCTAAAACATCCCGGCAGCCTCCCGCCACTATACCTGCCCATCCCCGTGGCTGAGTATAATCCAGTGGAGGCTCAGAGCGACCCGGCTTTAGGAAACAGGGCTGCCCATACTGATGGACCGCTCTGTGCCGAAAAGTCCGGAACAAATGTTGCACGTAACCGGGTTCTGTAGACTGATCCGGTTTTAACATTTATGCTCCTAGTGATCCAGTTCTGCCAGTATTCATTTTTCTGTTCCTCTTCAGGAACCATCAAGGAGATCCTGGGAACCGCTCAGTCCGTCGGATGTACCATCGATGGTCGTGCTCCTCATGATGTCATCGATGACATCAACAGCGGGAAAGTGGAGTGCCCGTCAGAGTGAACATGGCGGTTTTGGAATAAAATGTGTAGAACCTGAGCAGCTGGTGTCTGTGTGCATGTTGGACTGGGAGCTAAAACAGAAACTGGGTTTATAATGATGCAGTAAAACAAATTATTTTAAACTCGGTACTGGGCTTCAGGTGGGTTAGGGTTTGGACCGGGGTCCTGGTATGGATGGGATGACCCGAGCCTGACTACTGCAGGCTTTAATGTCCAGTAAAGTAAAAATATCAACTGCAGTTCATGAGCTGCTGAAGGCTAAGCAGAACAGCTGCACCACAATTAATTCTGCCAGGGAACAGAACCAGAGTTTGGATTTCCAGCTGCTGCTTTATTCAGTCTTTGTGACTGCATACAAAACCTGAAATAAAAGTTAATGAAAGTTTCGGACAAGATATTTATATCTGGCAGTCAGCGTGCAGTAGCTGCCGAGGGGAAGGAAAGTGATCCGGATGCACAAGATGTTTGATACTTCTGGTTCAGGAGCCAGCATGAGAATCTGCTCCACACACTAGAACCGGCTGTGCTTTATCAGCTGAAGGGTGCTGATATCCCTGCTCATTGTGCACCTACTAGCAGGTTTTTCTTCCACCCAACTTTCCATTTAAAATTAATACGGTACAGTGAAGAGCTAGATTCTTTGCTTACCCTCCTTGGGCTCAGGACCAGTCCGCTGGACAGCTGCTGGTGTCCAGCCATGGTTGTGTAGGGCAGAAAGGGACAGCTAAAAAAGATCGATTCAGAAACTCTGAAATGTTTCAAGCCTTTAGTAAAGTTTATGAATTTAACTGTAGAGCTGAACAATTGTTATCCATAGCTGATGATGGGTCTTTGAGATCCGCCTGAAGGTTCAGAGACCATGGCTGACCAGCAGAAGTTCTTCCAGATACCTTGAATGGTTTCATGATCTCTGTAGACGAGATGTGCAAACACCCTCCAATCATCCTGGAAGGAACCACTAGTTTAAATCTGTTCAATAGTTTGTTGAACTCTAAGTTAAGAGTTCATACTGGGAGGCAACTGGACCTGCAGCAGGTTTCATCCCGGAGTCACATCTGCCCATCAGGAAGAACTAACAGCCTGGCTTCATTTTTCTACAAATCATTTATTGAAAGGTCTCAGGGGTCATAGACAAGTCTACAAAAGTACAGGTGATGAACATCAGGTGTAACGACAACTATTCTGACCTGCGTGAAGAACATCAGAAGCTCGAGTCTGAAGATCCTTTAAATGTTAAGTTTCTTTGAAAAATGCAAAAAGAAAGATCTGACTTCTGACAAATAGGAGTTAATTAGAGCCATTGGAGAGCATGACTCCAGTCCAGGGTCTGGAAATGTTCAGCTGAAGGTTTCCTCTAAGAATGTATGAAGAAGATGAAACGGATCAGGATCATCAGGTAAGTCTTTCTGTTGTCGGGTCTGGAGAATCCTGCTGGACGAAGATGATCCGAGGCGAGATGACAGCTGTGTTTTTGCCTCAGTTCTCCACCTCCTCTTCTTCAGGTTCCTCCTCAGGCTCCTCCTCCATGCGCTGCTGCTGGTCCTCCTCTTCCTCCTCACCCTCTTCGTCCTCTCTGCTTCTGTCATTTCCAGAGTCGACCTTCTTCTCCTTATCTTTGCGCTTTTGCTCGCTCACCTCCTTCTTTCCCTTCTGGTCCTTGTACACTGAGGAGGACAAAGCAATGAGATGTTTCGTGAGACTTGAAGGTATTCCCACCCCTTGAAAACCACAAATTTCATTTTATTTTGTTGGGATTTTATGGAACACAAGTGGAAGGAAAACAAATTAAGCCTCTAAACGGTGTTTGTATTCACCCCCCAGAGTCAATGTTTGCAGAACCACCTTCAGCTGCTAAAGACTCATTCTGCTCATTTTTCTAAGGTAAACTTCTCAAGCTCAGCCTGACTGGATGGAGAACATCTACGCACATCAGTTTTCAAGTCTTGCAACAGATTATCGGTTGAATTTAGGCCCGGACTTTACCTAGACCATTCTAACACGTGAATCTGCTTTGATCTAAACCATCCCATTGTACCTCTGGCAGGTGCTTGTCCTGTTGGAAGGTGAACCTCCACCCCCTGGTCTACAGCAGCCTCTAACAGGTTTTCTTCCAGGATTTTCCAGGATTTAGCTCCATCCATCTTACCACCTACTGCGACCAGCTTCTTTGTTTCTGCTGAAGAAAAACATCCCCACAGGATGCTGCTGCCCAGAGTTACCATGGGGATCTTGGCTGCTCCCCTGATGCTCTCCTTCTCAGTTTAGGTGGACGTCCATGTCTTGGTAGGTCTGCAGGTGGTCCAGCTTCTTTCCATGGCTTCTTTCCAAAGCTTGGGGTGTTGTTGTAGAACTTACCCTGCTTTAAAGTATATGACAAATGTTTCTACGACAGCTGGACCCCAAATTGTGACCCCAAACACTACGGGACGGGAAAAAAGGGAGGCCCAAACGGGGGAAAAAAGACGTAAAGGCCCCAAAAAACCCAAATTATTTAAGGAAGTTTTTCCCTCTGTTTACCAGTCCCTTTTAAAGAAATGTTTAAAATTTAAAATCTTTAGTAAAGGGAAATTTTAAACCACAAGCTTTTAAGGTGGGCGGTTAGGTTTAAACCTTTACTTAAAAAAACCTTCGCTTTCGAGATGATTTAAAAATTACAGCCCAAATATCCAATCTTCCATTTTTATCAAAAATTCTTGAGAAAATAGTTCCCAAACAAATATGTGGGCTTTTACACGCAATGACCTTTTTAAAGATTTTCCCGTCGGGTTTCAGAGCTCATAAAATAGCAGGGAAAAACCCCTCTGCTGAAATTTCACAAATTTAATTCTTAGGCCCTAAGTTTAATGGACTTGTGTCTGTACTGGTTCTGTTAGATCCCCAGTGTTTGCATTTGATACAGTCAAAACCATAATATCCTTTTAAAAAGGCGGGGAATAGCTTTTAGGGATCAGGGGAACAGCCTAGGGGGTTTTTAAATCTTTTTTTGTCTGACAGTTTCCTTTGTTCAGAAAAATAAAAAAACCCTTTTTAAAACCCCGGGGTTAAAATTGTGGGGGCCCACGGGTTTCGTATTTGGGGCCCAATTCTTTTTAAAATAAAAATTATCCCTTCCAATAGGAAAAATTATCACAGCATAGAAAAAAATTTTCCCACTGTTCCCGCTGATGTACTCGCTTTACTTATCCAAAAACCCCCTGATGACCCCAAACCCCAGTTAGTTAGACTACAAGCATGTTTTTGAAGACAAAAAAAATTTATGACTTTAAATTTGTTGTTTCCCAAAATTTTCAGAAAAGACAGAATTTGGGGGTCTTTGGACCGGAGTCTTTTTAAAAAAAAAATGCCCCTTTGTTTAATCACTTAACCCGATGGCATTAATTTTACTTCCGATAAAAAAAGTAAAAAACCCCTTGGGGTTTTTTTTTGCCAGGAATGTCATTTAAATCCCATATTAAAAAATAAATGAAACTGACTGCCCCTGTTTTAAAGATTAGGATTAATTGGAATGTACAGGGGGGGGGAAAAATGAAACTGAAACCCCGGGCATTTTAGTGTGGAGGGTTTTAAAGGTTTAAAATTTGGGCCAGCCTGGGGACCAAATCTTCATTTATTTCACCCTTGCACCAGTAAGAGGGAGAGTTTTGAAGGTTCAATTAGCAGGGTAAGGCACAGTTTTGCTCAAAAAATTGTAATGCCACAACATTATGGTGACATTCCCCGAGTTCGAAAAAGGACAAATTGTTGGTGCACCCTCTTTCTTTGGCCCCATTGTGACCAAGACATTTAGTCCCTTTTTATGTATCAAAAGCCACGGTTTTCCGGGGGAATGGCAGCATTTCCCCCAAAAAGGACAAAACCCCATCCAAACCCGGGGTTTAAATGTGGACGCAAGAGGAAGCTGTCTGAAAGGGGTGTTCTGGTTTCTAACCCGGTTGTATCCGGGAAAAAATTTAAAAACCCCCGGGGCCCAAAACACGGCCAAAAATTAAATTTGCACCCCAACTCTCCTGTTTTTCCCCCAGAAAATTTTTCCGTTTGGGAGCTCCCCAGGGGCCCAAAATAAACGGCCGGGGCCCGCTATAGCCAAACCTTTTGGTCACTCATGCCAATGCCAAACCCGGTTTCAAAGGTGCAAGAGCCAAATCTTTTGGCTGGGGACAATGTGATACATGTTTTTTCTCTGTGAGTCCACCCTTTCTGTTTTTTTCCCCCGGGAGAGTTTTCGGTGTGGAGAAGCCCCCAAAAAACGTCCCCCCAGGGCTGTTGCCTGCCCAGAAGAAGCATGGGGTGGATCAGTGATGGTTTGGGCTGGCATATCAGGCTTCCCCTTGGGGCCCCAAAACTTGGGGGAGAGGGCGCGCACGCCAAGGGGCTACCGAACCATTTTTGAGGACCATGTGCATCCAATGGGTTTAAACATTGTATCCTGAAGGCGGTGCCCTGTATCAGGATGACAATGGGACCAAAACACACAGCAAGGGCTGGTTGGGAAAAATTGGTTTGATGAAAAATGAAAATGAAGTTGAACCCCTCCCATGGCCCGCCCCAGGGCAGCGAATCTAAATATTTTTGAGCCACTTTTGGGTTTTTTTGGGGGGAGTGAGTCAGGAAATTTTTTCCTCCACCTATCACGTAGTGACCGGGCCACATCCTGCAAGAAGAATGGCTTAAAATCCCTCTTGCCCCATGTGCAGGACTTGTATATGTCATTCCCAAGATGAATGACCTGTTTTTGGCCGCAAAAGGGAGGCCCTCACCCATACTAAAAAAATTATTGTTGGTCTAAAACAGGTGTTTCAGTTATATTGTCCAACCCCTGTATGTACCTGAGTTTTGTGAAGTGCCTTGAGACGACATGTTGTGAATTGGCGCTATATAAATAAACTGAATTGAATTGAAAATAAGGAGGGGAGGTAGGAAACAGGAAGGTGAGGCTAGAAGGATGCCAGACATGACAGAGACGTAAGAAAAAGTAGGAGACAATAAATGAAGAGAAGGAAAGGATGGAGACAATGAAGGATGAAAAGGAAAGAAAGACAAGGAAGGAGGAGAGGAAGGACACAAAGAAAAAAACATGGAGATAAAAATATTTCCGTATATTAATATTTGCCGTTTCCATACTTTTGTAGACCATGAAGGAACCCTAAGCTCTACTCTGAGCTCCCCTCTTCTTCTTCTCCCAAAGAGTCACCTTACAGAAGAAGCTCGTTTCCGCAGCTTGTATCTTGGACTTTGTTCTTCTAGTCCTGATCCAGATGTCTGGAGCATAAGGTGAAGGTTTGAACCTTCTTTCCAGGTGGGAACCAACTCATCCCACCTGCTTCACTCTACCTCCAGAGAACACTGAAGGTCGTGGCTTCAGGACACGAAGATGGAGGATAAGGAGACTGATGTCCAGAATGACCTTCAGGGGGCCCGGAGAAGTGCTGATCAAAGACCACTTTAAAAGGTTTCAGGAAGGTCTGGTTGTTTAGACAGAACATAGGAAGGAACGAGGGCTGGATGAGGAAAATATGACCTTCTCCTTCATAAAGCAGGGACCCATGAGAGGACCAGGACTGAGAAAGACAGCTTCAACATGTTTCTCTCTCTGCTTTCAGGATGTCCTTACCTTCCAGAGCTTCTCTGAGTGGCTCCAGGAATCGCTCGAACTCCATCTCCTCCATCGCTGCTAGCACGTCTCCTGCGTTCAGAGTTTTCCTTTTGGCCTTCATGGCAAAGTTATTGGCACTGAAACCAAGAAGGAAACTTTCGGTTTGACTTTCATGGGTAACATTCAGGTCCTTTAAGCTGTGAGAAGCATGTTAAACACTGAATGTGAATAAAGTGCACGGAGCGTTGGATTTTCCCTGAGTCTCACCAGGAGGTTGCATACAACACAAACACGCTGGCTGCCTGGGAGATGGCTCGCCGGGCTTCTTTGGACACGTTCACCCCATCTGGGAGCTGTTAGAAACAAACGGTGCGGAGGAGTTATCTCCAGGCTGCAGCTTCCAAACACACACACGTCTTATCAGGAAACAACTGCTCTTTTTCACTCGGAATCAGAAAAAACACGTAGATGTGTGAAGAAAATCCTCTCTCAGCTTTAACTGGTTCCTCTCCAGTTTGTCAGCAGGCAGAAACCATTAACCTCAATCTGATGATGAAACTAATACCGGTCCTCAAAATCCCACAGGTTGGAACCATTTTCAGCTGGTTCTTTACCGCCTTGGTGTGAACCGTTTATTTACAGCCGGGTCTTTAATACTGACCCCATCGAATCAGAACATTGGATTGTAAATAGCCTCCACAGCCACTGGCTTTTGTTTTAATTAGGCAAATGAAAACAGATTTATTTAAAGTTTAAATCCAGACTGGTGACCTGCAAACAGAAACACAGCAGAGGGAGGATCCAACTGGAAGAGACGCATCCAGGGACGGAATGACACGGCTCCAAGATGGCTCCCAAAGTACGGAAAACCAAACCGGTTCTCTAACAGAACCAGTTAAGAACCACCTCTGGAATGTTTATTATAATAAACATTACAATGTTTCAAGGCTGGATATTTTCTGTTGCTGGTCTTCATGGCGAAACTATAGTCAATTATCAGACATGGATTCTAATCTGTGAATCAGAAAGAGCAACAAAGCATCTATTTGGGGTCGAAGATTTTTACAGGTTGTAATATCAATTATCCCAGAATTTCAGCTTTAAAGATCTGTAACTGTGCTGATTTTAAACCTCCACACATGATCTCAGCGTCATTTAAAAGTCCATTTAATGCTGTTTCAGAGCCCAGACATGCATGGTGCCAATCTGAGCTCTGAGGCTAGCTGCAGCATGTCTTCTAATACCGCAACAAGCTTGATGGGTCACTGGGAAAAGTTTGTCATTTTCATTTCCAGGAGATTAAATCAAACATCTCACTTCTCTGGGAAGAAAAGAGCTGCAAAAACATGGCTGAGAAGAGAGCGTCGGTTCTGCAATGGCCCACAGACTAAACAATGTTTTTCTTACTAGAAAACATCCTGAACCAAAAATGACCAGAACTTGGATCGTTTAGACAAATCTGGACTCCAAAGCGAGGTGGCTTGTAGGAGAACATAAAGCTTAACGACCAACTGTGATTGGTGCCGGCAGCTTCAGCTGCCCTGACTGACCTCAGAGCTGCAGTCTGGGTGAAAAATCAAGGTCTAGTCCATCCGCCAGTAATCTAGGCAGGATGGAGGCCGGTCTGACCGTCTCTGACCTGCGGGAAACCTGCCCTCCTCCCTCTGGGGCTCAGCTCCACTCACCGCCTCCTTGATGATGCGGGTGATCACCGCGTTGGGAAGGTTCAGGTCCTCTGGTCGCTCCGCCATTTCTTCCGCTCCGTCTCCCCCTCCTCCTCCGCGAGGCCGTTTCTTACCAGCGCGCGCGCGGTAGCCGCTGCTCTCCAACCGCGTCCGGATCAAAGAGAAACCGAGCCGCTCTCCTTCACGCGCCGCAGGTTTGTTTTTAGACGTTTCCCGCGACTCTTCCAACCACCACGAGCCCGCCTGCGTCAAGATTCAACTTCGACCGCTGACGTAGGCGTGACGTATTTCCGCAGCTGCAAAAAACAGTAATCGTGTAAAATAAATATTCACAACTAAATTTTAGGTTTTAGGTAAAATAAAGTCAAAATTGACTAAAACTAAATTGATTTGAAGTTAAATAATATGAATGCACTAAAATGCAATTTATTTAATTATTTTGCTATGAATAGAACAAAACCGTAGGAACCAGAAATGTAGTAAAATTAAATTAAATTAAATAGAATTCCTTGTACATATATCACAGTTTACTAAACGTATATTGAGATTAAATTACAGAAATAAAAACAATTGAATTCAATAAATGTATACAAAACATACAGAATAAAATATTCGTAAATACAATAAAACAATAAATTAAAATATAACTAAAATCAACCTACTGTTAATTAAATCAAAATATATTACAAGTTAATGTAAATTAAATGAATTAAGTTAAACCCAATACAAAAATCTAAAAAATATGGAGGCTGTTTGCTCACCAAAGAAAAAATAGACATCTTTTCTCATTCTGAATCTGCAATGAGCTTTGATAAAAATATTTATCAAAATTTATCAAACAAACCTTTATACTAAATTATAATCTATAAAAATACCAAGAAACGAAGCATCAAAATAGTAAAAAAAAAATCTCATTGAGTTGCAAAATTTCTATTTAATTACAATATAGAAAACTAAACACATTAAAATAAGTCAAAGTAACAGTAAAATATCTTAAATAAGATATTTTAAAGTCAAAAATGTATCTATATTCAATAAATTTGCAACAAAATAAAGTAAAATAAAAACTGAATTAAAATCCAGGAATTATGATTAAATTAAAGTTTATGAAAGCTGGAATGAATACTGTGAAGATTGTTATTTGGAATATTCGTCCTTTTTGACATTGCTTGATACTCAAACTAAATTAATTTTAAATATATAGTTTAATGATGATTTTATTGAGCTTAGCTTCCAGCATCATTTCAGTCAGAGAGAAGGTCAGGAGTCTGTCAGGTGGTTTCCATGGCAGCGGCTAATTCACACGATGCAGCCCACACACTAAAAACACCCCGCTCTGCGTAACATCGACGCCCACAGAGTTCAGGTTCCTGCAGATGATTCTGGGCAGCACTCCAGGACAAAAGTAAAGGTTCCTGGACTCTTCTGAGAGGCAGATGTAACAACATGTGAGAGCACATCACTGCAATGAGAGGGTTGTTTGACTTTCAGATATTTCACCGAACATGACAAAAACTAGAATATTAAGTCTTTATTTATTTGCAGTTGTGTTTTATTAGGGATGGCATAAGGTTTTGTAAAGTGTGGGTAGATGGGGACCACTAATAATCTTGGCTTGGCCATAACTGAAATTTTGGGAGTTTTATTTAGGATCCAATTAACAAAAGAACCACATTCCTCCTTAGGATTTGTTCATAATATTTTTTAGGTGTCTTTTTGAAAACAGAGCTTATTTATTGAGTTGGGACAGCTAAATGTTATGTGAAGGATTTTAAAGCACTGTAACTTCTCATAGAAAGTACTCCTGGCTTCTCAGCTTGTCTCATAAGCAGTTTGGAAATGTGTTAGAAGACATGATGCAAGCAGGACAACAGTTTATTGGTTCGTAAAATAGTATTTACATAAACTGATCTGAAATGAGATTTCACTTGCTTTATGATGGTAGCGGTCTGACTAGCTGCTCGCCTTTGGATCAATAAAAACTTATGATACGATTACCTTTAAACAAAATGCCATTTAAAGACAATTGTGCTCCGGTGGCTGTTGCCAATGGGCTAACTGGAAGGGGGCCTTCAAGTCAAATTCTGTCCAGTTTCTTGTATAATTTCAGTCCGGCTGTAACTGATTGAATAATGAATATCTCTGTGAGGATTGGCATAATTTCTGTCACAGCTCTGTCCAGATTTAAAACACCATTATTACCAGAGTCTCACTGAATTTTAAACAAAATTTAAATATACTAAATATTTTCAGTTTGTCTTGAATGTTGGTGAGCCAAAGGCAATTCCAATCTAGTGGGCAATAAAGATATATTCTATTCTATTCTATTCTATTCTATTCTATTCTATTCTATTCTATATGTTTAAATAAACAGAATTCAAAATACATTACATAAAATCAACGTACAATAAAATGTAAGCTGAAACATGGAAAAACAAATAATTTAATTCAAATATGATACAGTAAACTAAAATAGGTTTGAATGCTAATTAAATTCGAATTAAACAAATATAAAAAATTCAATTCAGTTTCAGTTCAATTCGGTTTATTTATATAGCGCCAATTCACAACACATGTCGTCTCAAGGCACTTCACAAAACTCCAATTAATCCTAATCATTGAACAGTTCAGTCACATTCAGTTATTTATTCAAATTGGATAAAAAGTTTGTCTATCTAAGGAAACCCAGCAGATTGCATCCAGTCAGTGACTTGCAGCATTCACTCCTCCTGGATGAGCATGTAGAGACAGTGGACAGTCACTGGCGTTGACTTTGCAGCAATCCCTCATACTGAGCATGCATGTAGCGACAGTGGAGAGGAAAAACTCCCTTTTAACAGGAAGAAACCTCTAGCAGAACCAGAACCAGGCTTAGTGTGAGCGGCCATCTGCCACGACCGACTGGGGGTTAGAGAGAACAAAGCAGAGACACAAAGAGAACAAAGAAGCACTGATCCAGGAGTCCTTTCTATGGGAAAGAAAAGTAAATGTTAGTGGATGTACAGGGATTGGACAATGGAACTGAAACACCTGGTTTTAGACCACAATAATTTATTAGTATGATGTAGGGCCTCCTTTTGCGGCCAATACAGCGTCAATTCGTCTTGGGAATGACATATACAAGTCCTGCACAGTGGTCAGAGGGATTTTAAGCCATTCTTCTTGCAGGATAGTGGCCAGGTCACTACGTGATACTGGTGGAGGAAAACGTTTCCTGACTCGCTCCTCCAAAACACCCCAAAGTGGCTCAATAATATTTAGATCTGGTGACTGTGCAGGCCATGGGAGATGTTCAACTTCACTTTCATGTTCATCAAACCAATCTTTCACCAGTCTTGCTGTGTGTATTGGTGCATTGTCATCCTGATACACGGCACCGCCTTCAGGATACAATGTTTGAACCATTGGATGCACATGGTCCTCAAGAATGGTTCGGTAGTCCTTGGCAGAGACGCGCCCATCTTGCACAAGTATTGGGCCAAGGGAATGCCATAATAATGCAGCCCAAACCATCACTGATCCAGAGCCATGCTTCACTCTGGGCATGCAACAGTCTGGGTGGTACGCTTCTTTGGGGCTTCTCCACACCGTAACTCTCCCGGATGTGGGGAAAACAGTAAAGGTGGACTCATCAGAGAACAATACATGTTTCACATTGTCCACAGCCCAAGATTTGCGCTCCTTGCACCATTGAAACCGAAACCGATGTTTGGCATTGGCATGAGTGACCAAAGGTTTGGCTATAGCAGCCCGGCCGTGTATATTGACCCTGTGGAGCTCCGACGGACAGTTCTGGAGGAAACAGGAGAGTTGAGGTGCACATTTAATTCTGCCGTGATTTGGGCAGCCGGTGGTTTTATGTTTTTTGGATACAATCCGGGTTAGCACCCGAACATCCCTTTCAGACAGCTTCCTCTTGCATCCACAGTTAATCCTGTTGGATGTGGTTCGTCCTTCTTGGTGGTATGCTGACATTACCCTGGATACCGTGGCTCTTGAGACATCACAAAGACTTGCTGTCTTGGTCACAGATGCGCCAGCAAGACGTGCACCAACAATTTGTCCTCTTTTGAACTCTGGTATGTCACCCATAATGTTGTGTGCATTTCAATACTTTGAGCAAAACTGTGCTCTTGCCCTGCTAATTGAACCTTCACACTCTGCTCTTACTGGTGCAATGTGCAATCAATGAAGACTGGCTACCAGGCTGGTCCAATTTAGCCGGTTCACATGTGTTTTGTGGACCTGGAGAAGGGATTCGACTGTGTCCCTCGTGATGCCTTGTGGAGGGTGCTCCAGGAGTATGGAATTGGGGGCCCTTTATTAGGGGCCATCCGGTCCCTGTACGAGCGAGCAGGAGTTTGGTCCGCATTGCCGGCACTAAGTCGGACCTGTTCCCGGTGCATGTTGGACTCCGGCAGGGCTGCCCTTTGTCACCGGTCCTGTTCATAACTTTTATGGACAGGATTTCTAGCTGCAGCCAAGGGCCGGAGGGGGTCTGGTTTGGGGACCAGTGGATTTCGTCTCTTCTTTTTGCAGATGACGTGGTCCTGCTGGCCCCCTCTAGCCAAGACCTACAGCATGCGCTGGGGCGGTTCGCAGCCGAGTGTGAAGCGGCTGGGATGAAGATCAGCTCCTTCAAGTCAGAGGCCATGGTACTCGACCGGAAAAGGGTGGCTTGTCCTCTTCAGGTTGGAGGGGAGTTCCTGCCTCATGTGGAGGAGTTCAAGTATCTCGGGGTCTTGTTCACGAGTGAGGGAAGAATGAAGCGGGAGATCGACAGACGGATCGGTGCGGCTGCCGCAGTAATGGGGGCGCTGTGCCGGTCCGTTGTGGTGAAGAGAGAGCTGAGCCGAAAAGCGAAGCTCTCGATTTACCAGTCGGTCTACGTTCCTACCTTCACCTATGGCCATGAACTTTGGGTCATGACCAAAAGAACGAGATCCTGGATACAAGCGGCTGAAATGAGCTTCCTCCGTAGGGTGGCTGGGCACTCCCTTAGAGATAGGGTGAGGAGCGCGGCCATTCGGGAGGGGCTCGGAGTAGAGCCGCTGCTCCTCCACATCGAGAGGAGCCAGTTGAGGTGGCTCAGGCATCTATAACGGATGCCTCCTGGACGCCTTCCTCGGGAAGTGTTCCAAGCACGTCCCACCGGGAGGAGACCCAGGGGACGGCCCAGGACACGCTGGAGGGACTATGTCTCTCGGCTGGCCTGGGAACGCCTTGGGTTCCCCCCGGAGGAGCTGGAGGAGGTGTCTGGGGAGAGGGACGTCTGGGAATCTCTGCTGAGTCTGCTGCCCCCGCGACCCGGTTCCGGATAAGCGGAAGACGACGAGTACCTCCCACACTAAAATGACAGGTGTTTCAGTTTCTTTGTCCAACCCCTGTAGCTCCTTTAGTCATTTCACCTAGAAAGAAAGAACATATAAACTCTGAGCCAGTTTTCAAGGTTAGAGTCTGAAAGAGAGCACATGGAGTTAGTTACAGTAGAAGCTCAGTCAGTAGCTATGTCTAGGAGAGAGAAAGGGTTAAACACTGAAAGACAGGGCCATGTGGATCATCGGTAGAGGATGAGCATTAAGTTGTTGCCAGCAGAAGCTTGGACGATGCACTTCTCCAGAAAGGTGTAACAGATAGACACAGAGTCAGGCCAGGTGTAGATTCTAGGAAGAGAAAAGAGAGAGTACAAAGTTAAAAGCTGAAATAACAGCAAATAATGCAGAATTGGAGAGTAGTGTGAGAATGTAGCGAAGAGGGTGAAAGTGGTCATTATGTCCTCCAGCAGCCTAAGCCTATAGCAGCATAACTACAGAGATAGTTCAGGATAATCTAAGCCACTCTAACTATAAGCTTTATCAAAAAGGAAAGTTTTAAGCCTAGCCTTAAAAGTAGACAGGGTGTCCGCCTCACGGACTAAAACTGGGAGCTGGTTCCACAGGAGAGGAGCCTGATAACTAAAGGATCTGCCTCCCATTCTACTTCTAGAGACTCTAGGAACCACCAGTAAACCTGCAGTCTGAGAACAAAGTGCTCTGTTAGGAACATATGGAACAATCAGATCTCTGATGTATGATGGAGATAGATCATTAAGGGCTTTATATGTGAGGAGGAGAATTTTAAATTCTGTTCTGGATTTAACAGGGAGCCAATGAAGGGAAGCTAAAGTAGGGGAAATATGATCTCTCTTTTTAATTTTCATCAGAACTCTTGCTGCAGCATTTTGAATCAGCTGAAGGCTTTTAACTGCATTTTGTGGACATCCTGATAGTAAAGAATTACAATAGTCCAGCCTTGAAGTAACAAATGCATGGACTAGTTTTTCAGCATCAATCCTGGACAGGATATTTCTAATTTTGGCAATGTTCCGGAGATGAAAAAAGGAAATCCTGGAAACCTGTTTAATATGGGATTTAAATGACATGTCCTGGTCAAAAATAACACCAAGGTTTTTTACTTTATTATCGGAGGTCAGTTTAATGCCATCCAGGTTAAGTGATTGACTAAGCAGTTTCTTTTTTAAAGACTCCGGTCCAAAGACGACAACTTCTGTCTTGTCTGAATTTAGAAGCAGAAAATTTTAAGTCATCCGAGTTTTTATATCTTCAAGACATGCTTGTAGTCTATCTAACTGGTTGGGCTCATCTGGATTTATGGATAAGTAAAGCTGAGTATCATCAGCGTAACAGTGAAAATGTATTCTATGCAGTCTGATAATTTTACCTATTGGAAGCATATATATTGTAAAGAGCACTGGCCCAAGTACTGAACCCTGCGGTACTCCACAATTAACCCTGGAGTTTAAAGATGATTTATCATTTACATGAACAAACTGGAATCTGTCAGACAAATAAGATTCAAACCAGCATAGCGCCGTTCCCCTGATCCCTACAGCATATTCCAGCCTTTCTAAGAGAATAAAAAGCATTTAGCTGTAAAGTAAAATAGTTCAATTAAAAAAAATTTAAAATTAAAAAATATAAAATGTAAAAAATTCGAATGATGATAAATAAAATACACTTTAAATTAAAAATAAAAATGTAATTTAAATAAAATACAGTAATCCCAATTTAAAAAAAGCAAAGTGAAACTATATTTAAGTTTCAGCGAATAAATTAAATTTGCCAAGAATAAAAATAAAAACAACAAAATAAATTAATGTTAAAGTTAATTTTCCAGAAATTATTTAAAATGAAACGTAATTTAAAACGTACAATATTAAAATAAAATAAATAAAAATATATTAAACATACTAAAATTAGGACAAAGTAAAAGCAGTCTAAAATAAATTCAAATATGAGAAATACACAGAAGTGCAGGTAAAAATAAAATTACTTGGAAATGATAATATAGTAATCCAAAAGAAATAAAGACATTCCAAAATGAAAGAAACGTATAAGGAAGAATCAACCCGCAGCCTCCACTCTAAACAGCCGGTCTGTGCGTGAAACAGAAGTTAAACAGTCTGTTAATGTTTTTGGACCAAACTTCGTCTATTCTGGTTGGGTTCGACTGCGGTTCTCCTATCAGAACCGAATCTTCTCTACACCTCTGGACTCTGGAGCGTAAAGATGTTTGTTTATGCAGCACTACTTTTGTGTGTGCATCCGACTGGAAAAAAACCCAGTATAAACATATTTATTTCTCTTTTACATGAGTAATGAGAAGAAAAGTTGTCCACGGTGTCCACACCCCGTGTTTTACTCCAGTGGATTCACGCGCAGTGTCTCCTATCGGCGCTGATGAGACAGAACTGCTGGCGTATTTCGGGGATCTATTTTCTGTCGGAGGGTTGTGACGCGGCTCTCTCTCGCCTGTGCCAGGCCGCCATCTTGAATTTTAATGTTAATTTCCAAAGAAAAAAAACAATAATGTGTTTGCTGTGATATTTTTGTCCCGGATGTCGTGACGGATTTGGATGAGGACTGTTGTTTCTTTTCGGGATTGTTTTTTTTTTTCTTAATCAATTTTATTGTGAGTACTCTGCGTGTCGTGGACATTTAAACGCGTGGAAAGCTCTCAGCTAGCAGGTACTCTGAGGAATAACCGTTCCGGGACTCTCGCTGACTCTGGCGGCCGCTGGAGGCTCGCTGCTCTCGGCTGCAGTTAACCCTTCTGGAAGGAAGAGAATTAGCCAGTGGAGTTAACGCTAACGGAGCAGCCGGAGCTAAAGCAGTGAGTGTCGGTGTCGAGGAACAGTCGAACCCCGCCGGGACATAGCTCCGTTTTAGTTCGGTTCCTAACACTAAGAAGAGTCTAGCTTCCAGTCTGGATCAAATATTTATCGATGTATTGTTTAAAAATGGAGATCTACGTTGGTAAGGCTCGTTTAGCATCCTGCCGAGGGTGTAGCTAGCATAGGACGAGGGTTACGTTTGCTTTTACGGCTCTTTAAATCGGTTTGTTTAGATTTAACTGGGGTGTGTTTGGTGAGCGTTAGCAGCCGGGATGCTCCGCGGGGAATTATGGGGTCTTTTTCTGGGACTGCAGCTGCTGTGTTGTGCTGCCACGCCGGTCCGCATAGATGGGCCTGGGGCTACATTTCTAGCTGTGGTTCTGACGGTTGCTGGTTCGAAAGCAACGCAGCCTGTCAACAGAGTCGGCCTCACCGTCGTTGTGGCCTTCCGGGTTCCAGGAGCCTCATTATCCTGATCGGGATGCTGTTTGTTTGGTGCTAACGTTAGCCGTGACAGCTAATAACACGAAGCATTCAGAGCGTGATTACTGATTAAACACATTCCTCCAGATCTGTGGTTTAAATATGAAAACTGTAAGTAATCAACCATTTAAAAGACAACGAAGCGGGGTTTAAATGGCAGATTACAGTAAAGAGGACTGTTCACCTGACAGCTGCTGCAGTGCTTGAGGTTACAACTGAGGGGCGCTGCAAGATCACTTAAAATGATCATAACATGACGACTGACAAAGTCAAAACTGGCTGAAATATATACATAAAATGCTTTTCATTGACGTTAAAATGAATGTTTTAAGATGAATGAACAATACCAGTTATGTTTGAATGTTCTCAGTCAAAAATAGTCCAAAGAATGAAATACCAGCCCAATCATTCCCAAAGTGTGGGGTCCTAAGATCCACTTCACCAATCTAAGTAAATAACATCTAATGATATTTGTAAAGCATATTTGTACCATAAATATTAGAACAGATCAAAACTGCACCTGCAAATCAATACAAGCAATATATCAGCTGATGTTACATTTTTTGTTATTTTTCTGATTAAACAACTTGGTAGGAATGCTTGTAGTGGGATCTTAAGTCTTGCCCAGAGTTATTTTGTTGGTTGGGAACCCCTGTACTAGAGAACTAGTGTGTTCTGATCCAGCACAAGAGCTGCTGCAGGTCAAACTGCTGAAAAAGTACCCGCTGGTTCTGATAGAATGTGTCAGAACACAGTACACAGAGCATCCCAGTTTGTTGCATTGGGGCTGTCCAGTTGTGGACCGTTCAGGAAGTCCAAGCTGACTCATGTCCACCACCCCTAAGCTCCTATAGTGGACAGAACAATGACAGAAGCTGGTCTGGTAGGATGAGGTCCGCATGCATTGTCTAGAGACGACATGGCACCAGGAGGAAGTTAATGACAATGTTTTGCCGGGTAACATTGGGTCCAGCATTCATGCAGATGTTATGTAGCACCATTCTTACCCTTGTAGCTGACAAAGTCTGCTCCAGGGCTCGTTTAAAGGAACAACTTTGCATTAATTGCACGGCTATGACCTTAGAGAATCAGAGGAGTGGAGGTGACAGTATTCGGGGTTACCACTGGGTGGCGCAGCAGGACCATTCCAAACTAACATGATGCTGAAAGTTGCAGTTCTTTGGAGTTCCTTGAATCTTGAATCCAAGTGGCTGAATTCTGAATTGGTTTCTTCTTTATTGTCAGTTAATATTAATTTTCTTGACATATGTGGTCATGTATATTTAAAAAAACAATTCTCTGTTTTCAGCTAATGAAGAAAAGTGTTATGTTTGCGAAATTGCAGAATAATTTTTGTCAGTACATTCGGTCGTCAGATCTTGATAATTTACCTCACAATCAATAGCAGATGATCATGTTTTTCTTGCTTGGGGAGGGTTTTTAAGCCCTAATAAATGTAAAACTTTCTACCAAAGCTAATCGTCTTTTTACCTGAACCAGTTATAACGTACCTTGGGTTTTTCACGTCTGCTTTCTGTTTTGCTTCCAGGTTTCTATCTCCAGAGGCCAGTCTTCCCCACTCAAAAGCGCCCCTTAATCTGAGTGACTAAATGAAACTGGAGCAGGGGGCTTGTGGGCATGAAGTGGCTGGGCGAATCCAAGAACATGGTATTAAATGGCAGACGACACGGGAACAAGTTGACCAGCGAGCAACCAGTGAGCCAGGCTCGCTCCCAGCATCCGCAGCGGACGTCGCTGCGACACTGCAAGAGCCACCCGAGAAACCGCAGATGTAGCCGCAGTGAGTTCAGAGCAACGCTGCAGTGAAATGTGTGAATTATTGCTGGATCAGGAACCTAACATAGGACTGCGTCTGGTTCTTCCAGGGTGTAATGGTGCCAGTCTGGAGGCCGAGCGGCGCTATGTGCCCTCCTCAGGGATGACCGCCAAGGAACTGTGTGAGAACGATGACCTGACCACGAGCCTCATCCTTGACCCGTATCTGGGCTTTCAGACTCACAAAATGAACACAAGGTCCGCTCGATCTTCACTGCAGCAGAACACCAGGTTTCCTGTTAGGTAGCTGCACTTATTACATCTGTCTCTTTTCAAATGTTTCCAAACAGATTTAGACCAATCAAAGGAAGGCAGGAGGAGCTGAAGGAAATTATTGAGCGCTTCAAAAAACACGACAACCTGGAGAAGGCTTTCAAAGCTCTGACGACAGGAGACTGGTGCCGAAATCTTTGTCTTCACAAGTCCAAGGCTCAGGAGAAGCTCTTCAAGCAGCATGTAAACACTTCAAGCAACATTCCCGTTTTCCTCCCCGCTGACGGAGCCGTCTGTTCCACCAGGCTCTAACTCTATGTTCCCTGCAGGTGTTTGTTTACCTGCGGATGTTCACCGCGGACAGCGGCTTCGAGATTCTGCCGTGTAATCGTTATTCATCCGAGCAGAACGGAGCCAAAATTGTGGCCACAAAGGAATGGTGAGATCATCCTACTGCTTGTTGTTTCTGATTAAAAATGACTGATCCAGTTCTCTTTTCCTGCTGTCTTTCCTTGCTTTGATCCAGACTTTGGATCCACAGGTCTTCTGGCTTTCTGAAGGTTGTTCAGAGGTTTTCTTGGCTCGTGAAGCTCCCGTTCAGTTCCTAGCATGATGCTACCATCACCATGTTTTACTGTGGGGATGGTGTGCTCAGAGGGATGTCCTGTGTTAGTTTTCCACTATTTGTAGTGTTTTGCATGAAGATGTTCTGTGAGCAGAACACCTTCTTCCTGTTTCATTTACATGGCTTGTGGCAAACTACAAACAACTTCTCCTGGGTTTCCTTCTTCCAGTCTTCAGGTTTGTGAATAGATTCTTCCACCTGAGCTGTGAATGTGTGCAGCTCCCACAGAGTTACCATGTCTAAACCATGTTTCATTTTCCTTCTACTTTACCGTTCTGCACTAGTTTGTGTTGTCACATAAAATCTTAATACAATACATTGTTGTGGTTTTAATGTGACACACAGGAAAAAGTTCAAGGGGTGTGAATACTATTGCAAATATCCGTTTAGTTTTATGTACTAAGTGAAGCCAGATGGTCTGGAACCACAGAGGGGAAGCTGGAGCATGAAGAGGCTCACCTCTTTGAGTTTTTGTGTTTTCTCAGGAAAAGAAACGATAAGATCGAGTTCTTGGTGGGCTGCATCGCCGAGCTGTCGGAGAGCGAGGAGAACCTGTTGCTCCGACATGGCGAGAACGACTTCAGCGTTATGTACTCGACACGAAAGAACTGCGCCCAGCTGTGGCTCGGCCCCGCGGCGTTCATCAATCACGGTACGCATCTTTACCTGCAGCCACGCTCTAAAAACCCAGATCTCCAAGTTTCATTAAAAACGGCCTCTAATTTCAGTCTGTTTCTCTGTCTTAGACTGCCGGCCGAACTGCAAGGTAGGCTGCTGGAAGCTCTCTGATTGGTTGTCAGTCCTCAGCTTTAAAAACGGTTTGAACAGGCTTTTCTCTTTCCAGTTTGTGTCGACGGGGCGAGACACGGCCTGCGTGAAGGTCCTGAGGGACATCGAGCCTGGAGAGGAAATCTCCTGTTACTATGGAGACGGCTTCTTTGGGGAAAACAATGAATTTTGTGAATGTTATACATGTGAAAGGTAAGCAGAAAATCATGGAGTGTTTTTGTTCCACTGAGATCCGGACGCATCGTTGTCTGACAAATTAGTTTAGATTTTTGTCTGAAGGTCAGAACGATTGTTGAAATTTGGTTAAAAATTCCTCAAAACTGATTGAACACGATGAAAGACAAAGTCAGAACGTTGAGTGAATATAAACCCAAATTCTGACCCATAACGAAGGAAACTAAACACATTTTTGTTCCGTGTCCTGCAGACGGGGTACCGGTGCTTTCAAATCCAAAGCTGGACTGCCGGTGGAGGTTCCCGTCATCAACAGTAAGTACGGGCTGCGGGAAACGGACAAGCGGCTCAACAGGCTGAAGAAACTCGGAGAAGGAACCAGGAGCTCGGACAGCCATTCTGTGGGCTCCCACACCGACGTAGACTCTCAGGAAATGCCAAAAACTCATCAATGTAAGGTTCTCTGACGACTGAGCTGATCAGAAATAAGTGAATATTTGACTGATTATCTGGGAGCAGAATCTACAGACAGTCGTTACATGTTTTCATCTATGCTTCATGTCTATTGATTTTGTCTGTAATATTTTTTTAATATATTCCCTATTTTTATTAAATGTTTCTTTATAATTGTTTTCATTTTCTAATTTAAAATATATTTTCTATTATTTATTCTGTGCTTCCGTTGCTTTTAGTACTTAATTTTATATTGAATGTTTTCATATTGGTAATGTGTTTTTTATGCTCAGAGGTCACTGTGGGTCAAACGTCTGTCTGTCTCTCCTGCAGCTGCCAGAACAAGAACTTCATCTTCATCGTCTTCATCGTCAGGCCTGAAGTATAAAAACAGGACTCCGAGCAGACAGACTGTGTCCAGAACCCTTTCTACCTCATGTTCCAAACAGGCCCGTGGAAACAACAACAACAACAGGGTACCAAAGAGACTAAGATCCCAGTCCAAGCCTTCTCCCAGTAAAGTCCAGTTACGCAGCCGCAGGAGGGGCGTGGCGGCCCGAGGAGAGGCTGCTCAGCTGGGATTCAGGGACTCGAAGGTGTCGTGTAAAAGCATCACCGTGAAGAAGGAGAATGACGGGTTGGAGCCGGCGCCACTCGGCCAGAGGGGCTGTCTGACCCGGCATGCTGCCAAGGAAAACGGCAGTCTTCCAGCTTTGCAGGGCAGCCAGTGCTCCATGTACAGAACTCGCAGGTCCACACGGACCCTTGTTAAGGCCCCAGAACCAACTACGGGTGCCAAGCTGGAGCCCAGTGCTATGGACGGGTTAAGCCCAGTTCCTGGTGGTGTGGTCATCAAAACAGAACCTGCAGACATGGACGAGTACCTCCAGCACGGAGTCAGCATGCAGCAGCCGGTTTTAGGCGGCAGCTACACCAGGAGAAGCTCGTGTTCCAGCCGGAAACGGCCGTCGCGGTTCCGGCCCGAACGGACCATTAAATGCGAAGGCTCGGACTGCGAGCCGTTTTCTCTTGGAGCTCCAGGACACACTGCTAACTTCTCCGACAGCGGGAACATGCTGCTGAGCTTCGCCGACAGACACAGGGAGCACAACGGCGCTGCCAACGGCAACAAGTCCCTACGCAGAGACAAGAGCAAGAGCGGCTGCCGCTCACAGGACAAGGCGAAGAAGAAGCGTCGGATCACACGCTACGACGCTCAGCTGATCCTGGAGAACAGCACCGGAATCCCCAAACTGACGCTCCGCCGGCGGAGGGACAGCAGCAGCAGCAAGACCAATGACCCCGCCGACCTCGTGGGCTCCTCCACCGTCAGCCCTGCCTCCTCCAGCAAAATCAGCATTAAGTTCAGCAAGGACCACGACAAGGACAAAGGAGGCTCCTACATCGCCAAGCTGAACAACGGCTACGCTCCTGTCGTCCATGGCAACGCCACCAAGCTGAAGATCCA
The DNA here is from genome assembly GCA_036173005.1 of Crenichthys baileyi. Classification (NCBI taxonomy): domain Eukaryota; kingdom Metazoa; phylum Chordata; class Actinopteri; order Cyprinodontiformes; family Goodeidae; genus Crenichthys; species Crenichthys baileyi. Next base: position 98,916 of record JAHHUM010002099.1, read on the forward strand.
GCTGAGGAAGGAGGACGACGCTCGGAGAGTCCACCACACCAACGGGGATGTGGCTCAGGGTCTGGAGAGCAGGAATGGCGGGCATCGAACCCAGAAGGCCCTGGCAGAACCTTCATCTGATGAGGACGAGGAGGAGGAGGAAGAGGAGGAGGAGGAAGAGGATGATGATGATGATGACGACGACGACGACGATGATGACTACTTCCACAATGAGTTTGAGGACGACTTCATTCCACTTCCTCCGGCAAAGCGGCTCCGACTCATCGTTGGGAAAGACTCCATAGACATCGATATCTCCTCCAGGAGGAGAGAGGATCAGTCTCTGAGGCTGAACGCCTGAAGCTGCCGAGCTTCTGTAAATACGCCACCGCTGAAGGACGGGAAGGAACTAAACTAGAATCATTACGGATCTGAATGAGGGTGCTGTTGACCTGAAACAAAGCTCTGCTCTTCACTGAACTTCCGGTCGGTCTCCTCACCTGTCGCTGGATCAGGACCGGGCCTGGTTCTGTCCTCTCTGACCGAGTCTCGAGTGAAAACTAAGTCTTTGTTTTAAGTTGAACTATTCCTTTAAGAGAATGCACTTGTTCTGTTTCATCGTGGACGTGTAGAAAGTGTACAGTTTGGTGATCATGCCCTCTGTCTCCCTGGCAGGTTTTTACTCTCTCTGGTTTTGTCTCTTAGTGTGTTTGTGCTCTGTGTGTGGAGCCGTTTCTCCAGAGGCTTTAGAACATCAGCTCGTCCTTCTGCTGCCATGTTCTCATCATTGTCCTCCTGTAGGTCCACCAATCAGCAGCGAGAAGATCATAACATTCATGTCTGTCTGTAGAGATTATTTTCTCTGAATGGTGCCAGTTATCCACGGGCTTAGGTTGGTCTGGGTTTGCCGTTAACATCAGTCTTCTCTCCATGAAGTCCAGCGTCTCCATCCAGTCTGTTACAGTGTTGATGCTGTCAGCCATGACTCCGTCGACATCCGTCGAGTCGCAGCAGGAGGTTCAGCCGTAACGTTGAGGTTCCAGAGCTCCTTTTCTCCTGATTTCTGGAAGCCCTTTAGAGCATCATGTTACTTCATGTAGTTGAATAATAAACCACCATTAAATGAAGGAAGCAGCAGTTTGTTTTTTAACATGGGCTCAGCTCCCTTCAAACGGGCTGCACTGTTCACCTCCATGAGACGTTTAAACAGGTTCCTTCAGTCTGGAAAAGTAAAGACACGTTATTCCCTCTTCCTCGACCTGAAGATAAATTGGCCCGTTTTTTCCTCTTCTTTCCAAACAAAACAGGAACACGGGTTTCGGTTGACATTGTAAAAACTAACGAAGTTTTAAAATGCGATCTCCAGGTTTAGAACATTTATTTGGTGTCCTCTCCTCTGGCTGTTGCTCCAGCCTGGAATCAAATAGACCTTCTGATTACCTTCTGTGTTTTCCAGAGATTAACCTGAGATCCCAGACTTTTCCAGACACAGATTCCTAAATATTTCATTGTTGCTCCATGTTTTACTTCTTAGTCGGAGCGGGTTTGGTGCGCCGTGAAAATCCTGACAGCCGAGGGGTTAATTCTGTTGGATGAACTTTACTAGAGTCCATCTTTATTTTGGATTTCTCTGCTCTGTGTGGGAACTTTTTTGTGTTTTTCTGGAGCACAGAGAAGTTTCTGGAAGTCCAAGTGGATCTAAAATTAGCCAAACAAATCCTGGAATTGAGTTTGGAAAACTCTGGTATCTTGACATTGTGCGTGTATAGAACTGGTTTGATTTAGTGGCGGTTTGGGTCCAAACAGCTTAAAGCTGACCTGAATGAGCCCAAACGGTGGATAGGACTGGAATGGGCCGATTCTAGGACTGGTTCTGAATGTTGTGATGTAGAAGGAACATCAGATTTCAGACTGCATTCCAGACTTTTGTTGCTTTGCTGTGTAACTAAGCTGCTCTGGGTTCTGGACTTGGGAAAATGAGACAACAAGGCAGCTTGGATCAGACAGCAAGGTTTCCTCTCATGAAGGTTCCTGTTCCACCAGGTTCTGAGCGTTGTTTTAATGGAATTCCCTCCAGGAGAGCTGTTCAGCTCCATCATCTGTAAAACCAAAAACCCGTTTAAAATCTGGCCGTGAACAAGCAGCGCTGCTTCCTCTTCTTCGCCCTCCTCATCAATGAGAACATGGCACACGTCTCGGCAGAAGCAGCCTGAGCTGATGTTTAAATCTGAAGCTAATGTACAGAACGACCTCTTCCTGTCCCCCAGCTGAGTTATCCCGCTCATCTCTCCCAGATTCCCATTGACTCATCCCGTTTAAAGCGAATGACGTGGCGTTCACTGACACTACAGTTTGTGTGTAGATTATGTTCTCTCTTCTTCTGTGGTGCTACTTAGACTTCCTGTCCAGAGTTGCAGGAGGACGGTGGCTGGAATTGGGCTGAAGACGACCAGTTTGTTTTTGATTACAGGAAGTTGTCTTCAGTTTCTCATCAACCCATTTCTCATCAGTGAGGAAAAGCTTCCTCTCTGACGTCCGCTCGGCATCTCGTCCCTCGGAGACGTAGCTGAGTTCGAGACCAAACTAACCCGTGATTGGTCAGAGGAGTGAGCCACCTTCCTCTTCCGTCTGTGTGTTATTTTCCTGTTCTGAGCGGGATCAGCTGGGAATGTTAACCTTGTTTCCGTGTTACTGTTCACATCACCAGCAGCTAATCAGCCTCCTGCCCTCCCCCTACGTCGGCCAATCAGACGTCTCCCCTTCACACACTGTAAACTCTTCCAGGTATCCGTGTGCTCTGTGTCCGATAGACCGCCGTCACGACCTCCAGTGGATTCAAAACGAAACACACATGTGAATAGATGACATTTTATTTAGCGTGTGGCCTGGGTAGTGGGAAACGTGTAAAGAGAATTAAAGATGGGCAGTGCGTATATTGTCCAATATGTAAATCATGTGAACACATCTTGTACTTATTTAACAGTTTTGAATACTTGAAAACTATATAAAGTTTCTTTGTGACTCTTGTTTCTGAGTTTTTCTTTGCAACCTTTAAAGATGAGATCAGTTTCTTCCCTTCGCTTCAACCCCAAAGGTACAGTTGTGGCCTACAGAGCTGTGACAAAGTATTTACACCCTTACAGATTCCTGCTGATTGAGTGTTTTGGTCACAATGTTATAGATCATCATCTAAGTATAATATTGGACCAGAAAACCAGAGTAAATGCAATTCAATTCAGTTTATTTATATAGCGCCAATTCACAACACATGTCGTCTCAAGGCACTTCACAAAGTCAGGTACATACATTCCAATTAATCCTAATCATTGAACAGTGCAGTCAGATTCTGTTATTTATTCAAATTGGATAAGAAGTTTTTCTATCTAAGGAAACCCAGCAGATTGCATCCAGTCAGTGACTTGCAGCATTCACTCCTCCTGGATGAGCATGTAGAGACAGTGGACAGTCACTGGCGTTGACTTTGCAGCAATCCCTCATACTGAGCATGCATGTAGCGACAGTGGAGAGGAAAAAGTCCCTTTTAACAGGAAGAAACCTCCAGCAGAACCAGGCTCAGTGTGAGCGGCCATCTGCCACGACCGACTGGGGGTTGGAGAAAACAGAGCAGAGACACAAAGAGAACAAAGAAGCACTGATCCAGGAGTACTTTCTATGGGAAGGAAAAGTGAATGTTAATGGATGTAGCTCCTTTAGTCGTTTCACCTAGAAAGAAAGAACAGATAAACTCTGAGCCAGTTTTCAAGTTTAAAGTCTAAAAGAGAGCACATATAATTAGTTACAGGAAAAGCTCAGTCAGTAGCTATGTCTAGGAGAGATAAAGGGTTAAACACTGAAAGACAGGGCCATGTGGATCATCAGTAGAGGGTGAGCATTAAGTTGTTGCCAGCAGAAGCTTGGAGGATTCCCCTCTCCAGAAAGGTGTTACAGGTAGACACAGAGTCAGGCCAGGTGTAGCTTCTAGGAAGAGAAAAGAGAGAGAACAAAGTTAAAAGCTGAAATAACAGCAAATAATACAAAATTGGAGAGTAGCGTGAGAAAGTAGCGAAGAGGTTGAAAGTGGTCATTATGTCCTCCAGTAGCCTAAGCCTATAGCAGCATAACTACACAGAAAGTTTCAGTTCAGATTATTTAGTTTAACAGCGCTTATTTTCAACAATGTCGTTTCAAGGCACCCCACAAAGGGTCCCACTGATGGTCATTGTTATACTAAAAACCACAAGGATTGGGATACCTCTCTCTGTCAGACTGATTATAACCATTGGAAAAGAGAAGGGGTCATACAGGTAGCAGAAATGGAGGATGTGTTTGTGGATGTAATTTGTTTAAAATGACTGGTTTCCATTTTTATTAATCCTAATTAACTTGTTTTTAATCGTGATGCAGTTTGTAATTAATTATGTGTTTTCAGACTTTTTTTCTTAAAATTAAGTAAATCCTATTATTAGTAGTAGTAGTGTGAAAAACTAAATTATTTTTTGGTATAATATACATAACTATGTACAAATATACATAATTAGTAAATAACAATAATAAACATAATTACTTCTGAGTATTTGACTTTAAATGTAGGGGTTTTCACGTAAAAAAGTGTTTGTGTATCAAATGACGTCAGCACATAGCACTTTACAAAATAAACACATCCAACTGAAATACAGTTAAAATCAAATTATTTATGAGATGATTACATTGATTTTATTTAAGAAGCTTTTGTTTATCATAGTAACGGGTGTTAAAGCGTAATTTAATAATGCCAAATACACAACCTACACTTTCGGTTCTCAGCCAATCAGCGGCCTCCCTGCCTCAGCTGTAGCCAATCAGGTTGCCCGCAGCGCTATTTGAATGTCGCTGTTTGGCAGCTGCTTCCTCGCTGTCTTAATCGTGTTGTCCTGTAGTTTTAGCTGCTGCAGATGATCTGAGGTTCTGTCCGCTTGTCTCCTGCGTCTTTCTTCTCGTCATGTCAGCTGTGGAGGTTCGAGCTGCGGTGAGTCAACAGCTCATCTGTCTCTGTCTCTCTGTCTCCATGTTGTCCAACGTGTCTCGGTGTGTTGCAGCCGCTGCAGGCCGCAGAGGAGCCTCTGAAGAAGGGGAAGAGCTCCGCGGCGGTTCCGAGGAGAGCTGCTCTCGGAGAGATCACCAACTTTACCGGAGCAGCGGCAAACATGAAGGTAACAGCAGCACACCTGGACCACCTGTCCACACCCGGTTCTGGGGTTGAACGGGGCTGTTCTGGGTTCAAACCACGCAGACCGAGTTTGGATCTCAGTCACAGCGGCAGTAAACGGCTGATTCAGTTTTTACAATCTGGGCCACCTTTGATCATCTCTAGTAGGTCTCTGGTTCTGATGTGACCTTCAGACTCATCGTGTTTGCTCCTTCAGCTTTATTCTGCAAACTTCAGCTCAGCTGGAGAACTCTAACACAAACAACCATTTTATATTTCTGCAGTCTAGATTAAAGAACCCAGCAGAAACACAACTGGTTACAGTTGCTGATTCTGGTCCAGTTCCAGGTTCTCTGTCCAACCTCTAATCCAGTTCAACAGCTCTGATGTTTCCACAGAGGATGGGAGCTTCAAAGAAGTCTTCCAAAGCATCCTGCTCCCAGAAACCTAAACTGGTCCAGGAAGATGCTGTCGTGGTCCAGGTCCCAGCTGCTGCAGATCCGCTCCCTGCTCTTCCAGAGGAGTTGTCCGACGTGTCCATGAAGGAGGAGCTGGAGCTGTGCCGGGCGTTCTCCGAGACGCTGCTGCCGGTGCAGGATGTGGATGAGCAGGACGCAGAAGAGCCTCAGCTCTGCTCTCAATACGTCAAAGATATCTACACCTACCTGCACCTCCTGGAGGTAACTTCCTTCCTGCTCCAGCTCAGCTGCTCTGGCTGCTGCTAACTCTGACCTCTGACCTTGGCGTGTCTTCTCAGATACAGCAGGCCGTACGGGCCGACTACATGAAGGGGTCAGAGATCACTGCTAACATGAGGGCGATCCTCATCGACTGGCTGATCCAGGTCCACTCCCGCTTCCAGCTGCTGCAGGAGACCCTGTACCTCACAGTGGCCATCCTGGACCGCTTCCTGCAGGTGAGCTGGACCAGAACGTTCTCCTCTTCCTGTTTTCAGCCGGATATGACCTTCTGCTGCTGCACCACAGGTCCAGCCGGTATCCCGGAGGAAGCTGCAGCTGGTCGGGGTCACCGCCATGCTGGTGGCCTGTAAGTACGAGGAGATGTACTGTCCGGAGGTCGGAGACTTCTCCTACATCACGGACGACGCCTTCACCAAGCCTCAGATCCTGGAGATGGAGCAGGTGGTCCTGAGGAAGCTCAACTTCCAGCTGGGACGTCCGCTGCCGTTGCACTTCCTCCGACGAGCCTCCAAGGTGGCCAACGTGAGTCTGAAGCTGCAGGACAGATGGGAAGGATGTTCCTGGGAATGATGCTGTGGGAAAACTCCTGATCCATCCCTTAGTTCCCTGCAAGCTGCCGGACTTGAACTCTTTAAAGTGGTTTGGATCCAAAATTCTCCAGGTTTCCTGAAGGTTTTGTCTGCTTGGAAGTGAACCGTGACTGTGGGCTGGATCAGGAGTTTTCCACAGCTCTGGGATTGTATTATGGAAGCAGTGAGGTTGATTGGACCTGACTGGATGTCTGTGTCTCAGGCTGACGTAGAGAAACACACTCTGGCCAAGTATCTGATGGAGCTGACCCTCCTGGACTATGAGCTGGTCCACTACCGGCCCTCTGAGATCGCCGCTGCTTCGCTGTGTCTCTCCCAGCTGCTGCTGGATGGGCTGCCATGGGTGAGTTGTCCTTTCTGTCCGGGTCTCTGCTGCTGCTGGTTAGCTGAAGTCTTCTCCTCTTCCTCAGTCACCCACGCAGCAGCACTACTCCACCTACGACGAGGCCCACCTGAGGCCCATCATGCAGCATGTGGCCAAGAACGTGGTGATGGTGAACGAGGGGAAGACCAAGTTCCAGGTGAGTCTCTGAGACGTCCGAACTTCTCCTGGTGTGTTGATGACCTGTATATGTTGATGTTCCTGCAGGCTGTGAAGAAGAAATACTCCAGCAGCAAACTGATGAAGATCAGCCTCCTTCCTCAGCTGAGGTCCTCCATCATCCAGAAGCTGGCGGCTCCTCTCCTCAATGATCTCTGAGACTTTCTTGTTTTATTCTTGAGGAACTTTTTCTCATTTGCACTTTAAAGTTCTAGTTCTGCGGACTGAGCCGAACCTCTGCACTACTTGTTCTGTTTTAGCGACCCTGTTAAAGGCACCATGTTTTTAGCCTTTAGCAGGGATGATGATGATGATGTTTTAGAAACATGAATGGTTTTTAATAAAATGTCTCTTTTTATAGAAATCTCACTGCTTACCGTACAGAACTTCCTGGATCCACACTAAACCATACAGAACATTTAGTGATTTTTTTCCTGATATCCATTTGGTTTTCATATGCTTGATTAGGTTTGGGTTTCTGGCTAAAACATGTACCAACAGCTCACTAGCTACAACTCATTAGCACCATTCTGCAATTAAATTTTTGTATTATACATTTAAGTGTTGGAGATAAATGAGTCAGTCAGTGTGACTGACTCATTTATCTGAGTCAGTCGGTGTGACTGACTCATTTATCTGAGTCAGTCGGTGTGACTGACTCATTTATCTGAGTCAGTCGGTGTGACTGACTCTTATCTCAGTCAGTCGGTGTGACTGACTCATTTATCTCAGTCAGTCGGTGTGACTGACTCTTATCTCAGTCAGTCGGTGTGACTGACTCTTATCTCAGTCAGTCGGTGTGACTGACTGAGATAAATGAATTCATGGCGAACCTCAGGAAATGGGTTTTATTTAAGAGGGAAGAAAGCTGTCAGAACCAAGCGGGCCCTATGAGGGGAAAACCTGCGGGGGTGGGGTGGGGGGGGTTCCATTTCACAACCTAACTCGGACCGGATTACGGCCTGACCCGTAGAATGAAAAGTAAAAATTTAAATGGAACCTGCCTGACTACATGAAGTAGGCTAAACAATCTCAGACCGCATCACATCATGTCCCGATCGAAGATTCAAGAACAGACATCTGTCAGTCTGGAAAGGTTACAGAGCCACCTCTAAGACTTTGGACTCCGGAGAACCAGTCAGAACCCTTATCCAGACCTTGTGAAAACATGGAACAGTGGAGAACATTCCCAGGAGTAGCTGACCTACCAGAATTACTCCAAGAGGTCCCAGGAAAATCCCCAGAACTACTAAAGCCCTCCAGACCTCAGTTAAGGTCAGAGGTAATGATACAACAAGGGCCAAGATGGCCTCCATGGGAGGGTTCCAAAGCCGGAACCAATGCTGTCAGATCTGGGCTCCTGAGGCTGAAGTCCTGGATGTCCTGAAAGAAGACACATAAAAATGTATTAAACCTCTAAAGCCATCAGAATTCCAGATGTTTTCTTAAACATGGTTATGAACATGTGATTGCAGCTGCTTCCATGAAGTCTGAAGTAGAGCTAAGTCTAGCGGAGAGATGTTGCCTCCTGCAGGAACATCAGAGCTGAGCTGCTTCCTCCATCAGCCTGAAGGGATTTTACCCATCCCCTCTCAGGGGGATTCGGACTGTTCAGCATTTCGATTTCTTTCTTCTGATGAGTGATGTTTCTTCTTGTGGTGATTTCAAGACTCAGCAAAGGTTTTCTCTGGACTTTCACTGCATTTTTGCTCATTTTCTTTTAGACAAAGTGGCTGAACAAGCAAAAACAAGTATAGTCAGTGGATGAATAAATAACATACAAATAAAAAAAAAAAACTCAGACTTATAATTTGAAAGATTATAATAAAGATTTGAGTCCTTGACCAAAAAAATCTAACAATAGGGGGGTTAAAGATGGGTCCAGTCCTGGAGAGCTTCTGTCCTGCAGCTTTTTGATTCAGGTGTGTTTAAGAGGTGCATCTAAAAGTTGCCAGATGGCAGCCCTCAAGGTCTAGAGTTTGGCACCCTAAACGTCTGAACAAAAACAAGGTGCTGAGCTGATAGGGCCGCGATAAGTTGTGTTCATGATCAAGGAAAGGAAATTGGTGTCACAAAAGTATTAAATAAAATATACTTTTTCCCTCAGTTTTCATTTTATTGGGAAATAATTTGTCAGGTTCAACATTGTTTCTGAGTTGTGTTTGGGTTCTGACCTTTATTCAAATATGATCAGATGGTGGTCCAGGTCTTCGCCAGGGTTTTTTTCTCCTTTTAAAGGGCCACACAGCACATACTGACAGATCCAGCGTTCCCAGATGAAGGCCCCGCAGGAATCCATTTGTCAGTACCAAAATGAGATGGACGCTTCTGATCTGGGTGTGGTTTGGTCCAGACAGTAGAGACGCTGATCTGACTGACAGAACGGCCACCAGAGGATATCAGTGGTTGGATCAGAGGTTCTGACATGAACTTGTGTTTCTTTCCTCTGGAAATGAATGAGGCAGATTCTTCCTTCAGTTGTAGGAGATCGAACAGCACTTGGAATATCTCTTAAAGTCTAGCTTACAAGAAGCAGGAGGTCTTACCTTAAAATAAAGTGAGATGTAGAAATAGACAGCACTGAAGGGGAACTCACACTGTGGGATATCTGTACAATATGACCCCTGTTCATCTCCATCTAGTGCTGGTGATGCTGTTTGGCAAGTTGGTGGAAGTGTGATGCTATGGGGCTCCTCTGTAACTTCCTGAACCCACTTTTTGTCTGCTAGTTCTAGACCTGACAGCTTCATGTACGTCAAACCATTTCCACCCCATCACTGGTATGCATGCAGACCAAATCACTTCAAAATTAGGAGGTTTCTATCGGTTATGAACTGTTTTAGTCTGTCGTTGAGATTTTCCATTGATGCACCTAAAGAAATGGGAACAAAGTGTGTTCAACGGAAATCTGAAGAACATCAGGACCTGCTGAGAAGGTAATGCAGCCATTAGAAGGACCCCAGCGACCAGAGTTGGACGCTCCAGACTCATCTCTCATCGAGACGTATCAGGCTGGCCATCAGTTTATTCCTGTAACTGACACATGTAATACTTGTGTTATTCCATAGATGGCAGCACCTCTGTGGGCAGACCCCTCATCTCAGAGGGATCATAAGATTTATATTTTAATTTAGTTTTTTAAAGTTTATCTTATAATGTTTTGTTTTCTGTTCTGGTTCTGATTCCTTTTTGGACTAATTTACTCTTTAAACACATCATAACGGAACTGGTCCAAACCTGCTTATCAGATCCGACTACGAGGCGATGAGGGGATTATAGTAGAACTGAGTAATAAAACCACTTTGAGAGGTCACAGTAATCTCATCCGGGCCGGAGGAGATTACTATGACCCATCGACACTATCTTTGTTAGAAAATGACACCAACAGATTTATCTGTTGTTAATTGCTCAGTCAGATTGGACCTAAACCACCCATTGTATCTCTGGCTGGACGTTCAGGGTAGTTGTCCTGCTGGAAGGTGAACCTCCACCCCAGTCTTGGGTCTTCTGCAGCCTCTAACATGTTTTCTTCCAGGATTGTCCTGGATATAGCTCCATCCATCTTTCCGTCAACTCTGACCAGCTTCCCTGTTTCTGCTGGAGAAAACCATCCCCACAGCATGATGCTGCCATCAACATAGTACACTGTGGGTATGATGTGTTCAGGATGATGTGTAGTTAAGGTTAGGGTTAGTAGTATTGATTCTAGGATTGCACCGCTCAAGGTGGCAGCAGGTTGGAGTAGCTCTGTTACTTTTGATTCTGATTGATTCTTTTTTTGGAAACTCTTCCTCTTGTGGTGGATACAGTTGATTTTTTTTTGGACTGTTTTGTACTGTCCTCTCCGGTGTCAGATGCTGTGCAGCTGGGAGGATTTTTCCTAATACTTTTCTACTTTTGGACATTTGTTATGATGCATTGCCGTGGCAACGGGGTTGTTTCTTACAACCGGGAGCAGCTGATTAATATCTCAAAAGCTCAAATAATACTTCAGCTACAACCCCAAATCTCTGATGAGTTGAAAAGGAGACGCTGTGGATGCAGAGCACGTGCAAAGAGAAGAGAGAGAAGGAAGAAGCCCTACCCATCAGTCCTCAATGACTATAGACCTGTTGCCCTGACATCCCACATCATGAAGGTCACAGAGAGACTCCTGTTGGCCCACTGAATAAGCAAACAATAAACTATCAGGACCTCCTTCAGTTTGCTTATCGCTGTGGAGTTGGAGTTGAAGATGCCATCAAACACCTGCTTCAACAAAGGCACTGTCAACTGGACAAAGCCAGCAGCACTGTGAGGATCATGTTCTTTGATTTCTCCAGAACATTTAACACAATTCAACCTGATTTGCTTTGTCAGAAACTCCAGAAGACTCAGGTGGAGGCCTCAACAATCTCCTGGATCAAAGACTACCTGACAAACAGACCACAGTTTGTGAGACTGAAGGGTTGTGTCTAACCAGGTAGTCAGCAGCACAGGAGCACCTCAGGGGACGGTACTCTCACCATTCCTCTTCACTCTGTACACCTCAGACCTCCAGGACCAGACAGACTCCTGTAATCTGCAGAAATACTCGGATGATTCTGTAGTCGTCGGGTGGATCAGAGATGGACAAGAAGCTGAGTACAGGAAGGTGGTGGACCACTTCGTAGCATGGTGTGAAAACAATCATCTCATCTTGAACGTGACTAAAACAAAGGAGATGATTGTAGATTTTAAGAGAAACAGGAATAGGTCATGAGAGAGAAGGTGGAGGAGTATGAACTTTCTTTTTACAAATTAAAAAACACTGTGATGGAGTGTCGACCTGTCGTGGGTTTTCCCCCACCTCGCACCCAATGCCTCCATGACCCTGCAGGGACAAGAGGGAACAGACAATGAATGGATGGATGGACATTTAAAAACAAAATTAATTTTCCTTCCAGTTCACAACCATGCACTGCTTTCTGTTGGTCTGTCAAATAAGATCTCAATAAAATATTGAGAAATTAGTGGCTGTAATGTGACAGAGTGTGAAAACATTGTACTCAGCGTATTTTTTTAAGAAACTTGAGAGAGGTTTGGATATTAGACACCTGAGGGACACCACCAGAGTGAGGTCTTTTGAACCTTGATGACCATCCAGTGTGACAGTAAAGATTCTGTTGCTCAAATAAGATGGAAACCACTGCAGAACCTTTAATCCCAGCAACATGCTCTTATAGACAAATTAGAAGGTCATGATGGATCAAAGCAGTCGGAGTCAGTAAGCACAGCGGGTCATTTCCTTATAATGAAAAACCTCAGCAATTCTACTGTGATCTTATGATAACTGGAGCAGAAAAAATATAACTTTCTCCAGTAGCAACTTAGAAATAGGTTTCAAATTAGATCAAACTGTTGGATTCAGATGAGGAAGAGGCTCCGGCCCAGAAAGCCTAAAACGCGCTGGAACATGAACAGATTGAAGACCCATTTACACTATCTACAATACATCAACCATCAACCAGCTTTAGGGAATGATGTCAAACAGACAATTTGTTTAAAATGAAAACAAACAGATGCATTTATTTATTTATTCAAAGATAACTGTAATGAAATCTTAATAGTTTCGAGATTTTAGTCCAATTGATTAGGAGGCTTCAGCTGGTGAGGGCCTGGCCCCCTAGCGGCCACCTCTTTGCACCTCCCCTTCTTTGAACCTAAACACTAAAAAGTCACACATTATTAAACCTTTCTCATTAAACATAGTCGATTAACATTTAGTAAATATGAAACGATAATATTGAAAGCTGCTATAATCCGGTAATTCCTCTCTGCGCCACACGGTGGCAGCACACCGGAGGGTGGGGAGGGGGTTCCCAGCCTTCCAGTCCGCCTTCTGCTTTAGTCTCAACAGACGCTGCTGCCGCCTTGTTGCTCACTTCGATCCGCAGTTTAGGGAGTCCGAACCGCAGAGCCCCGCACAGAACCCGCTTCTCTCCGCACCGCCACGCAGAACAACAGGTAAGTGACTCGCAGGTCTGTGGACTCAGACCGTTTATGTCTGTCTGCCGTGGGTGAACACAAGGCGTGCGTGGCTGCTCGGGTGATCAGGTTCAGATTGATCAGTGATCAGGGGCTGGACTGGCAGAAAGGTTCGGTTCTGGTCGGTTCGGATCATTTTCTGGCTGTAGAGGATGAGCAGCTCCGGGATCAGAAATCTATCAGTTTCATCTGAAAACTGGGTGAAATCTGCTGTAATCTGAGGAAGGTTCGCTTCAAACTGAAACTGAAGCCAGAGTCCAATCAGGTGGTCTCAGTTGGACTTTTACTGTGAAAGTAGATGATTTATGATCAATTCTGCTGCTTTCTTCTGTAGCTCTATCACATACATTCAGGTTTACGTCCTGATGTTCCTCATGATCTCAGAGACTGGCTTCCAAACAGCAGGAACACGTTTGAGGATTTATTTTTATGTAAAACATGTAGATTCCTCCACCACTGAAAGTAGTCCCTGATGGGTCCTCTTCGGTCTTCAAACCTCCACTCAGGACCATAAAGCAGTTGGTTACTGGGGTCTCTGCTGATCTGAGTTAAAACCAGTTAAAGGTGTTGCTGTCGACTGGAACTCAGTGATGGGGGACTTGGTTCCAGCAGATGATCGGGAACCTTCACAGGGAACTTATCTCCATTTGTTGTTGTTCTTCCATTTTCTTGTGTTGGAACCCTCACCAGATACGTGCTCCAACTTCTAGTAGTTCTAATTTCTTCAGAAAGTGGTAACGATGGGGTGTTTCGTCAGATTTTACACCTGGGTGTTTAAACCTATCTTTGTTAGTGTTTGTCTTTTTATAGATCCAGTGAGGTTCTGATGGGAAGCTTCGGACCGTTTCCAGAGATCACTCCTGAAAGTCATGGTGCTGTCCTAGAACTTGATATTAGTTTTATGGTGTGCTTGTTCAGAAAAAGATCATCTGCAGCTGTGCAGATCTTTCATGTCCAGGTTTAATAACAGTGGTTCTAAGACCGAACCTTGTGGTACTCCAAGATTGATTCCAGAGGTTGCGGGTTTTATGTTCTGTGTTCTAACACACTGTATTCTAGATGGAAACGAATGATGCCGTTCATTTCAGTAAGTTCTTGTCAGCTTGAATTTAATTGGGTCAGCAGAAAGTTTCCCTGATCAATAATTATATAGTTATATTAAATGAGGGTCTAGAGCCTGGCTGACATTGGGTCTTGAACTGGGCTCAAAGGTGTTCCAGAACCAATATGAAATTCTGTCCCAAACCATCCTGAAACATCTTTTTGTCAACCGGGTCTGGAACCAGTCTGAGTCTGGGTCAAGGAGCAGTTTGAAATAAACCTCCTCATTTAGCTTTAGATGTTTTCTCTTTGAGGTTCTTTCATAGTGTAGGCGTCCATGTGGTCTTTTGGCCCAATTGGATGAAACAACTGCTCAGTGAAACGGTGCCGTCCCACAAGGCCCGGCTTCAGGAAGCAAATCCTAAAAGAATCTCTGATTTCTCCGCTTTGCATTGTTGTTCTCCTGTTTGCAGCTCTCCTCTATGACAAGCTTCAGCAGCGCGGCATTTCGAATCCCTGACTGGGCCCTCAGCGGTTCCCCCGGCCCGCTTTTATTAAAGTGGGTGGTATTTCTGATGGAAAAGTGGGTCACTGCATTTACATGGTGGCAACAACGTTCATAATTCAGCCCCAAAACTCCCCCATCTTCTTTCTGCTCTTGATGTTGAGCTGCTCTGACCTTAATTACGTTTCCAGCTGCAGAGCGGAGCAGCTGCTGGAGGTGAACCTCTGGATGGAAGCTGGAACGGTTTCACCTCCAGGAGCCCCAGCGCTGGTTTGTCTTCACTCTCAGGTCTCGTCATGTGTTTGCAACTGACGGCCCTGTTGATTCACGCTCAGAGTTTGGTCCTGAAACACTCCCTGCTCACAACCTGCTCATCCTGTTAGTAGGAATGTCCCTGCAGGGAATTCATGGCTTTGACAAAGTCTGAACTTCTTCTTCACGTCTGTCTGCCTCTGAGTAAAGAGGAGAGGCCGAAACCCTCCTCTTCATCATGTTAATGTGAAGTCCAACTGGAGGTGAGCCCAGTGGAGAAGTTCTTGGAGTCCAAGCCATCAGAAAAAATCATCAAACTGCTAGTGATGAATTCACAGCAGGTTTGGACTCTCAGAACATTTGGGTTTCATGTCAGTGTTTATGTCAGTCTCCTGTCATAACTGGACCTGTTTTAAAGATTGAGGTCCAAAAAAATCACCAACACACAACATTAATAAAGAGATGATCATCAGTCATCAGAAACCTGTTGAAACCGGATACATCATTAGTGCAAAGGTTCTACAAGACCTGATCTGCAAATATGCCGATTATCCAGAACTCACAGAACCCAGACCAGCCTAGAGCCAAGTCCAGAAACCGTCAAATCCAAGTCTCAAACAGCATAAAACCATGTCTTAATTCAGTCAAATTCCAGCTCCAAAACTATTCCAAAACTGGATCTCAAGTCTCAAATATTTACCAACCCAATCGAAATCCAGGTCTCTGAAATTGGATCTTAAATCAGTCAAAAGCTAGGTTTCAGACATCTTTAAGACCATCTTACAAACCAGTTTAAAGGTGCATTTATAAACTAATCCAGATCCCAGGTCAGTGTGAACCTGAGTTCCAAGCCGGTCTGAAACAGGATCTTCATCCAGTCTGAAACCAACCTGAAACAAAAGTTGGAATTGGTCTAAAACTTGGTCTCAAACCAGTCTAAAGCCACTCTGAAACAAGATGTTGATCCAGTTTCAGAAACTGGCCTGAAACCTGGCCTTATCCAGCTAGAAACAATTTTAAAAATCAGATATTGAACCAGTCTAAAACTGGATTTTTAACTGGCCAGTTTCAAATCATTTTAAAACAGAGTCTCGGACTATTGTGAAACTGGCTCTCAGACCATTTCAAATCTGGGTCGTGAAACAGTCTGAAACCGAGTCTGTAACCAATTTGAAGCGCTTTTTCAAACAAGCCTAAAACTGTAAATTGAAACAATATAAAGTCAGATCTCAAACCAATCTTAAACTGTCTTAAACTGGATCGAAACTGTTTTTCAAACCAGTCTGAAACCAGTTGTTGAACCAGTTTGAAACCGTGTCTCATACTGGTTTGAAACAGTGTTTACACCATTTTAACCCTATCTCTAAAGTAGTCTGAAATCGTACCCTGAACCAGTGTGAACCTGTGTCAGGACCAGCTTTAATTGGGTTCCCAAAGTGGCATCTGAACTTCGGTTGCGTTATGAATCGATCTGGTTTCAGAAACAGGAAGCCTGTTCTGACTGTAGATCAGATAGACTGTCGGGTTTTATCTGCCAGATGTTGGAACCAAAGTATGATGACATCAGGCGGCGCCGGGTTTCAGGAGGTGGAGACGCAGTAGCTGTGAACACACCTGTGTGTCGGAGGAGCAAACAGCACCGAAGCAGAACCCGAGCTTTCAGTCTGCTCCTCGCTTTGTTAGCACCTTTGACTTCAGTGTCTCCATGGATACTAGCACAGCCCATACCTTTCTGATCAAACTGGTTTTACCTTCCTGTGGGTTTAAGGCATTGATAAAGGAGAACTAATGAATAATAAAAGCAACTCTCAGCAGTCATCACAAGGAGAAAGGAAAACATTTAGTTTCTTTCATTTAATGGAGATTTAACCCCTTTTCAACTCAGTTCAGTTTATTTATCTAGCACCAATTCACAGAAAATGTCGTCGCAAAGTACTTAATAATGCCTTGCTTCTAGGACATAGAGTGGGAGTATATCTGTACTGTTTTACTTTCCTTAAGCTCCATGAATCAATGCAACTGTGCTCTGCCCAGTTATCCCTGTTTGTTCGGATCAGATCCAGGTATAAACCACTGTCTGGGTTCCTGTTTGGTCCTGGTTTTGTGGAGCTGCTCTCGACTCTCTCTGAAAGGTTTCACCTTGGAGTGTCTGGTGTCAGCGCCTCACGGTGAGAAATGGACGCTTTTCATGGAGACAACCGAGAGGCTGCAGCAGCGTGTCGGGTTTCCTCTTTTGTTGAGGTGCAGAAAGTTGGGCCTGAAAGCTGCTTTTGTGTCCCACAGAGTTGGACCTTAGGGCGGGCCTGAGGGTGGACAGGGTTGCCTGATGTATTGTTCTTCAGGTGGTTTTCTCAACAGGTTTGTTCTCTGCTGGTAAAGTGTCAGGAAGTGGAATTCACTTCTTCATTGGTGTTAAAACTTTTATATGTGGGTGGAAGAAGCCCTACAATTCCCAGCAGTGTGTTTGGGAAGAGGCAACGTGAGGGACAAGGAGTGCTGCATGAAGAGCGCCTCTTGGTTCTCCTCTGCTGTGTTGTGGTGACATTTACATCTCAGGCTGCAGATAACAGGGAGCTGTTGAGCGAAACAACAGAGCTGATTGTTGCTGCTGGACATTTCCCAGCAGCAGTCGGTGACGTAATCTCAGAGCTCTGGCTGACTGTTCCTCCCGTTTTCTTCTGTAAATGTTCCAGACGTTCTCCAGGTGACAATAAGTCCTGGAGAAGAACTTTAGAATCAACCCAGAATAAGATCCCGAGCACGGCTAAAGCAGAGCGAGGCTACAGCTCGTGTTTCCTCTGACACAGTTTACGTCTTCCTCTGTCGTTCACATCCTCAGCTCATATTTGAAGGTGAATGGAGACAGAGTCAGGACGAAGCCATGGAGATGTGGGAAAAACCCAAACATGTTTCTACTGTTGTACTGGTCTCCAGCACAGGAAGGATTAGCGGACTGGTACCGGTGAGCCTCTACATCACTGATTTATCTCCACATGGGCAAACTAAAGGTTAATGTTTCAGCCTCATCATTACTTGTGTGAGGTGTCCTGGCTGAACCACATGGGGGCCCATCTTGGCCAGCTCGATCTTCTCAGTACCACAGTTTTATTGTTGTTAGTCACTGAATGAAGAAACAGTTTTAGTTCCGATTCTAAAGCCTTCAGTGGTTCTGGTTTTATTGGACAGTGTCATTAACAGCCTGGATCAGCGTGGATCAGCCCACACTCGCAGCCAAACAGCTGTGTGTTCAGAGTTCAGTGCTGCTGAAGTGACACGCTCAGGAGGACTTTCTGCAGGATCTTTAGCTCCTCTCTGAGGTTTCCTTCTGTCACAGCCATCAGATCCGCTGGAAACTGGTGGCTGATCCATGATCTGAACAAATTAACAACAGCTGCTGGTTCATTTAGTTCACCTGAACGCTTCTGAGCAAACAGGTTATCACTGATCGGACTCCCTTTGGCTGATGATACTTTTAGTTTGATGTTCTGCATGACAGTGAGTCAGATCGTTGACATCTCAGGCTGAGTGTAGATGAAAGCTGATGTTATCTCTGCTGCTGCTTCAGTCTGGGTGGCGTCACTCGGAGCTGCTGAGCTGCATGCTGTTGGTGCCTGGTACCACAGCAGCTGCAGCAGGAGGAGCTCTGACAAATCTAAAGTGGTGATCGGACTCGTCTGTGATGGTGTTTGGTTTGCAGGAACCTGCAGCACAGAGCAGCTAATGTTTGAAGTCAGATTAGTTTCAGATTTAGTTTGTTTCCTCTGGGTTTCAGTGACTTGCTGCAGATCTGGAGCAGCATCTGTTCTGCTTGCTGGATCATTAGAGATCATGTGAAAACATTTCAAGAATGAAAGAGCAGCTTTTAAAGTTCAGCTGGGAGTAAGAGACAGAAATGGGAAGAAAGAGATTAAGTTTCTCTGCAGGTTTTTTACTTTAAAACAAAGTCCACCAAACCTGATGAAGGCAGGAGCTGACTGCTGGTTCTGCCTGAGCAGAAAGCCCGACTGAATGACCCACCAATATCAGCTCTGCAAAGAGCAGAACCACAAAAAGGTGGAATGTTCTGGTCAATCAGAACACGACTGAGTTCAGGTTGTCTTGTTAGAAATGACTTTATTCCACCTGTAATAATCAGTCCGCTCTGTTAATTATTAGTTGCTTTTCTGTTTCAAATCAAAGAAATTTGATGGATCCAAAGTCATCTTACGGGCTCATGCCTGCTGTGTGTCATTCTGGTTCTGACCCGTCTCAGTGAATTTCAGTCTAGCTACTGTGTTCAAGTGTTTTCCGCCTGTAAAATGATCTGCTGCCTTCAGATCAGAGCTGACAGAAAGCCCAGTTCCAGCACCTGTGTGAAGTGGGTCAGAACTCCTACTACAAGTCTGTGACACAGAACCTCTGTTTATCTGCTGTTTTTTGCACTGCAGCTGTTTTTAGGTCTCTGCTGGTTTTATTTTAAACATCTTTCAGTTTCCAGAACTGCCAACTAATGATTTAACCAGAACCTCATGTGCATTTCCAGCACCAGTTTGGACCACTTCTGCTTTTCTCTCCCCCGCTGCAGAACAAATCCACTCCATGCTGCTTCTATATTTAATGTCGCCTTTGTTTCAGGACCCCTTTATCATTTTTTTTAGGCCATAAAAGTTTTGTCATGTTTACAACCCACCAGAACCAGAACTTAGGGCTTCGGGAGCCTTGCAGGGAACGAAAAGGCAAACAACTGAACTCCACTGAGTCTAGACTGCAGACGTTTTGCTCCTTATCATCGATTCTCACAGGAGGAAGAAAACATCTGAGTATTAAAATGAAAATAGCTGCAGATATTTTTTAGTTTTATTCAGGATTAAATGGAAAACTTTAACATCCGTATTATTGGCCCCGGTACCGATCCGACAGCTGGCTGCTAGTTTTAGCCCCACAGACTGTACCTCTTGTTACAAACACTGAGTTAGCGCAGAGAGACAAGAGGCTCTCCTCCAGGACCCAAACCTTCAGCACCAATTCACCAGTCGTCCTCCTTTTTAACCCTTAAAGCGACAAAATAATCAAGTTACACTTTTATGGGTCCATTTCTGTTCTTCACTTTCAGCAGATCAAATATTTTCAACTTCAGACCCAATCACAGATAAAAGAAAATAATTCGTAATAAAAATGCAATGTTATAACACAAAATAACTTTTATACTTTTTTCCAACAACAAAACACTTTCTAATGAGGTTTTTACAGTCGTGACCTGATCAATAATTAATCTCGAAACTGATTATTTACAACTTTATTTACAACTTTTCACCCTTGGGTCCCAAAACCGGTTCTTGTCAAAGTGTAGAAATGTAATAACTCAATAATTCTTTCTTTTACATATTTTATAACAG
The DNA here is from genome assembly GCA_036173005.1 of Crenichthys baileyi. Classification (NCBI taxonomy): domain Eukaryota; kingdom Metazoa; phylum Chordata; class Actinopteri; order Cyprinodontiformes; family Goodeidae; genus Crenichthys; species Crenichthys baileyi. The sequence goes on from JAHHUM010002099.1 coordinate 119,091, forward strand.
CCGCAGACTGAAGCATTGATAGAAAGTTGTTTCATGGGTTTCTGTATTTTTTATGCCCAGTTTGTCATCGAAACCTCTGAGATTTCAGGCTGATCGTGTTGGTAAGTTTGGGTCATCTGCAGTCAGTAACTCCACTAACAAAGCTAATTATTATGGTCTGTATTTATTAACAGCTTTGATGGAGAAGTTGATTGTGACGCTGTTTCAGTCTTTGCCTGTTCAGAACCTGCTCTCTGCTCTGGTTTCGGAGGTTGGATGAACAATGCTGCTCCTCCTTCCCTGGAGCCCCCCCCCAGGCTGTTCTGTAACAGTAACCCATTTAAAGTTTACAGTGATGGGAAAGTGGGTCGGCTGCAGGGCTTCGCTGCCGTGCCGGACCTCCATATTTCACCCAGATTCCCATGGATTTATTGGACTGTAAAGGACATCACTGGTGATGCTTTCAGGTCAGGTTGGATTTTCCACAATCATGAGCCATTCACATTTGTAAATGGTGCCTGCTTGTTTTCAGCCGGCGAAGACGGATTGATCTGAATGATTCACCAGCAACAACAAACCTGGAAAACAAAAAGTCACTGGTTTTAATGGGAACATTTCAGTTAGAAATGTCACTGACTTCTAAAACAAAATGAGGTGACATTCAACACATTTCTGCAGAAATAACTGATGATTTTACAAAGTTTAAAAGATATTTCAGATAATTGTTAAGATTTGCTTATAAAGCTGGACAGATTTTTAACTTGTCATTTATGTTTTCCTTTCATTCATTTTTTTAAAAAACAGTTTATTCTCTAAAAGGTTTATCGACATTTTTGTTCACCATTTAAGTGATATTTTCAATAACAGCAGCCTTTAGCAAACAGGATTAATGTTAATGGAGCTGAAACAGGAAAAGTTTGTTCTGATTTAATCTCAGACAGTGACAATAAAAAGGCTTTTATATGGTGGATGAACTATCTGGTTTTTGTCCTTTTATCTACTTGTATTTTAAACTAATGCTGTAATAAAGATTAAATCATATTTGAGACAAACATTAATAAATCTAAAGTTTATCCCTGGTGGTTTGGTGCCAGTGTCTTCTGGATGGAAATGTGTCCCTCATCCATCTTCTTTGGAATATCTGATTTATTCTCACTGACTTTAAATATTCTGATAGTTTGGACATTTGTTTAGCCTATAATGACTTCCACACACATGGAGTTGGTTTGGTTCTGTCTCTGCTGCATGTTCTGCTCTGATTGCTTTGGCAGAAGATGCTGGTAGTTTGGTGTCCCTCAGAACTCCCCAACCTCTGCATGGACCCAGCATGGGATCTCCAGGTTTCAAGGATGCTGCTTGGAAATTTTAAACCATTGCACAACCTTTGAGGGTCTCCCGTTATTTTGAATCAGATCCCTTGTTCCTTTCTGATGTTCTTCCAAGTCCACCGACCTTCCATAATTCTTCAATGTGGTCTGGATCAGGCTCTCTGAATGTCTCTGGACTTTTACCAACCAGTCTTTTACCAAAACACATTTTAAGTTCACCAGTTTGAGTCTGGTTTAATGATTGAAGAACTTTTCTCTGTCTGTCAGTAGGTTCAGACCATCCTGCAGTTCAGGTGGAAAATATCTTCAGAAAAATCCAGGTTTCTGAGGTCATGGTGGAACGTGATCACACTTTATTAAATGATATGCAGGTGTTTTTCCTGCAGAAGCATGATTAGAAATGGGTTGACCCATTAATCTGGGTTTGTTTGTAATAGACAGAGACCATCTGAGTGCAGCCATGAAGTTCTGCGGTTCTGCTCGAGTCTTTGGAGATTTTGGTGTGAAACACACCACAGGTCAGGTTGAAGACAGACTCCTCCTCACAGATTGAGGTCGTACTGGATCTGTGGGAGTAATCCTGTATGTTTGACCCTCCCCCCAAGTCCTGATCATGATCATCCAGCTCAGCTTATCCACAGGAGGCTGATGTTCTGACAGCATCTGTCACGGCCTGTTTGCTTCTGTGAGAAGATGCCGTTCCTCTGCTCATAGAAACCTCTGTTTTCTCTCCTGTTTGCAGATAAAGCACGATGGGGAAAGGCTGCCTGAGCATGAGCAAGTACTTCCTCTTCCTCTTCAACATCATCTTCTTTGTAAGTATCTCTGCTGTCTGACTCTGAACATCAGGAGGAATAAATATAGTGACATATTACTTCTTTAACTGCTACTATTTAAACGTTAACCTAAAGGTTACAGAACCTTACAGAAGTTTTCCTACCTGTTTAAAATTTTACTTCATTGTGTTCCGTGTTTTTAAGTGAGATGCCAGCACAAAGTAGCGCATCATTGTGACAAGGACAGAAAATACGGTTTCCAACATTTTTACAAGTACAAATCTAACTAGTGTGTATTTACCCCCTTAACTCTAATACCTTTCAACACATTCCAGTGATTTTATCTGGGTAAAACACAGATGTTCTGTTTCTGGCCCCAGTCTATTTTTCAGTAGGAAATGTCAGCGGGAGTGTTGGTGAGCCATGCTCTTGGATTCAAAACCAGAACATGTGGCTGTTTTAGAGAAAAAAATACAACTTGAACTGAGATCACAGTCAGATTCCAGCTTGGATGAGGTTTATGCCTGTTGTTTGTTGCCACTCTGTGCGTTTGTCTTAATTGTAGTGCAGAAAAGTGCTTGTGGCCTAGTGACCATCTGTGAACAGGAAATCTGAGGCTAAGAGCTCCTCAACAACCCACAGGACACCCAGACACCATGTGTCTTTGTGTTCCTTCAACGTAGCTTCAGAGGAAAGAGCTCAGTTTGTTCTGAGGGACACGTCTGATGACGTGTGAGAGCGGTGACACAACCATCATCTCCACCAGGGCGTCGTTGGGATCTGGAAACATCCTGATCAGAGATCGCTGGGTTTTATGATAGTTTTATGAAGTTTTTAGTAGGAAAATAAAATGTTTTGTAGTGACTGAATGTAATTGCTTTTGTACTGAAATGTATTTGAAAAATACCATCTGAGCTCTAATTTAGCTTTATTATTTATACTGTTGCCATCAAGAGTAGAAAAAGTAGTTGAAAGAAACTAGAAAGTTGAGGCTGATTTTATTCAGAATTACAATTTTAAGCTCTGGTTTTTCTTCCTGTTGTTCATCTGATGGGGTCTCCATCAGGACGTTAAACTGCTAGAGTCCAGTTAGATTCACCTTCATCTGATCTGATTTAGTACAGTGATCTGATTTTGTACAGACCGCTACAAGATTCTGGAGGTAAAATAAACTTCAGCCAAAATATCATGGTTTCACATTATTACTATAATTAAGCAAAAATAGAAACATGTTTAACATGAAACATCAGTTCAGTAAAGCCTCATCTCACTTGTCTTAGGATCAGACAGAAAACAGTTCAATTTTTAAAAGTTCTCTATGTTAAAACAGTTTTTATTTCTTTATAAGAATATCAGTTTAAAAAAAACGACATTTTACTTTATCAATAAAATAAAAAAAATGCAACTTGAAATTCCCATATTGTTACCTTTAAATGATTTTATAATATAATTTGTTTGTTTAATTATTAAATTAATGTCAATTCTAATTCTTACTTTGGGGGACTTGATAGTAATTTAAGAAACTAAATAAAAACATGCAGAAAAATTTTTATTTTTGCAACTCGCACAACTGACAAACCAAACGTTAATTATAAATTGCAGACATGGAAAAAAAGTCACCTCTTTATGAGGGTTATAAAAGCTGAGAAGTTTAAACAGCATAGAGCAGCAATACTAGCTTAGTTTGGCTAGTGCATGTTTGGCTAGCTCTAACATGCTAATGGTAGCCAAACATGAAGTTTTTCTACTATTTCACTTTTATTCTTAAATTTTTACTACTTATCATGCTTGTTAAATAAATAAAAATAAATAAAAGTTTTAGTTGTTGGATTCCTTTACATAAGCTAATTTTAGCACGTTTCAGCTAACAGTTAGCTGACATTAGCTTGATGCGGCTTCTAATTTTTCCTGCTCAGTTTGTTTAAATGTAAACTGTGTTGTAGGTTTTAAAAGAATGTTTTTAAGATGATGTTATGGATTTGTTTATCTTTTAAATAATTTATTGTGTTCTGTTTCTATTGTTGTAAATGTTTATTAGCTCCAACTAACAAAGGCCTGGTTTTCTTCCACCCTGCTGAGCTGATCCAGTATATTTTCTGAACCAAACATGATGATTGTTTGTGACGTCTGTTTCCCAGCTGTTTGGGGTCACCATCATGGGCTTCGGACTCTGGCTCCTCCTGGACAAGCAGAGCTTCATCGTGGTCCTCAGTAAGTATCAGGTGTTGAGTCAGTGTGAGGAACTGGGCTGAAACCGAACACAGATCTGTGTTCAGTGATAAATTCCAGCTGTGAAAATGCTTTTCATGTGCTGAGGCCAGTCAAATCAGCTTTCTTTGTCTACGTTGGGTAGAAGCAATGTCTGGAATTCAGTTTCACTAAACCACAAATACAACAGAACAATATTTTAGTTTTATTCTAATTCTAAATTTATTCTAATTTATTCTAATTAGCATTCATTAGCAGATGTAATCACATTCTTCTGGCAAGCCAACATCATTAAAGTACAGCGTTCCATTATTAAACACCACATACCTACAAGCAATTTGAGAAGAGAACGTTTAATGTTACACTTTGGTGACTGGATTTGTCAGTTGGGAACTGGGTGAATCAATAAAATTAAATTCCTGTTGCAATTAAAGGTTAGTTAACATTTGAATATGATTAGGCATTACTCACACGGGCAAATGAATAACTCCTTTTGAGTTGAAGAATAATAGCTCATACCTGCGACTGCGTCCCACACTGACTCCTGCTTTCTGCCTGACTGGGTTGATCATAGTGTCATCTGGTAGTGCCCAGCTAATCTCAGGGCTGGGTAGGCCAGATGCCACACAGTCCAACTTCATGTCTTGGCCTTGCACTACCCCCTGACTGGATTTCTTCAGCTTCTGCTCAGTCTTTGCTGGTTTGGTCAGGACGTTGACCCTCAGCTGAACATAGTCATTACCCAGCTTGTTACGGCCATTTCATTCTTGCTCCAGATCCAGGGAACAGGAAACAAGTAGAACCGAGTCACATAAATTGGACTTTTTAGAAATCTGTACTGATTGTTGGAACTGTGGATGCATGTCGTTAGTACTGCCATGGCACATACATGACTACCAGATTACTCAAATGGTCAATTAATAAATTTAATATTTGAAAGTAAAATGCTTTCTGACAGAGTTGCGTTGATTATCTGTCACTTTAAATGACTTTAATGCCCACAACTCAACTTACTTCACTGGATCAAATATTTCACATGACCCAATTAAATGTATTTTATCTGAAGATGGGTCCTCAATTTTTCCAGGGACTTTAAACTGCACTTGAAGAGAAGAGTAGATCCCTTCTCGGATTCCTTTACATAAGCTAATGTTAGCATGTTTCAGCTAACAGTTAGCTGACATTAGCTTGATACACCTTGTAATTTTTTCTGCTGCACTTTGCAGCCAATGAGAAGCAGATTTTTTACACAACATTGGTTGTGTAATATCATGTAGCCAATTAGATAAAGGGAGTGTGGGATTAGCCAATTAGATTTCTTCCTCTGTGACATCGGAGAATCTCACAGATGAGATTATATTGAAAATAGTTTTAAATTTACCCAAAGCTGTGAAAAAGCATTTTACATTCATGATTAGGTAAAAAATTAAAAAGTAATTTTCCTCCTTGTTCAGTCATTAATTAACTGGGATTAAACACATTTTTATTTTAGTTTCACAAGGCACAACCTGGCCTGACTACTGCTGACATGTACGATAAAGAAATACTTTAAATAGAACCTGTGTGACAACATGAAGTAGGCTAAAAGATCTCCAAAATTAACACATCATGCCCTGATCCGAGGTTTTTATATTTAAAAATGAGATTTTCAAATAGCTGAGTATTTATTTGAAATGACTGGGCTATGACACTGTTTGTGTTGATCACAGTCGAACTGTGGTCAGGATGAGGAGAAAGAAAAGAGCAGTGTCAGTGGGACATAAAGGCTTTGAGACGACTTGATGCAGAATTAAAGAGATGAACACTGAGCGAGTGTAACGGAGAGGGAACAGAGCAGCCAGCGTCACTGAGGACATTTGTCCGCTCAGCAGGTGTCCTCCGTCACACACTGGGCCCTTTCTGCTCCGTCCAGCATCAGCATGCATCACATCAGACCAGTGCGCTCACCGCCTTACTCATCACTACACACACTCGGCCTACTCTGCATCACCGCGGGCTGGATGCCGGGGGTCGACCTCAGGGATGTGGTCATACGATGCAGACTGCACAGAGCAGGGCGCCTCCATACGCTGGGCTGTTCAGCTTTGTGCCTGCATATAAATAACACGTATTGATGTTCAATGGAAAATTTTATGCAGTGAACCAGTTCTGGGGTCAGTGACGTCCACAGTGAATCAGTGAGCTGCTGGTGCATCACGTCAGGAGTGAAATCAGACTGAACAAAGATGGCGCAGAGTCAGAAACAGCAAAACTGAACCTGACTTTAGCTCCTACATCATCTCTTGCCCATTAGTGTCATACAATAATTGATGCTTTTTAAACCTTTTCCTCCGACGGCGTGCTGTTCTGTTTGACCTAAAGTAGGCGTGTCCGAAACACTGATTTTTAAATCAGTTTCTGTTACTTTGAAGATCAGGTTTAAAATCCTAATTCAGATAAAGAAGAAACGGCAGAGTCAGGTTTTAAACAATATGGACATTTTGAAGCAGCACACAGCGGTGGAAGAAACAGAGTAATAAAGGAAACGTGCTTATTGTGCAGAATAACTGTTTTTTCTTTGGGAGGCTGACTAGCTGGTGTTAGCTGGTTAATTAACCAGGTTATCTGCTTAATTTACTGGTTAATATTTTGAGCCTATTAAAAACCTTTTCATCAAGACATTGGTACTTTCAAAAGCATAGATGGTGCTACTCTAGGAGTCTCTTAAGATTGGAAAATATTTCTTAATGGTTCATTTTGTCTTTCTCTCGGATCTTCCCTCTCCACAGTCATGTGACTGATAACTAAAAGCAACAGGTAGGGGAGGGGCAGCACCACTCTACAATACATATAACCACAGAAAGCTTTGCTGCCTCTATTTGTCATCTTACTAAAAAGAGTTTAAAAAGGATGCACTGATCATACTTTGTCAGTTTTTTTCAAAGTTGACGATTTTAGCTGAATTCAGTTCCCATTTCCTGAAAACTACAATAAATGACGGTTTTAACAGTCGAACTGAACACATTTTGTCTGCTGTGAACAGGTGCTAATTATTGATATTAGCAGCCGTGTGAACGAGCAGAACTGTTAGAAAGAGCTTTGTTAATATTGTAAAACAATGGCTGATAGTGAAACTGAAATTTTAAACCATGTTTAGCATTTTAGATTAGCGATTAGCACAGCTAACGTTACTAAAACATCAGTCTCTGGAAGTATGTATGTCTGTACTTTTCCTCTGAGATTTCCAAAAGGCTTTAAATATTTCCAAATCAGCATATTCCATGACAGACAGAAGACCCTGTTCAGCCTTCCTATTATCTGCTGACAGTGTTGCTCTCTCTTGGAGCCAGAATGAACCTCAGAAATCTTTTTGTATATCATAAAAAATGCAGTTTCCTTTTCTCCTACCATCTCTGTCCTTCCTCTGTTATTTTAAACATCAGATAGTCTTCTTACTGCAGTCACAACTGTTGTGTCGATGTCTAGCTCCTAGCGTGGTTCGTTTGGGTTTTCCATTTTATCAACCAGTCAGATCCGATCAAGCTGAGGATTGCTTGTTTCCAGTGACCAGCTAATTTCTTATTGCATCTCTAGTTTAGGCCGTGGGAACAGTGTGACTCATGATGTAACAGCAGATAAACCTAAATTCTAACCTGTGGTTAAATCAGCGCTGTTGATTCTCCTCAGGTCTTGGAAGAAATTAAATATTGGGCTCAAAACGCATAAAAATGTTCTGATGCGGTTCTGCTGCAGCAACTTGTCTGGCTTTGTCCAACCTGTGGCACGTGCTAGATCCAAGATTTGATCATATGGAGCTCACAGACTGTGATTTTTCAGATTTCTTTGTCAGATTTGATATTTGTTGTTTTGTTTTTGGAAACAGATGGTTCCCAAATGTAACCTTTTCTGTAAATGTCAAAACAAAAAACTGCTAGCTTGAAGGCTCTGCTGAACTGTCCCTGGATGGCTTTGAGTAGGCCAAAACCTGAAGTGATACTTTTTTTAAAATCTCTGACGTCGTTCACCAAAACTACTCTAACAGAAGTGATACTGAGCTTGGAAAAACGGTTCAAAAACAAATGTTTAAGAAATCTGGGATTTGTTTGTGACGATGACCTTTCGGTTAGAGACCAAATAAAGGTTTCTAACAGAGCCAGATTCTTCCAGCTTGGGGTCACTGCTGAGGTTGCCTGTTTGTTGGCTTTCAGGAGGTAGTTGGTTTCTTAGCTGAACGTCTCTTTCTCTGCTGATCCTTTTACCTCCATAACCCAACCCTGGAGACGTGGAAGAAACAAATGGATGGAATTTAAGGATTCAGAAATGATTGAAAACACAAACAGCAAGCTGGAAAAAAATCCCTAAGGTTTTATTAGAAGGTGAGCTGAACCTCTGGATCTCTTCTGAAGTAGTCCTGTCTAAGGGAGGTTTGGTCCAGGTCATGAGGGCATCCATCTGTGTGTTGTTCCTAACATCTCTGCTGTTGTTTCTCCACAGATAACTCCACGTCTGTGAAGGTGGGTTGCTACATCCTGATTGGAGTTGGAGCTTTCTCCATGCTCATGGGCTTCGTTGGCTGCCTGGGAGCCATTTATGAGATCCGGTGTCTGCTGGGCCTGGTGAGTCGGATTCCCATCATTCCCACATCATGATGATGGTGGAGGTGTTAAGAAATAATTTGGATCGGGTTTCCTTTGCTCTGAGGAGAAGTCTGGATTAGGTTTAACTGTCAGTCTGGACAAGCATGAAACCTTGACTTGAAGAAAGTTCTGAAACCCAGTTGGACCTAAACCTCCACACTAATCATTTATTTCAAGCATTGAATAAACCGTTTAACAATTTTCAGGCTCATAATAATTTTTATTAATCCACATTTATACGTTTCAATTTTTAAACTTTCTATATTTTGACTCCATATTAAATTCTGAATAAATGCATAGAGTTCGGTTTTATTTCCTAAAACTATCCAGTGTTTCTCTAAGGAAGGAACCTGGCTGTGCTGAGCTGTGGTGCTTCTCCATGTTCTCCAGGTTCTTCTGAATCTGTGTGAATCTTAATATAAAGATAATCTAGATGTGATGATCTGTCAGGCAAAATCTCTGACAGGTTCTGGGATGGCACGTTCTGAATCTTTGGTGGAACCTTTAAACCCGACCCGGGCACCTTAACACTAAATCTGCTGATGGAGAATCTTCTGCCATGATGCTGCTTAGAAACTCTGTGGACTTTTTTGAGTCCCTTCAAACGTTTTGGGCTGTGCTGCTTTTTGTCTGAATCCATTTAGATCATTTTTAGTTTTTCCTGAACCAGGATTCTGGACCCTAAAAGTAACCAATGTGGGCAGATGTTTAACAGTCTTCTTCCTCCTCTTCTTCAGTACTTCACCTGTCTCCTACTGATCCTCATCGCCCAGATTGCCGCTGGTGCCCTTATCTACTTCCAGAAAGAAGTGGTGAGTGATGTCACTTCCTCTTCATTCATGTTAGCATGTAGAAGTTTTCACTTTCTCTCCCAGGAAATGTTGATTTCACCTGTCAGTTTGTGACTTGATCAGTAAACTCTCTGATTGGTTGGTGATCACATGACACAACCTGAGGGGTAGGAGTTTCTCCTAAAAAGCCGCAGCTGATGCTGCTGCTTTAGCTCCCCCTGCTGTTCAAACAGAGGCATTTCAATATGACAGATTTATTTTAATGTCTAATGCAGTTTGTCAAAGTGAAAAAAATATTTTTTTATGTATTTATCATATTGTATAGTAGCATTTCTTTCTTCCAACAATATTTTCCTTGTTTGTATTCATAGTTACCTTGAGACGACATTGGTGCTGTATAAATAAACTGAGCTGAATTGAATTAATGTTTACAGAATTCCTTTAATAATAGCCATAAAAGCACAACACAAATGAAAGATAATCTTTGAACAGGTAAAAAAATAAATTAATTACTATTATTAAAAAAAATCAATAAAACATAAATAAAAGCTTTAAAAAAATATTTAAAACTAAAACCATAACTAGAAATAGAATTAAAAGTAAACTAAAAAACTATTATTAGATAAAATTAAAATCTGTAATATTCAAGTCCATAAATAAAATGATAAATACCAAAAAATATCTATAAGAACACAGAAGCACTGATCTAGGAGTACTTTCTATGGGAAGGAAAAGTAAATGTTAATGGATGTAGCTCCTTTAGTCGTTTCACCTAGAAAGAAAGAACAGATAAACCTTGTTTTTTCTTTTTTTAAGAATTTCTTCGGCACTAGAGGCCTTTATTTTTGGTAGGCAGACAGGAAGGAGGGGCAAAGAGATGGGGAGACATTCGGCAAAGGTCGGGACTCGAACCCGGGACGGCCGCTTCGAGGGCTATAGCCTCTATATGTGGACGCGCGCTGAAGCCCTACACCACCAGCGCCACGCCCAAGAATAGATAAACTTTGAGCCAGTTTTCAAGGTTAGAGTCTGAAAGAGAGCACATATAATTAGTTACAGTAAAAGCTCAGTCAATCGCCATGTCTAGGAGAGAGAAAGGGTTAAACACTGAAAGACAGGGCCATGTGGATCATCGGTAGAGGGTGAGCATTAAGTTGTTGCCAGCAGAAGCTTGGACGATGCCCCTCTCCAGAAAGGTGTTACAGGTAGACACAGAGTCAGGCCAGGTGTAGCTTCTAGGAAGAGAAAAGAGAGAGAACAAAGTTAAAAGCTGAAATAACAGCAAATAATACAAAATTGAAGAGTAGTGTGAGAATGTAGTGAAGAGGGTGAAGGTGGCCATTATGTCCTCCAGCAGCCGAAGCCTATAGCAGCATAACTACAGAGAAAGTTTCAGTTCAGTTTATTTATTTATATAGCGCTTATTTACAACTATGTCGTCTCAAGGCACCCCACAAAGGGTCCGGAACGGTGCGGGGCCGCCGGGGAGGCCAGACCAAACCACCGAGTGCCAGAGCCCGGCCACCCCAAAACGGGCCACATGTAGGGGGACTAAGTAAAATAATAAACAGATAAAGTTTGTCCATCTAGAGTCCACTGATTGCCATTGTTATACTAAAAACCACAAGGATTGGGATACCTCTCTCTGTCTGACTGATTATAACCAATGGAAAAGAGAAGGGAAGTTCAACATCATTTACAGCAGAACATGAGAACCACAGACCGAGCAGACCCGGCAGAACAAGAATCTCTAGGTTTTTGTCCTTTTCTGATTTGGTTTCTAACTTCCTGTCGTCTTTTAGCTGAACGACGAGATGTCCAACATCGTGGCCAAGGTGCTAGAAGGTTACCCTGGCAACAACTCCAACACGGAGCAGACCTGGGACTACATCCAGAGGACCGTGAGTTCATGTCCAAACACCTTCGGTCTGCTCGGACCGTTCTCAGAGAACCCCAAACGGACCTGTTCAGGGAGAAGAAATATTTTAAATGATTAGAGACTGCTCTGATTTCTTTTTGCTGGATTGAGATGGAAAGATGCTAGAAAATCTGGATTTTTCTTAGCTGTTGTTTATTTCTTGGCTGTTTTTAAACTACATTTCTGTTCTAACTTATTACAGAACATGGGTCATTAATTACTTAATCACTATATGAGAAGTGTTGTTGATCAGCATATAGAGCTCAGGTTTAAATGGAAGCTGATCCTGTGAAATCTGTGGATGACCTTTGACCTTCCTGAAGCTGTCCCGGCCTCCCTGCAGATGGAATGCTGCGGATGGAACAACCGTCACGACTGGAACGGGAACATGGTGATCAGGAACAGTTCCCAGCTGCTGTTCCCCTGCTCCTGCCAGAACGCCTCCCTCTCTGAGGAGAACCTGTCCAACAGCGGGTTCTGCGAGTCTGAGACGTCGAACTGGCCCGTTTATAATGCGGTAAAGAACGTCTTCTGGTTGTCTAACCTGTGTGCCGTCCTCCGGCCGAATTCTTCACTGATTCACCTGCCTGTTTTCTGGTTTAGGGATGTTCCGAGAGCGTGGAGAGCTGGCTAATCACCAACCTGGGGGTGGTCCTGGGAATCTGCCTCGGAGTGGCTTTTATTGAGGTACGCTGGATGGTTCCTTCATCTGAAAAAGGCCACGACAACCACAGAGAACATGTTTAAGTTCTAGATTTACAGCCGATTGCATGGAAACATGAGTGTGCTGGGATTCAGGCAGATAAATAAAACAATATTTAAAATAATTTATTTAAAAATGTGTAATAATGACACACACAGCCTGGTGTCAGTGTACAGAAGCTCAAACATGGTGTTTCTGCTCAGAGACCCAAGCTGGGCTTTTTTCTGATAGGTTCAGCATCATATGGGAGTGGGAGGCTCATTTTCGGAAGGCTGTGTTCAAATATGCTTCCCTAACTTTTAAACCACCAGGAATTTATCTGCATTGTTCTAAATGGCAGCAAATAGGGAAATACTGCATTAAGGTATGATTAGCAGCTTCATTCTGAGCTTAAAATCTTCTCAGGTCAACTCTGTTAGAACAAACCAGAGCCGACTGTGGCTGAAAGCTGGTTTACTGGAAAATCATTTTTTCTGTCAAAAGTAAAGGTAAATGTTCTGTTTTTTAGCTTCTCATTGCTGTTTCATGGTGGGTGAAGCTTACAGATAAATAAAACATCAAGAAGATCCTAGAAAACTGATGGAAATATCTAGAAATCAGAGTCTAGAAAGTTTGGAGTTTTCAACACAAATCAATAAAATAAATTAAAAGATGGTTTATAAGTAAAAACAGATATTTATATATTTGACGGTAAAACATTCAGCAGCTCTTTTCCCATTCCCAGCAGAAGGGACCAAGTCTGTCCAAACCCTGAACTTCATGCAGATTTATTTCACACTTTTTTCCATCATCACAGATATTAGCAGATTTAAGGGAAGGGTTTTAAATTGGGACCAGTATGTTCTCAGGTAATTATGCAGGTTATACAGTCGTCCAAGTGCCAGCAGTGATGTCCAGGTTTGAGACCATATAAACTCACACCTAGGGGTGATTCATAATCTCCAACATGCTTTTGGACTGTGGGAAGAAGCCGGACTACCTGGAGAAGAGCCACACATTAACTGGGAGAACATGCTAAATCCACACAGAAAGCAGTCAGGATTTAAACCCTGAACCTCTTTGTTAACCCTAACCTCTTCTCCACAGTGCCGCTCTAGGTGAAAACAGAACAGAACAGCATTTAAACCCCTCCCTCCACACTGCTAATGCTAAAGAGTATAGGACTGAGACAGGTTCCCTGAGGAATACCAGGCCGTGTTCTGATGTCAGTCATCAGTCAGTCATTTTCTACCACTTGCTCCATAGTGGGTCGCTGGGAAGTTGGTGCCTATCTCCAACACTCAACAGGCTAGAGGCGGGGTACACCCTGGAAAGGTCGCCAGTCCTTCGCAGGGCAGCACAGAGACATACAGGACCAACAACCACTCACACCTAAGGGCAATTTAGAGAAACCAAACAGTCATGTTTTTGGACTGTGGGAGGTAGTGGGAGTACCTGGATGCACAGGGAGAACATGCTAGCTCCATGCAGAAAGAACCTCGGCCAGAAGTCGAACCCAGGACCTTCTTACTGCAACACCGTGCAGCCCAATGTTCTGATGTTGTGCAAGTTGTGAAAAATGTGATGCTAATGTCTAGCTTCTAAACTAAATGTGTGTAGTTTTGTATCATCAAAGTCACACTTTGGAATTAAAAGTGTTTCTATGCTTTACTGAATGCAGCAGAGAAAAAGAGAAAGCCACTAATACCAGTCCCTGAGGAACACCAGGGCATGTTTAGATGAGATTTTTTAATGAAGGTGGCACAGAAATCCTGTCAGGTGGAAAAATATTCACCCATTTGTGTTTTAATCTGAGTTTATTTTGTATTTTGCAGCTGCTGGGGATGATTCTGTCCATCTGCCTGTGTAGAAACATCCAAATGGAGGATTACACAGAAGTGCCAAAGTACAATCATTAAACTGAGGAAGGACCCAGAGAGAGTATTTGGTCAAATTCTGTCCATATGTTAAATAATGAGTATTTTCTTTGTTTTATGGGATTTTCCTTCTGAGGGGTTTTATTGTTGTCCAGTTTCCTTCAAGCACTTTAGAAACGTTTCAAGTTTTGAGCTTTGGATCAGAACAATGCAGAAAATGAAACTAGAATTAGACGGATTAGTTTGTAAAATAACAAGCAAGCATCTCCTTCCAGTCCAAACCATGTCTTCATGTTGCTGAATTCCTTCAGTTTCCCTTTAGAACCTGACTTTAGTCCCGGTTTCTGTTTTTATAGACCAGTGTTCTGACAGGTGAAATGCTTCAGTACTTTGTATATTATTTTAGTGATTATTTGTATGAATTTGATATTTTTGCCAGGGTTTGTCTTCATCTGTAATGTTCTGCTCACTGTATGGGTTCTTTTATACTAAAGCTACTGGTTTCCAGCAAACACACCACTATATTTGAGCTTTACAACCAGTTTAACTCTGATTGTTTGTGTTTTAGTGTAAAACTGACACAGAAATGAATATTTTTGGGGAGAGAAGCGTCCTAAACCTTTGAGCCACGCTGTATCTTTTAAAGTTGAATTTTAAAATAATTTCTGAATTAAAAATATTGAAATAACTTTCTAGTAATTAATGAGGTGAAGCTGAGCGTTCTGGAGTTGTTAATATGTACTCACATGATTTATTCTGTTATTTGTCAATAAACTGAATGAAGTCACATTTTGGGCCGTTGGGTTTGGTTTAAGCGTCTCTCTGATTTGGACGGTGTAAAAAGTTCCTCCTGGAGCTTCTCGTTATTCCGCCTGATGGAAGAGCTGAATCTGGTCTAAGATTTAGGTCTCCATCACCAAGCAGAGAAGGTTATACATTGGTTCCCCAAAGTCCAAACACCTCTGGTAAAAACTAAAGGAACACTTTGAAAACATGAGATTTCAACTGGGAAATAAATCCTGCTGGATATCCATGCTGAAATGAAATGTCAGGAACAACAATGTCAGGACGCTTCATTATTTATGCACCTCATGAGATGATGGATGGTTTTCCTGGGGTATCTCCTCCCAGATCCTGACCAGAGCATCACTGAGCTCCTAGACAGTCTGAGGTGCAACCTGGTGGCATCGGATGGACCTAACCATGATGTTCTGTTGGATCAGGGGAACATGAAGGCCAGTCAGTGGTATCAGTTCCTTCATCCTCCAGGAACGGCCTGCATACTCTAGACACATGAGGCCGGATATCATCATGCACCAGGAGGAACCCATGACCCACTGCACCAGGAAGGGTCTAACCATGGTTCTAATGTTTCATCCTGATGCCTAATGGCAGTCAGGGCCGTTTATTCTGTACAGGTCTGTATCCCTCCATGAATTTGCCTCCCCAGACCAACACTGACCCACCACCAGACCAGTCATGCTGACCAGTGTTGCAGGCAGCAGAAGGTTCACTTCAGCTTCTCCAAACCCATTCATGTCTGTCACAAGAGCTGCCAATTCTGGTGTTCTCTCGTACATCCCTTTCCAGCTCCATGGTGCCAGGCAGTGAGCACAGGTCCCTCTAGAGGACGTCAGGCCCTCAGGCCATCCTCAGGAACTCTGTTTCTAATGGTTTGGTCAGACACATTCAGGCCAGTGGCCCACTGGAGGTCACTTTGTAGGGAGCTGGCAGTACTTATCCTGGTCCTCCTTGCAGAAAGGAGCAGATACCTGAACTGCTGATGGGTGAAGGACTTCTGGACCCAGTCCAGCTCTCCTAGAGTAACTGTCTGTCTCCTGGAATCTCCTCCATGCTCTTCAGACTGCGTATTGATTTACCATCCTGGTGGAGTTGGACTGCCTGTGCAACCTCTGTAGGGTCCAGGTATCGCCTCATGCTACCAGTAGAGACACTGACCCTGGTCAGATGGAAAACTACTGAAAAACAGTAAAAAAATAACTGTGGCCTCCACCTGCAGTCTGGGTAATTGAATAACTGTTCGAAAGAGGCGTGTTAAAAATAGTAGCAGTGTGGGATTCAGTTACTGAAGTCCTTCATTCTGTGAAGAAACAGGTGCCCTTATTTAGGATGACCTACAGCACACATTGTCCATACATTTCTCTGTAAAAACCGATACAGGTCGTTCCAGGCCTTGTTAGGAAGAACACAGACTTTCATTATGATGATGATTGGAGAGGAGACAACATATAAAGAAGTGCAGAGAATGATAGCCTCCTCTGGTAAAATGATCTCCAGTGCTTTAAAATGGAATCAAAGACTACATTGGAATGAATAGAAGAACAGCCAGAATGACAGAGACTCAGCCAATGATGTTCTCCAGGAGGATCAAAGAAGGTCTGAAGTTATTGGTGAGGACTGGGTCAGTCAGAAGATGCCTGTATGAAGCTAATCTATCAGCAAGAAGCTCCCCCAAAGCCCAACTGTTAAAGAAAAGACATGGTGGAGACATGGTCAGCCAAAGACCACATCAGCTGGCCTGAGGAGACACGGAGAAACATTTTGTGGACCTGATGAAAGTCAGATTGTTCTGTTTGGGTCCAAGGGCTGCAGACAGTTCATCAGACGACCCCCAAACACTGAACTGAAGCTACAGTCCACTCTGAGCACGGTGGTTCAAGCTTCATGATGTGGGGATGGTTCTCTTACTGTGATGTCGGGTCAACTTATCACATAAAAGTAATCATGGATCAGTCTGCACACGTTAAAACACTTGAAGAGGTCATGTTGCCTGATGCCAAAGAGGAAATCAGTGTTTTAACAAGACAGTGAGGCCAAACTAAGGAATACAGAGGTGCAATGTTGGGCTGGAATATCTGTTCACAGGAGCCAGAACTGGGTCGACTCCATGCAGCACATGTGAAGCAGTTCTCAGAACCAGTGGTTCTACAACTAAATACTAGATAGTGATTCAGAGGAATGATAAATCCTAAAGGTTCTTCACTTCATACAGTAAATATTTGAAAAATGCAGACGCTGTTATTGTTGAACTAATTTTTATGTTTTCGTATTTCCTGTAAAATGATTAAAATATTGATTCATTTTTCTTCCTGGTTGATTTAGAAGGTAAGGTGCAGAGTTCCCAGTAAATGGAAATAAAAACTATTATATTCTGAGCTCTACTTACGTTTTAAACACAATGCTATTATTTTGAACACACACACACACATACAGGGGTTGGACAATGAAACTGAAACACCTGTCATTTTAGTGTGGGAGGTTTCATGGCTAAATTGGACCAGCCTGGTAGCCAGTCTTCATTGATTGCACATTGCACCAGTAAGAGCAGAGTGTGAAGGTTCAATTAGCAGGGTAAGAGCACAGTTTTGCTCAAAATATTAAAATGCACACAACATTATGGGCGACATACCAGAGTTCAAAAGAGGACAAAATGTTGGTGCACGTCTTGCTGGCGCATCTGTGACCAAGACAGCAAGTCTTTGTGATGCATCAAGAGCCACGGTATCCAGGGTAATGTCAGCATACCCCCCAAGAAGGACGAACCACATCCAACAGGATTAACTGTGACGCAAGAGGAAGCTGTCTGAAAGGGATGTTCAGGTGCTAACCCGGGTTATATCCAAAAAAACATAAAACACGGCTTGCCCAAATCATGGCAGAATTAAAATGTGCACCTCAACTCTCCTGTTTCCACCAGAACTGTCCCTCGGGAGCTCCACAGGGTCAATATACATGGCCGGGCTGCTATAGCCAAACCTTTGGTCACTCATGCCATGCCAAACTTGGTTTCAATGGTGCAAGGAGCGCAAATCTTGGGCTGTGGACAATGTGAAACATGTATTTTTCTCTGATGAGTCCACCTTTACTGTTTTCCCCACATCGGGAGAGTTACGGTGGGAGAAGCCCCAAAGAAGCGTACCACCCAGGACTGTTGCATGCCCCAGAGTGAAGCATGGCTCTGGATCAGTGATGGTTTTTGGGCTGCCATATCATGGCATTCCCTTGGCCCAATACTTTTGCTAGATGGGGCGCGTCACTGCCAAGGACTACCGAACCCATTCTTGAGGACCATGTGCATCCAATGGTTCAAACATTGTATCCTGTAGGCGGTGCCGTGTATCAGGATGACAATGCACCAATACACACAGCAAGACTGGTGAAAGATTGGTTTGATGAACCATGAAAGTGAAGTTGAACATCTCCCATGGCCTGCACAGTCACCAGATCTAAATATTATTGAGCCACTTTGGGGAGTTTTTTGGAGGAGCGAGTCAGGAAAGTTTTCCTCCCCCAGTATCACGTAGTTGACCTGGCCACTATCCTGCAAGAAGAATGGCCTATAATCCCCGACCACTGTGCAGGACTTGTAATTCCATTCCCAAGACGAATTGACGCTGTATTGGCCGCAAAGGAGGCCCTACACCATACTAAAAAATTATTGGGGGTCTAAAACCAGGTGTTTCAGTTTCATTGTCCAACCCCTGTATATAAATATATATAATTATAATATATATATATTAATAAGCGTTAAATCCCAGAGGATGAAGGGAGTGACTCATGCAGCAGTTCAGCAGCAGCTTCAGGTCATTGAAGCTGGTTTTATGTTTAAAAATCTAATATTCAGTCAGATGTAAAATTTAAACTGCACAGAGGTAGATGTCCTTTATATACAGTACAGACCAAAAGTTTTTGGACACACCTTCTCATTCAAAGAGTTGTCCTTATTTTCATGACTATGAATATTGTAGCTTCACACTGAAGGCATCAAAACTATGAATTAACACATGTGGAATTATATACTGAACAAAAAAGGGAAAAAACTGAAAATATGTCTTATATTCTAGGTTTTTTAAAGTAGCCACCTTTTGCTTTGATTACTGCTCCGCACACTCTTAGCATTCTGTTGATGAGCTTCAGGAGGTAGTCACCTGAAATGGGTTTTCCTTCACAGGTGTGCCCTGTCAGGTTTTATAAGTGGGATTTTTCAAGCCCCTTTTAATGGGGTTTGGACCATCAGTTTGGTGTTTTGCAGGAGGTGGATACAGTACACAGCTGATAGTCCTACTGAATAGATAGTTAGAATTTTATTTTGGCAAGAAAAAAGCAGCTAAGTAAGAAAAAAAAGAGTGGCCATCATTACTTTAAAGAAATGAAGGTCAGTCAGTCCGAAAAATTGGGGAAACTTTGAAAGTGTCCCCCCAAGTGCAGTCCCCCAAAACCATCAGGGGCTACAAAGAAAATGGCTCACATGAGGACCGCCCCAAAAAAGGAAAAAAGACCAAGAGTCCCCTCTGCTGTGGACGATAAGTTCATCCGAGTCACCAGCCTCAGAAATCGCAGGTTAACAGCAGCTCAGATTAGAGAACAGGTCAATGCCACACAGAGTTCTAGCAGCAGACACATCTCTAGAACAACTGTTAAGAGGAGACTGTGTGAATCAGGCCTTCATGGTAAAACAGCTGCTAGGAAACCACTGCTGAAGACAGGCAACAAGCAGAAGAGACTTGTTTGGGCTAAAGAACACAAGGAATGGACATTAGACCGGGGAAAATCTGTGCTTTGGTCTGATGAGTCCAAGTTTGAGATCTTTGGTTCCAAACCCACCGGGTTTTTGTGCGGCCGAAATGAAGGGGATGGACTCTACATGCCTGGTTCCCCACCGTGAAGCATGGAGGAGGAGGTGTGATGGGGGGGGGGTGCTTTGCTGGGGACACTGTTGGGGATTTATTCAAAAATTGAAGGCATACTGAACCAGCATGGCTACCACAGAATCTTGCAGCGGCATGCTATTTTCCATCCGGTTTTGCGTTTAGTTGGACCCATCATTTTTTTTTCAACAGGACAATGACCCCAAACACCTCCAGGCTGTGTAAGGGCTATTTGACCAAAAAAGGAGAGTGTGGGGTGCTGCACCAGATGACCTGGCCTCCACAGTCACCGGACCTAAACCCAGTCGAGATGGGTTTGGGGGTGAGCTGGACCGCAGGGTGAAGGCAAAAGGGCCACAAATGCTAAGCATCTCTGGGGAGTCCTTCAAGACTGTTGGAAACCATTTCAGGTGACTACCTCTTGAAGCTCATCAACAGAATGCCAAAGTGTTGCGGAGCAGTAATCAAAGCAAAGGGGGCTACTTTGAAGAACCTAGAATATAAGACATATTTTCAGTTGTTTCACACTTTTTTGTTCAGTATATAATTCCACATGTGTTAATTCATAGTTTTGATGCCTTCAGTGTGAAGCTACAATATTCATAGTCATGAAAATAAGGACAACTCTTTGAATGAGAAGGTGTGTCCAAACTTTTGGTCTGTACTGTATATAAAGACATCTACCTCTGTGCAGTTTAAATGTTACATCTGACTGAATATTAGATTTTGAAACATAAAACCAGCTTCAATGACCTGAAGCTGCTGCTGAACTGCTGCATGAGTCACTCCCTTCATCCTCTGGGATTTAACGCTCGGCTCTCCGTGTTTCTCTTCTGCTCCTTCATGAAGGAAGCAGAGGAGGAGGAACCTGCTGACTGTAAATGTCCATCATTTCTCCATCCAACAGAAACCTTCTTGGTGGTCATTCTGACCCAGGAGTCCTCCTCTCCTTCTTCTCCGTGTTTTCTCTGGTTTCCTGGATCTGTTGCCTAGATCAGTTTTTGTTTTTCGGTGACCTGCTCAGCAGGACATTGTTTTTATGCATTTTGAATGAAAAAATGAACCTCCCATTTTACTGTGTTGTATTTGATTCTTTGCATGTGGCAGGTACAGTCCAGCATGGCCGATATACAGGAGATGTTATTGGTGCTGAGGTGGATCAAGTTCTGATCCATAAAACTATATAACAGCAGATCTGCATCTGATGGAAAAAGCAAAAGGAGAGAGTGTTGTGCTGTTCAGATGAAGTCTGAATGGTTCCTTTAAAATGTTCTGACTGGCTGAGGCAGATTGAGGTTCAGACTGACTCTTTTATTTTTTGGGAAACTCTTGAGTTTCTCAGACTCATCATGTCTGTGGATCTCTCCAACACAGACCGAGTCCCACCTGACACACAGCTGGATGATATAAACAAACCTGAACCTTTTCACATCAATCAGACCTGTTTTATTCCAATCACAGCCCACAGACACACGGATCAGCCCCCCGGAGGGAGCAGAGCCGGAGTCCTTGATGCCTGAAGCTCCTCCCTTGGCCTGTCAGGCTTCATCAATCAGCAGCCTGCAGCGAGGCCCTCTGGGAGCTTCACATGTGACAGGAGGATGAGCCAAGCTAATGAACAGAGAAGGAGCGCTGCTGCACATCACTCCAGGAGCTACACGACACAAGCTTTCTATTTTTTTTCATGTCCAAGGTGTCCTTGGTAACCAGAATTTGGGCTGGATGATGTGAGACTGATGGACAGCTGATGTCTTCTGTGAAGTCAGAGAGAAAGTTAGAGGCTGAGCTGCTTTGTCTCATCTCTGTGCTGCTCTGCCTCTTTGGTTCAAACAGACTTATATGACCTTCATGCACACTGAGCTGTGCAACGTGAAGAAAACACCAGAACAACTTGTTTCACTGCACTTAAATAATGTGCCAAAACACACTGAATCTCCTGTTAGTCTTAAAAATTAACTTCCACAGATGGTGACCCATTCATGTCTCCTTAGGGCTTGGTCCTGATCAGTTTGTTGGCTTCTGGGTCTCTGCCCAATCACAGGTTCCCAGTGGGGTTCAGATCTCCTTAAAGCGGGTCCATGTAAATATGAACACACCAGTTATGGCAAGATAGTTCCTCTAGAACCTTCTGTGATCTGAAGCTGACCAAGGGAAACCTGACAAGTTTGAACTATGGGTAAAAACATCTAAAAGCTTCAGGACCAATCTCAAAACCAACTTTTTATATACATCTTAAATGAGAAGTGGGAAAACTATCCTCTGATTATTAAGACATTTAAAAGGTGTCTGAACTCCTGCAGGAAGATGTTTTATTCAGCCAAATACTCTGAGCTTCAGGCTGTAGCACAGTGAAAACGTCCCGTCTCCGTTGTTGTGTAGACAGGAAAATTACTGCGCGAGCGCAGCATAATTAGCTGCCGACCAGTTTAAAACCACAGAAGAAGAAGAAGAGATCAATGATAACAGAGTACTGTTTGTGCTGCTGACTCTATGGAATCTCCAACAAAGTGTTCATTTTCTACCCCATTTTTTTAAGCAGGGAGTGTTTGCATGCATGTGCATATTGTTGAGTTTCAAAAAGCATACTCCCTACTAGTGGGGTGGCGGGGAATTAAACCAATTTAATATTTGCTATGTGTGGACTTCAGCTCAGCCTTCAACACCGTCCCTGCTAACATGCGGGCCATGAACTTTGTTTAAAGATTTACTAAAGTGTGAAAAAGTATTTCTGGGCAAATTTGGCTGTTTTGAATATTTGGCTCTCCAGGTAAAGAGCCCGGTCCGAACCATGTTCTTGAATATTTAGAGGCCTCCTAAGTCCAAAACAAACTTTTTCAGTGATTTTGATGAGCTTTTATCTGTGATATGTGTTGATTATGACTGTTTAATTATCGTGGGAGACTTCAACGTTCACATGGACAATCCTGAAGACAGAAGTGCAATAGATCTATGTGTCACTCTTAGAAATGTTGGTTTGACTCAACATGTTAAACAGCAAACGCACAAACAGGGACATATTTTGGACCTCAGGCCTTTATTACTTTTATAATATTTAATAAACATCACTTAGGGTCTAAATATTTCCAAGGTGTCTGTAACTGATGTTGCCCTATCTGACCACTTTTGTTATTTTTGAAAGCATCATCTCCAATGGCTCAGTTTGCCAACGAGACATTATAAGAAAACGCATCTTTAAGGACGGTGCTGCTGAAACCTTTAACCAGATTTACTCTTCTACCTCCACTTTGCCCTGTAACACTGTGAGCTGGTAAATTACTTTCATTCTAAAATCTCATCATTGATTCAACTGCTCCAATTAAAGTGAAAGTCGTTTCTGGAAGGAAAATGTCTCTGTGGAGAAGTGCTCCATCAGTCAGAAGTGAAAAAAAGGAGTGTCAAAAAGCTGAATGCAGATGGAAAAAGACTGGACTCCAGGTTCACTATATTATCTATAAAGAGAGACTATACAGATATAACCTACAACTGAAAGGAAATCGTACACCAACTAAGCTCTTCTTCCTGCTGTCTCGATGTTTTACCCACAGCTTTCCTTAAGAAAGCTTTGCCCGTAATAACATCTGATTTAACACAAATAATAAACACGTCCCTTTTGTCAGGTGTTTTCCTCCAAGCCCTGAAAGCAGCAATTATCAAACCTCTATTGAAAAAGAGCAACTTGGACAAGCTGCTACTACAGAACTACAGGCCTACAGGGGTTGGACAATGAAACTGAAAGACCTGTCATTTTAGTGTGGGAGGTTTCATGGCTAAATTGGACCAGCCTGGTAGCCAGTCTTCATTGATTGCACATTGCACTAGTAAGAGCAGAGTGTGAAGGTTCAATTAGCAGGGTAAGAGCACAGTTTGGCTCAAAATATTGAAATGCACACAACAGTAATGGGTGACAGAACCAAGGTTTCAAAAGAGGACAAATTGTTGGTGCACGTCTTGCTGGCGCATCTGTGACAAGACAGCAAAGTCTTTGTGATGTATCAAGAGCCACGGTATCCAGGGTAATGTCAGCATACCACAAGAAGGACGAACCACATCCAACAGGATTAACTGTGGACGTAAGAGGAAGCTGTCTGAAAGGGATGTTTCGGGTGCTAATCCGGATGTATCCAAAAACATAAAACCACGGCTGCCCAACAACAGCAGAATTAAATGTGCACCTCAACTCTCCTGTTTTCTCACCAGAACTGTCCGTGCGTGAGCTCCACAGGGTCAATATACACGGCCGCGCTGCTATACCCAAACCGTTGGTCACTCATGCCAATGGCCCAACGTCGGTTTCAATGGTGCAGGAGCGCAAACTTGGGGCTGTGGAACAATGTGAAACATGTTATTTTTTCTCGATGAGTCACCTTTACTGTTTTCCTCACATCCAGGAGAGTTTACGGTGTGGGAGAACCCCAAAGAACGTACCACCCAGACCTGTTGCATGTGCCCCAGGAGGGAAGGCATGTGGGGGCGGATCAGTGATGGTTTGGGCTGCATATCATGGCATTCCCTTGGGCCAATCTTGTGCTAGATGGGCGCGTCACTGCCAGGACTACGCGAACCATTCTTGAGGACCAGTTGCATCCAATGGTTCAAACATTGTATCCTGAAGGCGGGGTGGCCATGTATCAGGATGACAATGCACCAATACACACCGCAAGACTGGTGAAAGATTGGTTTGATGAACATGAAAGGAAGTTGAACTCTCCCATGGCCTGCACAGTCACCAAGATCTGAATAATTATTGAGCCACTTTGGGGTGTTTTGGAGGAGCCGAGTCAGGAAACGTTTTCCTCCACCAGTATCACGTAGTGACCTGGCCACTATCCTGCAAGAAGAATGGCGTAAAATCCTCTGACCACTGTGCAGGACTTGTATAGGTCATTCCAAGACGAAATTTGATGCTGTATTTGCTGCAAAAGGAGGCCCTACAACCATACAAATGAAATTATGTGTGTCTAAAACCAAAACCAGGTGTTTTCATTTTTATTGTCCAACCCCTGATAATCAAACCTCCCTTCATCACAAGATTATATTGAAAAAGCTGCGTTTCCCAACGTTAACAACCTTCCTAACCAATGACAGCCGCTTCGATGTCTTCCAGTCAGGCTTCCTCTCACCACAGTACAGAGACTGCTCTTGTCAGGTGTTCAATGACATCCGTATAAATGCAGACTGTGGAAGAACCACAGTGCTGGTATTATTGGACCTTAGTGCAGCATTCGACACTGTTGATCACTCCATTTTTTTTAGAGCGCTTGGAAAACTGAAGTCGGCCTTTCTGTACAGCACTCGATTGGTTTAAAAATCCTACTTGAAGGACAGGGACTTTTTATTGTGTTAGTAGGTTTACGTTACATCAGAGACCGTACAAAAATCACATGTGGTGTCCCCAAGGGTCCATGTTAGGGCCCCCTCCTATTCCAATATCTAGCATGCTCCCCTTAACTCAGATTTTAATAAACACAACGTAAGTTATCAAAACTATGCAGACGACACACAGCGATACGTTACGATGTCACCAGGTGACTATGAACCCATTCAAGCGCTGGTAAATGCTTGGAGAAATCAATGCACGGATGGGCCAAAATTTTCTTCCAGCTTAATCAAAACAAAACTGAAGTAATAATCTTTGACCAAAGCAAGAGTGTATAAAAGTTGCACACAGCTTCAGTTAAAACAGCTAGAACCACCAATCAGCTGGAAACCTGGGTTGTGTGATGGAACTCCGACCCTAACCTTCAGAGGCACATAAAGACATGTAACAGGTCGGCCTTCTATATCACCTAAAGAACATCTCCAGGATTAAAGGACTAATGTCTCAGCAGGACCTTGAAAAACTAATTCATGGCGTTCATCTTTAGTAGAATTGATTACTGCAACGGTGTCTTCACAGGTCTGCCTAAAAAGTGGATCAGACAGCTGCAGTTGATCCAGAACGCTGCTGCCCCGCGTCCTCACTAAAACTAAGGGAGTGGAGCACATCAGCCCCGGTTCTAAAGTCCCTACACTGGCTCCCTGTAACTCAGAGAATAGACTTTAAAATACTTCTGTTAGTCTATAAATCACTGAATGGCTTAGCACCAAAATACATTACAGACTTGTTGTCAGTGTATCAACCACCCAGACCTCTCAGGTCTTCTGGCTCAAATCTACTCTGCAGAACCAGAACCAGAACCAAACATGGAGAAGCAGCTTTTAGTTCTTATGCTCCACTAATCTGGAATAAACTCCCAGAAAACTGGAAAAGCACTGAAACCCTAAGTGACTTTAAATCAAGATTAAAAACGTATTTGTTTAGAGCGGCCTTTGACTAAACATTATTAGTTAAGTTTTCAGTCCAATTTTCCTTTTCGTTTTCTTATCCATCATTCTATTCTCTTTATTTTTTTAATAACCTCTGTTGTTTGATTTTCTGTATCATTGTCATGTTTTTCCTTATGTGCAGCGCCTTGAGTGCCTTGTTACTGAAAAGCGCTATATAAATAAACCTGACTTGACTTGACATTAAGTTCCTGAGCATTCACATTTCCACTGACCTCTTCTGGACTGAGAACACCTGGCCCAACAATGGCTCTTCATTCTCAGAGTTAAAGCGATCTAGACTCTCTCCTCAGCTACTAACAAACTGTTATAGGCCCACGGTGGAAAGCATCCTGTGTCTCAGCATGGCAGTGTGGTACAGCAGCTGCACGGCACAGGAGAGGAAAGACTTAGCACTGGAGGTGAAACCAGCACAGGGGATTGTGGGTTGCCGCCTGCCAGACCTGGACTCGGTTTATGTTACACAAGTCCAGAAAAGGCCAGATGCATTGCCATAGATCCCACCCACCCGGGCTATGAGCGGTTTGTCCCACTTCCATCAGATCGGTGGTTCAGCTGCATTAAATCCAAAATAAACTTAAAAACAGTGTCTTTCCCAGAGCTGTGAAGACAATCGCCCCCTGTAGACACTCAATAGTCAATTTCTTGACCAATTTCTGTTCATAGGCTGCTCTAGCAGGAGCGGCACTTTATGTAAATACACCATGCTACATCCCCATGTACATATTATATACTTCTCTTTAGGGATGTTTTTTAGCTGCTGTAAGTGGTCCAATTCTCCTCCCGACGTGCCTTGTATTTTTATTAGTGTGTGTTTCTTTTATCTGTGTGCATTCTGAGCCGAGTGTCTCAGCAAAAAAAATCATTATAGGTCCATAATGACAAATAGGATTCTTGATTCTTAATTACATCACAGTTACAATAATTTGTGCTTTTAATGGACATTGTGTCGGCATTAAGGAACTGGTGGTCTCTATCTTACATCTAACAAAACCAGGACAGAGTAGGAGTCGACGTGTGAAGCAGTCTGTAGACTTTAATTTGTTCCAAATGGGTTTAATAAATGTATTTAGGATATGCCCATCCATTTACGTATCCTCATAAATCACAGAGAACATCTAATTAAGGCTCTTCCAACCACTACTTTCATATTCAAACATAAAATGCCTCCTAACATCACACCTGGTCCAGTCATCCTAAATGTGGAGAAGATAGACCTGCCGACTCCACCTGCTGAAACCAGCTGCTGTGAACAGAGGTTTGAAGACATTAAGAGTGCAATGATTCCGGGACTTAAAGGAAATGTTGACGTCTTGTTTAAGTGCCCGTTAATAGCAGAATGTGAAGACCTACGTATGCAAAGAGGACAGTTATTGGGGGTGTGAATATTCCCATGGAGTTTCATTGGATCCCACCTGTGAGCGGTTTTCTCACCTACCGTGAGAGCAGGAAGCCTGCTGCATTATTTAATGATCCCCCTCCCAGTGCCAGCCTCTGCCTCCTGGCTCATCTTTGGTGTTTTTGCAGCCATGCTGCAGAAAAAAGGTGGTTGGGCAGTAAAAACATGGACATGAGTCTGAACCGCCCACAGAAAAGGCAACAAGCAGAAGTTCCTCAGCGTTGCTGATTGCCTCCAGCTCCCTGGTGTTTTTAAAGGACTCTGGCAGATGGAGCTCCAGTGTCAGCAGAGCAAACAGAGATGTTGTGTTTTTAGCTCTGCTGCAGCTTCACTGATTAAACTCCTTCTACTAAAACCAAGAAGAACCAAGTCAAAAACAAACATTTACCGCATTTAGATGTTCTCCTTCATTTTAATTAATTAATGTGGGCTTTAACAGAAAAGTTAATCAAAATGTTTTCTCGCTTTAAGTTTTGCTTGACTTTAATGATATGATGAGACTTCAAATGACAGAGATGAAGCTCTGTTGAACTGTTTGAAACAGTATGAACCTTACACTGGAGCTGTAACAGCTTCTAACACCATTTTGTTGAACACCATCTTGTTACTGAAAACCAATTCTGAAAGCTAACTGTGAAGCTCACATTGCACCTGCAAGCATGGCTGTGACCAGCTGTGTCAGCGTATCACCAATCATTTCTCCAGATCTGCAACCAGAACAGAAGAGCTGCTTGGGTTTCTTCGCCTGTGTTGAAGCTGAGTGGCGTGATGTTAGCGCCCCATGGTCTCTGGATGTTCATGGTCTCCTCCAGAGCTGGCTATCTCTGACATCATATTCCATCTGAGACCTGTTGAGACAGCATGGTGGCAAAACAAACCCTCTTAGCTTCACGCTCTGACCTGGGGGTGAATCTGCTCGGACGTCCACTCCTGGGAAGACTGGCAGCTGAATGACGGACTTTAGATAGTTTCAAGATGACCTTATGACCATGGGGGGTTCTAGACAAGGGCCAACAGGGGCCAGTGCCCCCGTAGAACTGGTCCTGGCACCTGCTGTGGCCCCTGTACTGAAGACATCATACTAAAGTAATTTCATATGATGATATGCACTGGCACTGAAACGGTAACTGATTGGTCAAGTGGACCTGTTTTCTTTTTTATCTTTACAGATTTACTTTAACAGTGAATTCAAAATTAAGGTGTAGCATCTTTGCTTCAGCGCTATTCTCTATCTCTGCTAGATCAGGGGTCTGCAACCTGTAGATCCAGAGCCGCAAGTGGCTATGTTGCTCACATTTATTAAACAATGAAATATTGAACTTTTGTTCTGTGCCCTCATGAAAAAACACTGGCCCCACCCTGGCCCCCTGGGTAAATGTGGTCTAGAACCGCTACTGCTCATGACCCTTTCCTGGTTGATGGACAACCACCTTTCTAAGGTCATTGCTGATGTCGTTCCAGCCTGGCATTGTGCTAGGATAATAATCTTCACAAAGATAAATGATTTTCAGATATTTTCAGATGTTTTAAGTGTTTAAGGCGAGGGATTTTAGTTCTTAACATGCCAACAGGCAGGCGGTGATAAAGATCTGTAGTCCTTTTATTCTGAAGGGTCAAGAGGAAGCTGTGTGCACATGTTGGATCCCTTGGTTTGTTCAGCGGTTGTTCGTCGCCAGTCTGACCGTGGAGGGAGCACCGTGAGTCCGCTGTGAAGAACCCGGAAAAATCCCGTTTGGATCCCAAATCCCGGTGAGTTTAGTTTATTATCAGAACTCAGGAGGCGAGTTGTGGTATAAATGGATGATTTTAATCATATTTTATCTCCTACAGTTTAATACAGAAAATCAATAAAAAGAGAAATAAAGTCTGTCAGTGATGTTAAAATAGGTTTTACCTTCTCTTGCATCTTTGATAAATTGAGTTAACATTCTGCTATTATAAATGAAGGCTAAATGTTATTAGAATGTAGTTTCTTCCCTGATTGTAGCTTTAAGACAAGGAATCTGATTATCAGCATCATTTACTTTAAAATGTTTAATTCACAGCTTATTTCTCTAATTAAAATCTTTTCTCTTGGACTAAACAGTTTCAGCTTTTTATCCTTTGTTATTTTAATTGTTTGTGTTAAATTGGCAGAATTAAAATGTGCAGAATCAGTTTTAATGTCCATTTAAATTCAATTCAGTTTTATTTATACAGCACCGATTCACAACAAATGGTCTCAAGACACGTTACAAAGTCAATTAAATCGAATCATACAGATTTTAAGTCAGGTTTATTCATTCCAATTAATCCTAACTATCAACCAGTCGGATTCAGTTCATTGTTCAAACTGGTCAAAAAGATTTTCTATCTAAGGAAACCCAGCAGATTGCACTGAGTCAGTGACTTGCAGCATTTACTCCTCCTGGTTGAGCATGTAGAGACAGTGGAAAGGAAAACTCTCTAATATTGCTCCAACCTATGAGTCTTTCAGTTCTGGGTTGTTCAGTGTAAACCTTCTCCTGTGTTTCAGGTACCAATCATCGGTTCTGCTCTTTAATTCAGTATTTTTCCCAGGATGCAGTTTGCCTCACTGAACACCAACAAATGTCAGAAAACCACCAGAAAAAGTTTTTAGTGGGAGGAACCTGTAGTACCCGGAGAGAACCCACGCATGCACAGGGAGAACATGCAGAAAGACCCACGGCCGGGAATCAAACCTAGGACCTTCTTGTTGCAAGGCAACAGTGGTACCAACTGGGCCGCCATGTTTCTAAATCGACTAAAACTCAAAACCAGAGCAGTAAAGTAAAAACAGATAAACTATAAAAACTCAACTCATGGTGAGAAATAAAGACAAACTTCTTTAATCAGAGACAAATCAGGACATAAGACAATGATCTGCTCTTTATCAGGTTTGAAATGATTTAAATCTGACCTCAGGTTTCTAAAATAGTTTTTACAGCTTCATCTCCACTCCTTCAAACATCATCCATAGCTCAAGATATAGATTGTTTTCATTTCAGTCAGAGGAAAATATTTCAAGTTCCTGTTTATTTCTGTTCATTTCAGTGATTCTGGCTTCCAGAGAAGAAAAACCCAACATTCAGTCGGTCAAGAAATTAAAATATTTCATCAGGTCAATAAAAGGGATTTTAATACAGAAATGTTTTTTATGACCATGTTATGGCCTTCAGAATCATGAAGAAGACTACTGGCTGACAGATGTCAGCTATGAACTATGGAGTTCAGCAGCTCATAGTACCTCCTTCAGCAGCCTGTAGAACCTCCTTCAGCAGCCTGTAGAACCTCCTTCGTCAACCTGTAGAACCTCCTTCAGCAGCCTATAGAACGTCTTTCAGCAGCCTGTAGATCCTCCTTCAGCAGCCTGTAGAACCTCCTTCAGTAGCCTGTAGAACGACCTTCAGCAGCCTGTAGAACCTCCTACAGCAGCCTGTAGATCCTCCTTCAGCAGCCTGTAGAACCTCCTACAGTAGCCTGTAGAACGACCTTCAGCAGCCTGCAGAACCTCCTACAGTAACCTGTAGAACCTCCTACAGCAGCCTGTAAAATGTCCTTCAGCAGCCTGTAGAACCTCCTTCAGCAGCCTGTAGAACCTCCTTCAGCAGCCTGTAGAACGACCTTCAGCAGCCTCTAGAACCTCCTATAGCAGCCTGTAGATCCTCCTTCAGCAGCCTGTAGAACCACCTACAGTAGCCTGTAGAACGACCTTCAGCAGCCTGTAGAACCTCCTTCAGCAGCCTGTAGAACCTCCTTCAGCAGCCTGTAGAACGACCTTCAGCAGCCTCTAGAACCTCCTATAGCAGCCTGTAGATCCTCCTTCAGCAGCCTGTAGAACCACCTACAGTAGCCTGTAGAACGACCTTCAGCAGCCTGTAGAACCTCCTACAGTAACCTGTAGAACCTCCTACAGCAGCCTGTAGAACCTCCTACGGTAACCTGTAGAACCTCCTTCAGCAGCCTGTAGAACCTCCTTCAGCAGCCTGTAGAACGACCTTCAGCAGCCTCTAGAACCTCCTATAGCAGCCTGTAGATCCTCCTTCAGCAGCCTGTAGAACCACCTACAGTAGCCTGTAGAACGACCTTCAGCAGCCTCTAGAACCTCCTATAGCAGCCTGTAGATCCTCCTTCAGCAGCCTGTAGAACCTCCTACGGTAACCTGTAGAACCTCCTTCAGCAGCCTGTAGAACCTCCTTCAGCAGCCTGTAGAACGACCTTCAGCAGCCTCTAGAACCTCCTATAGCAGCCTGTAGATCCTCCTTCAGCAGCCTGTAGAACCTCCTACAGTAACCTGTAGAACCTCCTACAGCAGCCTGTAAAATGTCCTTCAGCAGCCTGTAGAACCTCCTTCAGCAGCCTGTAGAACCACCTACAGTAGCCTGTAGAACGACCTTCAGCAGCCTGTAGATCCTCCTTCAGCAGCCTGTAGAACCACCTACAGTAACCTGTAGAACCTCCTTCAGCAGCCTGTAGAACCACCTACAGTAGCTCGTAAAAGGACCTTCAGCAGCCTGTAGAACCTCCTTCGTCAACCTGTAGAACCTCCTTCAGCAGCCTGTAGAACCTCCTTCAGCAACCTGTAGAACCTCCTTCAGTAACCCATAGAACCTCCTTCAGCAGCTTGTAGAACCTCCTACAGTAACCTGTAGAATGTCCTTGAGCAGCCTGCAGAACCTCCTTCAGCAGCCTGTAGAACCTCCTTCAGCAGCTTGTAGAACCTCCTACAGTAACCTGTAGAATGTCCTTGAGCAGCCTGCAGAACCTCCTTCAGCAGCCTGTAGAACCTCCTTCAGCAGCCTGTAGAACCTCCTACAGTAACCTGTAGAACGTCTTTGAGCAGCCTGTAGAACCTCCGTCAGCAGCCTGTAGAACCTTCTTCAGCAGCCTGTAGAACCTCCTTCAGCAGCCTGTAGAACCTCCTTCATTAACCTGTAGAACCTCCTTCAGCAGCCTGTAGAACCTCCTACAGTAACCAGTAGAACCTCCTTCAGCAGCCTGTAGAACCTCCTTTAGCTGCCTGTAGAACCTCCTTCAGCAGCCTGTAGAACCTCCTTCATTAACCTGTAGAACCTCCTTCGGCAGCCTGTAGAACCTCCTTCAGCAGCCTGTAGAACCTCCTTCATTAACCTGTAGAACCTCCTTCAGCAGCCTGTAGAACCTCCTTCAGCAGCCTGTAGAACCTCCTTCATTAACCTGTAGAACCTCCTTCAGCAGCCTGTAGAACCTCCTTCATTAACCTGTAGAACCTCCTTCAGCAGCCTGTAGAACCTCCTTCATTAACCTGTAGAACCTCCTTCAGCAGCCTGTAGAACCTCCTTCGGCAGCCTGTAGAACCTCCTTCATTAACCTGTAGAACCTCCTTCAGCAGCCTGTAGAACCTCCTTCATTAACCTGTAGAACCTCCTTCAGCAGCCTGTAGAACCTCCTTCATTAACCTGTAGAACCTCCTTCAGCAGCCTGTAGAACCTCCTTCATTAACCTGTAGAACCTCCTTCAGCAGCCTGTAGAACCTCCTTCATTAACCTGTAGAACCTCCTTCAGCAGCCTGTAGAACCACCTACAGTAGCCTGTAGAACGACCTTCAGCAGCCTGTAGATCCTCCTTCAGCAGCCTGTAGAACCACCTACAGTAACCTGTAGAACCTCCTTCAGCAGCCTGTAGAACCACCTACAGTAGCTCG
This sequence comes from Crenichthys baileyi, assembly GCA_036173005.1. NCBI lineage: Eukaryota > Metazoa > Chordata > Actinopteri > Cyprinodontiformes > Goodeidae > Crenichthys > Crenichthys baileyi. The sequence continues at coordinate 152,341 of JAHHUM010002099.1, forward strand.
TAAAAGGACCTTCGGCAGCCTGTAGAACCTCCTTCGTCAACCTGTAGAACCTCCTTCAGCAGCCTGTAGAACCTCCTTCAGCAGCCTGTAGAACCTCCTTTATTAACCTGTAGAACCTCCTTCAGCAGCCTGTAGAACCTCCTTCATTAACCTGTAGAACCTCCTTCAGCAGCCTGTAGAACCACCTACAGTAGCCTGTAGAACGACCTTCAGCAGCCTGTAGATCCTCCTTCAGCAGCCTGTAGAACCACCTACAGTAACCTGTAGAACCTCCTTCAGCAGCCTGTAGAACCACCTACAGTAGCTCGTAAAAGGACCTTCGGCAGCCTGTAGAACCTCCTTCGTCAACCTGTAGAACCTCCTTCAGCAGCCTGTAGAACCTCCTTCGGCAGCCTGTAGAACCTCCTTCATTAACCTGTAGAACCTCCTTCAGCAGCCTGTAGAACCTCCTTCATTAACCTGTAGAACCTCCTTCAGCAGCCTGTAGAACCTCCTTCATTAACCTGTAGAACCTCCTTCAGCAGCCTGTAGAACCTTGTAAAAACAAAGTGCAGCAAAAGACATGTTTGATGATGTGTTTACAAAGCTGGAAAAAGTGGGACTTTTTAGTTTCGATTTGTTTTTCAATCAGGAGATTTTAGGTATTTTTAAGTATTTACCATTTTGATCGCGGACCAGACCCAGTTGGGTCGGTACAACCCTATCTAAATGATCTAAAAGTGATGGAGGCTTCTTCAGTCCTGATTTCACTTGATGAGGTTGTGTGTGGGAGATCTCAGCTGGACCAGAAAGACTCCAACGTTTTAATACCTCAAGACTTAATTTACCATGGCTGTAATTTGATCACTTTAACAGAGACAATGTTGGAACTGAGCTTCATCATGGACCTGGTGAGAAATAGAGTTAAACAGGTTCTGTTTGCAGACATTCTTTTTCAAATCCTGGTTCTGTTGGGTGAAGAACTGTTCTGCATGTTTGTTTGCATGAATGAGATAAACCTGAATTCAGAACTGATCAGGCATCGCTGGGGTTTCCAGAGACGATTTTTAAAATCTGCTTTGACCTCAGAAGGTCAGACGTCTCTGATGTTCCTGAAGTTGGACTGAAATGTTTGGTTTGATGCATTCAGGGCTTCCTAACAAAGACCAGCAGCACCACCCCTCCCAATAAACTCTACATTGTGGTGAAGCAGAGTTCAGGGACGAGGTCGCCCCTCACCATCTGCTTTTTAACCGAGTTAGGCTGAATTTAATCTGGTTAAAACAGGAGGGAGACCTCTGAGATGGCAGCAGGTCATCAGCTTTAACCCTCAGCTGTATGTTGGAGGAGTTCAGGTTGTGTTAACGTGTTAATTTAATCAACAGATACACAGTTAACGACCTTCTTCCTTCCTCTTCCTCCATCTGTCGTTTACGTCACTGTAACACACAGAAACATACCTTAGTTGTTTAAATTTAGTGTTACTGCTTGGAAAATAGTCAAAAATAATGAATATTTCATCTGTATTTCTGTGTATTTGAGTGTTCTGCTGTCTCTGTTTCTGGATCCATTTATTTTGGCTCAATTGGTTCCATTTAAAGAGAAAGTTCTGATTTCATGAAGTGGATTTTTGTTCAGGGGTAAAAAAAAATCTGTGTTCAGCTGACATAGAGGTCAGCAGGTCAACCACTAAAAATCTGATTGTATTTTCTCCCACGTTCATTAAATGCATCAAAGCTGAAAAATATCCACCTTTTTCAGTCTGTTAACACAAACATCGTGTTTGAGTCACTTCTTACTGACTTTATTCAAACTTTTACAAGTATGGCTCCAAAAATTAGAATATGGTAAAAAAAAGTTCAATAGTTGTTCCTCTTTCAGAAAGTAAAACTGAGACTATAGAGATCCGTCACATAGAGTGAAATATTTCAAGCCTTTATTTCTTGTAGTTTGGATGATTCTGGCTTCCAGAGAATAAAAACCCAAAGTTCAGCGTCTCAGAACATCAGCATGGCATAGAGGAGACAAGCCTGTGGTTCTGCTGAGGTGTTCAGGAAGTCCAGGTTGCTTTTATTGTGGCCTTGAGATCATCTGCATTTTAGTTCTGGTGTTTCTCATCTTCCTCTTGACAGAACTCCATAGATTCTCTGTGGGGTTCTGGTCAGTCCAGTTTGCTGGCCAGTCAAGCCCAGTAACACCATGGTCACTGGACCACCTCTTGGTACCTTTAGCAGTGTGGGCCGGTACCTTGTCTTGCTGGAAAATGACACCAGCATCTCCATAAAGATTGTTAGCAGAAGGAAGCATGAAGTGACCTAAAACATCCTGCTAGATGTCTGCATTTACTGTGGACTTCAGAAAGCCCAGTCGGACCAGAACCAGCAGATGACATGGCACTCCAAACCATTACTGACTGTGGAAACTTCAAACCTCTCGCCCATAGACTGCTGGAGATAAGCACCAGCTCCCCCGCGACCCACTATGGAAGAAGCGGTAGAAAATATAAGTTTCTATTTCGGAAATGAGGGACAAAGATGTTGAAGATTTTCAGGGGAATCTGCTTTTTAGATCTGTACTTGAATATCACACGATGCTGAAGCTGGCATGTGAGTTACAACTTCAGTAAAGGGATATTTCCCTCTTTTTAAGGAATCATTTGATTAGCAACTTAAATCTAAAACACTTGGACCGGTCCAACTTGAACTGGATATTTCTACACTGAACACAGGTAATGTTATGAGAACCTTTAATTTACTTTTATGGTTATTTTAATGCTGTCTTTGTCATTAGCAGCACCTTGGATGGGTCCAGCCGGCTCTCTTGTTGTTTTCAGACTAATGATGACTAAACTCCAACACAAACAGCTTTGTTAAAGGTTTTAATGAAGGATGGTTGCTTTACACCAGGTCTTCTGCTTGCTTGCCTTTCATATCCTCTCTTCCTAATGGATTTTGCTCCTGCTGTGTGTTCAGGAGCTGATTCATCTTAAGACGTTGTGAGTCATCATCAGAGCGGGGAGCAGTGGCAGCAGCTTTCTTCTCATTCAAAATCAAACTTATTCTGGTGTAAAAAGAGCTAAAATGTCCGCCATGCCATTCTGACACATCTTTATGCTGTTTGAAGCATAGAGTAACAGAGCACCTCCCCTCACCTGCTGCTGCGCACCACCAGTCAGCTGGCTGAAAGACAAATATGGCTCATGTGAGGTTTACAGACTAGATGATCTCCTCCCATCACTTACATTACATTACGTTAACACTGATATAAAACTGCAGTTATAAACTACCAACAGCTGGTCTCTGAGCAGCCGGCTGCAGGCTTCCTGATAACAGGCTAATATTAGCTTCTTATACTCGTGCAAAGAGAGAAAAAACATTTACATTGTTGATGTAGCATAGTTCACTGGGCATGCTCAGTTTGCACTGCTTTTAACTTTAAATGTGTTCTGGTTTTGGTTATTTTATGATGACATTTTCTTCCTGTGTTTTTCTTGTACTCACCAAAGTTCACCAGAGTAAAAAGAAACAAATCTGTGGTTCCCCTCATTATGATACCCAGTTGTGACCTGAACTTTAATGCAGGTCATGAGAGTGAGATCAGACAGGACGAATAACAAGGTCCAGAACCAAAGTCCTCACTGACTCACCAACAGAAATAAAACTGGAACCAGAACCATCAGGGAGAGTTATTAGTTCATTCGCCGTGTGCAACAATTCAGCTCCAGTTATCCTTCAATTTATGGATACTTTTAGTGGTTTTGCTGCCTGACCTTCAGTTCATCCAAGCAGCTCTTACCTCTACATGTTTCCTCTGCTTTATTTTCTGTTTCTCTTTGGCTGTTTTGCATTTGAATCATGTTTTTAATTTTAAAAATTGAATTTTCCAGACATGGTTCTGATTCTGTGGATGTTCCTGAACTTTGGATTGAACAAAGGAGGCTGTGTGAAGTTTTATTGACTCGGTATTTGTAAAGCCAGTCAGGACCGGAGGATGTAATCCGTCCCTGATTGATTTGGGAGCTGGAACGTGTCGCTGCAGAAAACTCCTCTGAAGCTTCATCAGCACAGTTTTACTGATGGGTTAGTTGAAATTCTGCTGCGGTCCCATCAGTGTGTCATCATCTGAATCACGGTTTACTCACACCCTCTGTCACGACTCTTTTGGTTTTTCACGTTTTACCCGTTTCTTCGGAAAAATCGTCTGAAGTCACGCGTTTACAAAACAACAGAAGTGTGAGTCATGAAGGGAATCAGCCTCCATCAGCGTTTCCCACAACTCAGCATCATGCAGGAGCTGAGCAGAAGCTCTGCAGCATCCATCAGGACTTCATCCTTGCTCGCATCCAGCAGTTACCATGGAAACACCTACACTTTAAGTACTCAGTGTATGAACTCATCTCTGCTTTGCCCACAAAGAGAGCTTTAGAAGAGTTTTGAATTGGGGCGTAGGAGGTTTGTTCATCTATGGGAGCTGCAGGGGAGAAGCTGTCTGAATCTTCTTTAGATTGTCCTTCCAAGCTTCTAGGCTTCAGTCTTCTCTAACATCTAGGAGAGACATCCTTGTCTGTTCCTCTTTACACAATCTGTCCAGATGGTCCAGAGTCCAAGTTCCTCTCTTCAGCTCAGCCCACAGGTTTTAGGCCTGGGGACTGAGATGGCCATGAAGAATGTTGGTTTAGTGTCTCCTGAAGCATCTCTGTTGATGTGGACGTTTGGGATCATTGTCCTCTTAAAAGAACCACTGACGAGTCGTTTTCAGTTTTCTGGCCAAAAACGTTTTTTTATATAAAATGCCCTGATATTTTAAGGGGTTCATGATGTCGTGCACTCTAACAATGTTCTCAGGTCCTTTGGAACAGAATCAGGCCTGCAGCATCACAGGTCCTTTACCGTATGAAACAGTGGACATGTGGCGTTTTCTCACAAAATCATCCTTAGCTTCACAGCAGACCCACCTGGAGTTTTTGTTACTTAAAGTCTCATCTGACCAAAGTTCACAGTTCCAGTTAAATTCCAGGCAGAGTTTATGTTTGTGATGGTAGGACAGAAAAGGCTTGACTTGGATCTGCTCATTGCTGGTCCTCCTAAGTGACTCGCTCTCTCTCCTCTCTGCAGCAGCTGATGTAAGAAGGTCGGACTCTTCAGGCTGCAGTCGACCTATCAACAGGAACACAGGAGCCATTGAACAGGTACAGATGATATGATGCTTCCTGCTGCTTCTCACTCATGTATCTGTCATGACTTTAATGCCATGGATCCACTTCAGATCCTCAGGTGATCTTCACCTATTGTCCTTCACCTCATTGTTTATGATGCTCCATGAAATCTAATGAGCACTGAGCAGAACCTGAATGCTCAGCTGGTGAGACATCATGCTGGACTTCTGAATGATCAGATGAACATCAGAACACTGGAGAAAGACCCAGATTGTTCATTCTTTTGTTTCTCACGAAACTGGTCCCAGTGTTAGCTGCGTTCCAGTTCTTTCTGTTTCCACTGGTATCAGCACCATTAAACCGATTCTGTTTCAGTTGCTAGCTGGACCACAGGAAGGAATCTGGAGCAGAGGCTGGGATTAGAGAGACCAGCAACCAATCAAATATCTAGTTCCTAGTTTAATCTGAATAATTTAAGATCAAACCGATAAGACCTCTGAGCTCAACATGAATGCAAAGGCAGATTATCTCTGTTTTAACGTCATCATCACAGCATGAATATTGTTCAACGCACCACCGTTTTCAGATTTATGACACAGATGTTCACGAGTCGTTTTTTCCAAATCCAAGTCTTTTTCCAAAAGTCAAGTCTTGAGTCTCTAATGACTGAAATTAGCATTTTCCTCTCAAATCCGCAACATCCAGGTCACCTCTAGCTCTGCATCACTGTAGGTCAGGAATCCAAACCTGAACTGTTTGTAAATGATTACATTAACATTTGATAATTATCTTTAAATTCATTTCATAAACAATTATGTCTTAATCTTTTAACATTTAATTCTGCATCCAAAGTCAGCTAAAGACTGAATAATATTATTTAGAAAACTGATCAACTGTAATATTAACTAGATTAGAAACATATATAGGCATTTATGCTCTTAGAACAATAGAAAGAGATTAAACCCTGTTAAAGTTGAATTTCTGTCTCTGTAATGACTAAGTTAACAGCTGTTTCTCTGTCTTCATGTTGTCCTCTCCTTCATGAGATGTTGCTCTAAATCTGGCCTGAAGGTTTTCCTCTCCTCACTCTGAGCTGCAGAAGTTTAATAAATACATTTTAATATAAAGATGCAAACATTTCACGCACAAATAAATCCCTTCAATAAAGGTAAGCGAAAAATAGATGCGAGTTGCAAACTTAGATTGTGTACATTACCAGTGTTTAAAGTTTTTAAAGCTTTATAATTAAGTGTCCATAATTATATCCTGGAGCAGTTTTAGATTCGTTACAAAATGGTCACAAAGCGGATTTCTTTTCATTGTTTTAATCATGAATCTGAAACAAAATCATGTTAATAAATAATGTTTTGGACAGAAAACGCAGCCATGTTTAGTGGGTCATGTTTCTTCTCTCCTTTACTCCATTCCCGCTGGCTATCTAGCATACTACCCCCTGTGTTTTCAGAGAGTACTGCACCAACATCAGTCCTGCGCGACACCCTGAATGGCAACTATAACTGAGCCTTTACACAGAAAATGGTACCGGTCCAGTGATCTGTGGAGATGAACCGTCTCCCTGTGACCCATTGCAGGAACTCAGAGGGAGGATCAGACATTTAGTAGAAGAGATGTTTTTAGTGACGGGGTGATGTTGCTGCAGTCCAGCTCTCTGGCTGGGAAAACCAAACCGGTTCTCCTCCAAGAACCCACTGTAGTACCAGTCCTGGTTTAGATCTGGAACAACAGTTTATAAAGCGCAGATAGAGCCCACTGGTTCTGTCAGAGGTGGTCCTAACCTGGGAGGCCCACCCAATGCCCAGTTGGATCCGAAGCTTTAATGCCAGCATGTTTTGCTCATGTATCAAATATTAAAACACTAAATGATGATTAAGGTTCTGTCTGAAACCTTAGTATGAAAGATTCTCTACAGTGATGCAGATTCAGCCTTCTGAAGGACAGAGTTCTCATATAAGAAACCAAGTGGAGGTCAAGTCTGGTAGCTTCTTGTCTGCAGATTTTCATGCTGCTTTGCAAAACACTTTCATATTTTACTCTCAAATAAAACTTTCTGTTATTTGGGGAAATCATATAAACTAAATCTAATTCTTTTTTTTTATTAAAGGACATGTTTTAGAGAAGCTGCACGGTGGAGCAGTTGGTAACACTGAAGGTCCGGAAGACTGGGTTTACATGTTCTCCCCCTGCATGCATGGGATCTCTCTGGGTACTCCGGCTTCCTCCCACAGTCCGAAAACATGATGTTGGGTTATCTGGTCTCTCTGAATTCCCCTTAGGAGTCAGAGTGTGTTAACTGCTGGACATAGACAGCAGCCCCCTACGACCCTGCATGCGTTAGGTGCTGTAGGCAATGGCTGGATGGATGTTGTAGAGAACCAACAGAACCACCAGATGCACCTTTTGATCTGAAATATTTTGGACTAAAAATGATTCAAACCAACAAAATGAAAATAACCAGAGAAATCTCCATAAAAGATGCTTTTGCACAGAGCTGTGCATGTTTTTCACATTCAGCCCCCACCACAGGGCTTCTATACTGGTTTGATCGTGCAGTTAATTAGTTAACATCGTTAGTGGGATCAAACAGAACCGAGACTGATGCTGTAATAAATGCAGATCCCCTCTGAGCCAAAGCCTGATCCAATTAAGACCAATTAAAGGCTCTTATGTACTGGTTTATTAGATGTTTTCAGGAGCTCAGCGGACTGTTCAGCCCTCGCTCCAATCTGCCCTTTAGACTCTGAAACTCTGAGCTGATGGCAGAAACTTGTTAAAGTTAATGAGTTAAAACATCCATCAGTTGGAATAAAGAAGGAATGTCTGGTTTTCTAACAGCTACAGAACCAACAGTACTTAAAAATGGAGGCAGCAGTTTTTGCTCTGCTTTAAATATTTAAATCCTTCTCGTTTAAACTGGTCCCTGTGCACAGCTTCACCTCAGCTTAACTGTTCACCAGCTTACAGAGCTTCTTTGTTCTGATGTTCCTGCATCTGGACCTCCATCATGTGAAAAATGACCTAAATTGTGATAATCAATATTTTCCCGAGAGCAGACAGTGACACTTTATAAACGGGTCAGACAGTCATAGAAAAAAGGTCAGGACCCAGGGAGGTGAATAAAAATAAAACACACTGATCCATTTTTTAACTGGTCCGGTCCTGCTGACATCCACACACTGACTGGCAAACTGGGGCAACAAAGTCTGTTGTGAGTTTATTCATTTGGTTTGAATTGGCGGAACAGAGAAGATCTGTCAGACAGACGGATGAGGCAACCGTGGAGAACCGAGAGAGAAGGGTCCACACATGCTGTCAGGACGAGGAGGAGGAGAAAAGATGCGCAGCAGCCGGGCCTTTCATAGTATTGTCCTAATGTCAGAGTTAGGTGTCATTCAGCAGCTGCAGCCTGTTAAGCTTGTAAAGAAGTGGACAGGTTACGGCATCCTTACTCTACCTAAGTTCACACTGTTCACACTTTTAGGGCTTTCATACCAGCAGCTGCAACTGCAACGCTGCACTCCTGAAGTCATTGCATTCGTCGCGTCACATCAGTTCTGAGCTGCAGCCCTTTGCTCAGCAGGCTTTATACTGCACCGCAGAGTTGAGCTCAGTTTGCAGTTGGTTGCAGCAGGACAACGATGCAGCGTCCAACGTGCATGTCAAGTTGTTTGGTCTCAGCGGTTCCTTAGATGCAGTCCATTTAGCTCAGACACACAGGAAAGTGTTTGGAGGGTCATGGATTGTTGGGACAAAGACAGGAGACAGATGGTTTTATTTGGATTGTGTTTCCTTCTGCAGGATAAAAATGTGCTAATGGGATCAGCTCTGGTTAATGAGTCTCTTCTTTGTTTTGTTGGAATATTAATCATGTGATCTCTGTGACTTCAGCTCATAAGTCTGACGCTTCCATCCCATGTTCACAACTGGAGAAGCATTTTAGGGATGGAGTGAAGATGTCCAGCTGCCTCTTTAATGAGGTCACGGTTTAACATGAAGGTCTTCAAGGTTTGGTTTAAAACTCACTGCAGCTGTTTTATCATCTCTGACTTTCTAACACTGAAGACTAACTTCAGCACCGCTGATTGGAACAGGAAGCAACCTTGACTCACTGAGCATCACCTTCATGTTCTCGTCTCCAACCAGCTTTGATTATGGAACCGGAGATGAACAGATGTATTTAGATGCTGATGATGAGTAACTCGCTGTACCTGTGTTCTTACCGTCATATTCACACATCTGTGTGTAATCATGTTGCCTGCAGCTTCAACAGATGACTGTCTTTATTTTAATAACCCTGACGTATCTTAACGAGGCAGTAATTACCCAGAGTGCATCAGCCACCAGGAGAACCTGTGTTTAGTTGCAGGACGAGCAGATCTGCTTTACATCATTAAAGTACAAATGTCACTTCACGGTGCTGAAGTTAGCTTTAAATCCACTTTCCTGCAGGCAAAGACTCAGCTTCACTTTTTCAGCTTTTGTTTTCCTCTCGCTGTTAAAAATTTACATGAAATTAAATTTTCACAAACCAAACTTTTCAGCATTTCAGCTGAATTCACTGAATGCTGATAAAATGGTTCACCAAGCAATAAATGATGAATTAATGGAAACAATAAACTCATTTCTACCCAGTTCATTTATGTTAAATACAGTCAGATTTGTTTCCACTTTAATGCAGTTTCTGCAGAAAAAAACATTTCAGGCCCGTCATAAACCAGCTTGTGACCGAGTAATAATGACGTTTTTGGGTTTTATTTATTTCTTTATTATATTATTTGAGACAGAATTGTTGACTTTTTCTTTTGATTTCATATAATATGTAGCAATGTTTTAAATTTGTAGTCAAAGTTATTATTATTATTATTTTTAGACCGTATTTAATTTCTTGGTATTTAATTAGTTGAACTGTCTTTAAATTAAGCTGTTGTATTTTTAATCTTCTATTCTTTCTATTAATTTTTTTCTATATTTAATTATTTAATTGGGCTGCACGGTTGCGCAGTGGGTAGCACTGTTGCCTTGCAGCAAGAAGGTCCTGGGTTCGATTCCTGGCCGGGGGTCTTTCTGCACGGAGTTTGCATGTTCTCCCCGTGCATGCGTGGGTTCTCACCGGGTACTCCAGCTTCCTCCCACAGTCCAAAGACGTGGCTGTTAGGTTAATTCTCCCTAAATTTCCCCTAGGTGTATGAATGAGTGTGTGCGTGGTTGTTTGTGTGTTGCCCTGCGATGGACTGGCGACCTGTCCAGGGTGGACCCTGCCTCTCGCCCATAGACTGCTAGAGATAGACACCAGCTCCCCCGCGACCCACTATGGAAGAAGCGGTAGAAAATAACAGACTGACTAATTATTTAATTTGTTTGATATTTTTAGATAATGTGAATTTTTTTACATTTTATTTCTTTTTTCAGTTTTTGCAAAGCTGATAATTTTGTCATTTTTAGTTTTTTCTGCTTATAAAATATAGTTAAGTTTATTTTTGGACTCGGTTGTAATTTTATTTTATTTTATTAATTTTAATGTATTTGGTTTTATATTTAAAATATGTTTTGATTGTTTTAAATTTTTAGGTATTTTTTGGACCAACATATTTGAAAAAATAATTAATTGAATGAGCTGGGATGTTTTTTGCCCATTTAATAATGAGTGTTTTTTACTTTTAGCAGGTTCATTCTGAGTTGTTTCTGATGTTCCGGTTGTTGGAACCATCAGAGACCTGCAGCTTTTCAGCCCCCCGTGCTGGACCCTGGTTCTGGACCCCGAACCAGCTCCTCGGACCTGAAGCTGTTTGATGAGCTTCTCTCTCAGATCTAACGTTTAAAATGACCTCGCAGTGAACAGTTGCTGCGATGATCTAATCGCCAGATAAATGCTGTGCTTTGATTAGATGTGCAGACAGAGAAGCGTCCTCTGTGACAGGTGGCTGCACATCTGATAAACACCATCAGGGACCAGTTGGTCCCGTTCACACCCCCGCCGATGGCCGCACATACTTCAACATGTCGTCCTGCGGCGCTGCCAGCGTCCCTGCATGTGTCACTCGGTCCAACAAGGACAGCCTGTCAGTGTCACGTCTCCACAACTGACACAAAGTGTTTGTGCCCGTGTGTCATCCAGAACTTCACCGTCCAGCTCAGACCTTCGCCTCACTGCCAGATCCTCCCTCTGCAGGCTGCAGCTTTATCCTCCATGACAGGCAGAGAATCAGCTGAGACTCTGCTTGTTCCGGTGTTCTGGTTTTGGTTCTGGTCCTGTAGTGACCTGAAAGCAGACGCAGAGCTGTAGGAAGAATTAGCTAAAGATTCTAAAGTATTCACGCCCCTTATTTCTGTTGAAACAGCAACCTGAATGTGGGCCACTGGAACTTTATGTGACAGACCAGCACACAGTAGTGGAAACAAGAATATCTGGTTTTCCAGATCAAATCTGAACAGTGCGGCTTGCCTTTGTCTGCGGTCCCACTGAGTGAACAAAATGAAATCTGGATCCCAGGAGTCCGAAACATCCTGGATGTATATTGACAGGTTTATGGTGGCGCCGGATTTAAATTTAAGTAGAAAAAATCCATTAGAATGAAAGCTGGACTTCTGGATCTGTTGGTTGTGTTGAGGCCTTGATAATTTGGGTCTGATGTGTTGTTCTGTGTGGGTTCTTAACAGGGCAGGGAGAGCCTTCAGCCACAGCCTCAGCCATGGAGGGCGACTGCCTCAGCTGTATGAAATACCTCATGTTCATCTTCAACTTCTTCATCTTCGTGAGTTCACCCTGTCTTACTTAAAATTCAGAGAAGGTTCTGTTCGTCCTTATGATTCCCAACATATTGGTTTAATATTGCTTAAACTGATCCAAATCAGCACAAACACTCCTGATCCACCCAGAACCTCCACACTTACTGCCTCCCTGGTGAAGATGGGTAAAATCATCAATGCAGACAAATAATCTGATGCTAACTGAGTATTTATTCCGCGAGGAAAACAAAATCACCAGAGACAAACTAGAAGTAGAGCCGCTGCTTCGCCACATCGAGAGGAGTATCTGATCAGGACACCTCCTGCCTGCCTCCCTATGGAGGTTTTTCCAGGCACATCCCTCTGGGATTAGAACCCGGGACTACCAGGAGGGACTATATATCCAATCTGGTCTGGGAACGCCTTCGGATCCCTCAGAATGAGCTGGAGGATGACGCTGGAGTCCGGGGTTAAGTCCAACATCCAATCTTGGAGAAGAAGAAGATAATAGATGGGTCATTAAACTTCCTGTTTCTCTGAAGTATAATTCAGGCACATTTCTATAAGCCAGTCTGCAAAATGGGAAAGACAAGAGAGCATTACTTTCATTTAAGGCAGATGTTTGTTGATCTTCATCAAACAGGAAATGACAGTTCCTGGACTAAACGGTTTAATATCAACATGAGCAATGAATAAACTGAACTTTGACAAACAGGGCTGGACCAGGACCAGAACCAGGACCAGGACCAAGTTTAATTGTGCAGGGTGAGAGTCTTACCCTATTTTACATCCTTTGGCACATTGTTTCCTGTGGCCTCTCACAGTGAGGGACCTTTCCTCCAACTAGGTGAATCCTGAGGACCTATAGACGACAGTGGATGATCAGATGAAGGAAGATGCATCTCCCAGATCTTTACTGTTTTTTTTTTTAAAGTTCTGGTGAGAAGCAATGAAGCAACTTTAGATCTAAAACGTTTTTTGGTCAAGCAGATTTAGAGAGTCCTACGGACGCCCTGAAGGGCAAGTCAGGAAAAACATTTTGAGAGGCTAATTTTTCTGTTTGTTCTGTAATACTCTCCTCTGCCACTAGAGGCACTGGAATAAAACCCCCAGCCCTCACTAACAGCTGTATCGTTCATTTTCTAAATGACATCGTTGTAAAGTAAAATGAAATACAGTAAAAGCAGACAAATAGTGTATTTGTTGGCCAGGCTGCTGTTCTGGAGGACAAGAATAGACTAAAGTCCATATCTGAGGCCATGAGAAGATCAATGGCGGCTTTCTCCATTGCTCCTGGCTTTGGTACCAGTTACAGGGTTCTGATGCACAGCTGTTCCTCGTCTGAGGTCATCTGTGTTGACCCATCAGAACTTCCACATCTTCCTCATGTCATTCTTATCCCCCATCTGTTGCTGCAGCTCGGTGGCTCCTTCCTGCTGGGCGTTGGTGTTTGGGTGTTGGTGGACCCGATGGGCTTCAGCGAGATCGTGGCGGTCAACCCCCTGCTGTTCACCGGGGTCTACGTCATCTTGGCCATGGGAGGCCTGCTGTTCCTGCTGGGCTTCCTGGGCTGCTGCGGAGCCATCCGCGAGAACAAGTGTCTGCTGCTGTTTGTGAGTCGCTCCCGTTGGAAGGAGGTCTGGTGGTGCTGTGCCCCTATGAGCAGCTCCAGTTAGGCAGACCTTCCTGTAGTCTGTTAAAGTAGTCTGATCACTGCACTCAGTTTCAGTCCAGTGCTTGAACCTGGCCATTTCCAGAGAAAGACCTTCAGAAAGCCTTTAATAACACTACAGTAATAAAAATGCATGCCAGCGTTTCCAGGAGGCTTCGTTCCTGAGCTCAGCATAGAAGAACTTTCAGATAAAGGTTATTTTAGAGAAGACTGCAGAATAATGAGTGGGATTTCTCTGAGTAACAGTGTCTGTCTTGTTTTGTCTCAGTTCTTCATGCTCATCCTCTTTATCTTCCTGGCGGAGCTGGCAGCTGCCATCCTGGCGTTCCTCTTCAGGGAGCAAGTGAGTTCTGGCTCTGGATCGTTCTTGAAACATTTTAAAACTGGTTCAGATTAAAACCTTCCTGGTGTTTGTATTTTTTTAAATCTGAGCGAATACTTGGTTACAGATTGGATTTAGACTTGGATGTAATCTGATTTTGAACTGAATTTGGATCTGGTTCAGGATGCATTTAAATTAACTATTCATTCAGACTAGATTTGGTCTTCATTTGATTTGATTTTACTCTGCTTTCAGACCTGCTTCTGAAACAGATTTGTTCTTGTGTCAGATTGGTTTCCCACTTTGTTTTACTAGATTTCAGGCTCGATTAGGATCAGTTTGCACTCAGTTTTAGGTTGGTTTGGAGCAGATTCGGGACTAAATGTGGACATGTTTCTTAACTGGAGTTGGACTCGGTTTCTGACTGGATGTGGAATCGGTTTAGGCTTTGTTTCAGAATGATGTTTACTGTGGTTTCTAACTGATTTTGGATTTAGTTTCTGACTGTTTTTTACATCATTTTGAGACTGATTTTGGATTTGTTTCTTGCTTGCTTTCAGACCTTTTTGGGACCTGTATTAAATTGGTTTGGGAATTTGTTTCAGACTAGTTTTGATAGGTGGTCTTGACTGTTGTTGGAGTTAGTTTCAGACATTTTTAGGAAACATTTCAGATTGTATTTGGGCTTGGTTTGTGGCTTGTTTCTGACTGATATGGATTGTGGTTCTTGACTGGGTTTGGACTTGGATTCAGACAGATTTTTTGCACCTATTAATAAAATAAAAGGTTGTGTAGGACATCTAGTCTGTCCCTTTCTGACCCACGCTCCGCTTGTCCCAGCTAACCAGAGAGTACTTCAGCAGGGAGCTGAAACGCCACTATCAAGGCCGCAACAACACCGATGTCTTTACGTCCACGTGGAACGTCATCATGACCACGGTGAGCCGACTGACCAGCATCACCTGCCCTCCTGACCAACAGCAGTCATCAGCATCTGTTTTCCTTCCTTCCAGTTCGACTGCTGCGGTGCGAGCAGCCCTGAGGACTTTGAGGAGAGCCTCTTCAGGCTCCTCAATCCCAACAAGATGGTTCCTGAGGCCTGCTGCCAGGTGAACGGGTACCTCGAAGAGGTTGGCGTGGAGCAGTGCGTGAGCAGCGGCGTGGCGTTCCGACACAACAAGGTTCGAGGAAAGAATGATGAACAGCAGATTTAAAACAAAATGGAACCTCTGTAATAATCTGTCTGTGTTTGTCCTGCAGGGCTGCTACGCAGCGATGGTTGAATACTTCCAGACGTACATCTACTCTGCAGGAGCCCTGGCCATTGTGGTGCTAACAATCGAAGTATGAGCTGCTTTCTCGCTGTTTAACATAAAATTATGCCTGGATTTTTTTCATTTCCTGTGAGTGTCTAAGATTTGGACACAAACAGGTTGTAAAATCAGGCGGCGCTGATTCCTAATATGGGCAATACGGCTTCCGCTCAGGGCAGCATGTCCTCTGGGCGCTCCACAGATGTGACATAAACATGTTTTCTGTTGGGTATAAATCACAGGGCATAAAAAAGGTTTTAATGAAATATAACTGAAAACAGATGGAATCAATTTTACTGAAAGATCCTCCCATTAAATTGGGATGTCTCAAAATAACTTTAATAAGTTCAATTCTAGATGTCAGCAGTTTGAGACAACGTGGACTTAACTGTGACTGGAAGAGGCCATTGCAAAATTATTTATTTATTTCCATTTAAAGGTTTTTGTTTGAGAAAAAAAGTTTTATCCAGAAAACTGCTGGCAAGTCTCCCAAAGTCCAAAGAATAATGTGATTTTTAGCGTTTATTAGCAGAAAGGGGCACTAACAGCTGACCCTGCTGCCACTCATCAGACAAACAGCTCAGACTGGCAGGAACATTAACAACCTCAGACCTCAAACAACACAAAGAAAAGAAGTTCATATTTCCTTGACTAAGCTACAGAATGCCTGTTTTCCAGTTAGGAAGAGTTTGGTGGAATAACCTCTTCCACAGCTCTCCAGTTTTCTCCACCTGTCTCCACCCGTCTCACTGCTGATGGGTTCAGGTTTACCAGCTCATCAGTTCCTCATTAATAAGCTGCGCTTGTGCAGGAACTCTGGAATCAAAGGGCCATCATGCATGTAGAGTTGCTGATTTCAGATAAAAGTTGCTTAAATATATATGTGGATAAATGTATGTAGGTAAATATATTCTATATAGACCTTTGTTAATATGGTGGAGGACTGATGTTACATGGATCCGTTCTGTTTGGTGGCAGGAGGGGCTCTCCACTGAAATGTACACCAGCTGCAGTTATCTGAATGTTGTTGATATGAAGTTTTAAAAGTCCACCGTGGATGATCTGAACAAGCAGATTGTTGGAGCTCAGCTTCACCCTTCTGACTCTATGTTTGTTGTTCTTCCTGCAGCTCTTTGCCATGGTGTTTGCCATGTGTTTATTCAGAGGCATCCAGTAACGTCCACCTCCTCTTCATCCTCCTCCTCAGCAGCAGCAGTCAGGAGGAAAGCAGACTGTACAGTTTGAGGTGATTTGTACACTTTTGGTTACTGTGTGGTTGGTTTTGTGATCAGCACCGTTCTGGATGTTCGAACTCCTGCTTTGGTCCTGATGGACCAGAAACGGCTTCAGTTCAGGCAAACCAGCATGATGTAAAATTTGCCTGTGATCAGCACAGGAACCCAGCAGGATTCACTCCTAGGATCGCAATTAAAACATGTGATTTGAAGTTCAGGAAGGTCAGCGATGGCAGTTACATTAAAATGAATCAGATTTGTGTAATATTGATGTCATCTGAACAGAGTAAACTGACATATTAAATATAAAAACTATAAAAAAAAACTATAAAAAATATATAAAACATATAAAACTAACAGTTTTGAATGAAAATAAACATGAGCTCATAGTTTTAGTTCTTGTATCACTGCTTCTGCATCATGACCTTCAGAAACATCAATAAGACGTTTTCACTGAAAAACAGACAAGGAAGTGGCTCCCCCTTGTGGCGGAAGGCAGATTGTTGTCCATAACCCGTACATTGTACAGTCTTTATTACAGTTCGTCAATAAAAGCAGAATGTGTTGTTGTGAGTAAACAAGTGTTTAATATTTAAGTTGGTAAATCAATCCAACATTGTGTGCAGCAGCAGTTCTTTTCTCTGTGATCTGACTGATTTCTTCTGTAACGTTTTAGTGGCTAATGTTCAATAAAGTCATATTCTTTGTGCTTTTATGAGACCTTCTGTTTATTTTAATCATTATTTATTCAATTACATACTGGCTGGAAGGAGGCAGAAATTACTACGTTTGGATGGAGAAACTGGACATTTCTAGATGAGGCTGTGGCCATGAAAGGGGGGTTAAATCCAAATGGTTCCTAACGTCTGACTGCATCAGAACCATCATCACTGTCTAAGCCATCCTAAACATTCTGTGAGAAAATCTTAAAAACGGTTCTGATGGGAAGGATGGATGAGATGTGGAGGTCCAAACAGGACTGGGCTTACTCTCTACCATTATTATCTATGTGGTTTTCAGTTTTCTGTAGATATTGTGGAGATTATGAAAGAAAATGTAATCGTAGCAACAGTGCAGCAACCTATTTCAGACTGAATACACTGTGTTGTATGTTTATGGGGTCTTTGTGATAATCATGACAGAAAATGTAGAACAAGAAGCTTTTGCATTGAAACCAGTCATGAAACCTTTCATGCATGAATTTAAAATAACCTCACACAGCTTTTTCCCCTGTATGTTTTCAAGCATCTTTAACTTTCTCAGCATCCTCAGATCCACCATCACTACATCTAAATCCTTTATTATCTGAGAGATACTGTCATCACCAGCATCACGCTCCCTTAACTAGTGACCTAGCTCCACCTGTGTCCCACCTGTAGGTCTTTATGATGTATCCTCCGCCTCACTAAATAAGAAGACACTAACTATGATTTACAAAACTGAACAAATCTGCAAAAAATATTGTTTTGGTTGTAAAAAAATTAGGTTACAGCATAATATCAAGAAGGTGAAGCATTTTTAGCAGCTGCAGTGCAGTCACGGTGTAGCCAGTGATGCATGATGTCCACTTTAATACACACATAATTTACTGCTAATTTCTCCCAACAGAAAAACAGTATTTTAACATTGAAACGCTTCTTTTATTTGCTAGTTATTTATTGCTGTTACCAATCTTTTTTTCTACCAGTGGAGACCCCCATTACTGCATAGTTTCTCCCGATGTGCTCAACATTTCTGCCTAAATGTGGGTTTTATCAACGGCCCTGTGAATTTACATTGACTGTCCACTAGGTGGCGGTATAGAGTCTGGTGAAGGTAATAATGCCACCATCAACACCCACACACCTAGAGGGAAACAGCTATAATAGCTGCAGTAAGATTTTCACAGACTGTGGAGGTTCAGTTTCCAGTTTTGTTTTTTCATCTTGCTTTGGTCAAGGAGACAGAAAATATATCAGACAAAAGGAAATGAAGGAATATTTTGTAAAATATTCATTTGTTGCTGTGAGAATGAAACCTGGTGTGTAATTGAAGCTTGATTGATTGATTGATTGATTGGTTGGTTGATTGATTGATTGATTGGTTGGTTGATTGATTGTGCACCGCTCAGGAAAGGGAATCTGCTCTCTGTATAGAAAACATGTTTTATATCATATAGTTGAAAAACTGAAAACTGGAAGTGAAGACCAGTTAAAGGTCTGAAAACATCTTCAGCAGACGAGAAGAATCTGAGAGTCGCGACGGTAGGGAACACAAACAAATCCATTAAAACAGCTGAGTTTCTGCTCTATGGCAAAATTTTATCTTATTGCTGATTGGGAATCACCTGTTTTCTGTTTTTTTGGATTTGTCATAGAAACGGTACAGCAAAGGATATTTAAATTTCCTTATTTTGAGCCTAAAAGCACAACTGTTGGCTCAGCTTTTTAAATCCGGATAATAAAAAATAAAAATATGACAAATATGTTTCTGATGATTTAGAACTGATGAAAATGCTAATTCAAACCTCCCCATGCTCCAGTAACATCTGCAGAGTCACAATGAACCAAAACTAAAACCATGAAAGTGAAAGTTCTGCATCACCTGTTCTGAGTTACAGGAACCAGCTCTGCAGACGCTCTGGATGAAATCTGCCTGATTTAAAGACCATGGCATCCTTCGAACCAGATAATAAGCAGGTTCTTGTTCTGCTCAGACACCAGGGATGAAGGCAGAACCTCCTCTGCCTCTAAGTGGATTTCTCCTGAAGAAGCTTCAGATTACAGCAGGTCTCCTCTGACAGACAGAAACTGTGGAGGCTTGGAAACTGACACGACTGTGAAAAGTAAAAGTAGAAGCGGTCTCTGCTGAACTCAGACTTCTTTAGATTCCCAGGCTGGTTGTGAATATTTAAACCTGTCGGGTCGAACAGTCAACAAATGTGGTCGACAGCTGTGGAGCAGACCCTGTACCTTGGACTGGTTCTGTCACGCCTGGTTGGAGAAGGTAAGTTCCCCCACCTGAAGAGTGCTGAGAGGTAACACTTAACATCCTGAATATATTACTGCTAGTTTTCTAAACCCAGCTGGAAATAAATTCATGCTCAACCTTTAAGGGATGTAGGACACAGAAGTTGGACATTTTGCTTTCAACTAGAAGAACCAGAATACTTCTGAGCAGCTTGGACTAAAAGTGGACTTTCTCTGCAGAAAAGACCCATTTTAGGGCTTAAGCTGATTAAAAGTGACTTTTCCTTGTGTTTGAGTCAAGGTCTCAAGCAGAAAGAGCCTGGAAAATCAGGAAAGATGCTGCTTCCATCCATTCTTCATGGACATGAAGGTCATATTAAGTTGAGGCTTGTCATGAATTTTTTCAACAATGATTATACAACATACGACTGCAATGATTTTCAAAAACAAGAACTGGAAGCACATGCTTGAGTTTATCGTGGATATTGTTCCTGTACAATTGTTTTCACATCAGCAAGGACAGAAAGGGTTCTGCTCCAGAACCTGCATCTTCCAGCTGGTTTGAAATCTGCAGCTGTCCATATGGAAGAGCAAAAAATCTTCTGGAGAAAGGTCTGATGGTCGGACAAGATAAAGACTGAGATGTTTAAACACAGTGACAAGAAGGATGTTTGGAGGAGTCAAGGTGAGGCTTTCAGACCAAAGAACACTGCAGCAACTGTCAAGCATGGTGGAGGCAGCATAATGCTGTGGAAATTACTCTCTGCTGGTGGCCAGAGGAAGCAACAATGACAGACAATGATCCCAAACACAGATCCAGACTGGTTCTGGAATGGATACAGCAGGATAACAAGTTTCTGGAATCTTGTTTCCGAAGCTCCAACCTCAAAGCTGTAGAAAATGTATGAAGCAAGCAAGCCAACCAGTTTAAATGAACTTCACCAGTTCTGCCACACGTGTTTCTAAAATGATGCCAGAACCTTGGTGTGGTTGAGGTGCAGCTTGCATGTTACTGAAGTTTCCTGGGGTGTATGGATATATCTGAACCTGTGTGGAGCAGACAAAATCCACTCCAAGTTTAAACTTGTGCTCCGGGTTCTTGTACGATCATTCCTCCGATCACGGCTGTCACGCGTTGATCAATGATGCTTTGCTACATCATGTTTGGACTTTTCTGCCTAAAAGGACACAGCAGTCCTGCTTCCCTGAAGTTCTGTCAGCTGCTGTTCTGAGATCAGCGCCAACAGCTGGTGATAAAAACTTTGAATCGGCAGATATATGACCTAACCTCAGCCCAAACTGAAACAACACAACTATGCATGTGCACTGACACCTTTTATTACTTGTTTGGTCTTGTAGTTTAGGGTTCGGGCAGCAGGATGGTTCTGGTTGTTGACCCTAAGTTTTGTGTCTCCAGGCAGTGCTGTGAAGGTGTTCTGTCGGCCCGGTCAGGGTGCATCTTTGCCCTGTCTGTATGATTATGAGGACCAGACAAACATCGAGCAGCTCACCATGCGGTGGACAAGTCCTCACAAACAGCTGTTGTGTCACTACATCAAGCACAGAAACTACCAGAACTGTAGTACCGGCTATACCATGAACTACCGACCCGGCAGCATCAAGCTCACCATCCAGCAGGTCCAGACCAGAGACCTCGGTACTCATGTTTGTTCTGTGGGGAAACCCCACGAGTCCTTCGACTTCAGCATTGATCTGGCCATGATGGCAGGTGGGTGGGAAAGGAAAGTAGAAACACAAACAGAACCT
Source organism: Crenichthys baileyi (assembly GCA_036173005.1). Taxonomy (NCBI): domain Eukaryota; kingdom Metazoa; phylum Chordata; class Actinopteri; order Cyprinodontiformes; family Goodeidae; genus Crenichthys; species Crenichthys baileyi. The sequence continues at coordinate 173,476 of JAHHUM010002099.1, forward strand.
CTGCCTTTTGTTCCGGTTTTATCAGTGATGTTATCATTGTAGCACAGCTAGCTCCTAGAGGCAGTTAGAAAAGCAGCAATTTAAAATTTATTTCAAACATTGTAGGAATATTTGTGGGATTATGACCTGTTTATGTAAAATCAGTTGTTGCTGAATGTGTTCAGTATAACTTAATATTTATGTTTCTGAGGACAATTATTATTCCCTATGATCAAAAGTTCCTCCAACTGTGAGTTGTGATGAAAGCTCAGGTCTTCCTATGAAACTGTCAACATAAAGATAAAATGAGTAAGAACAAGTTAATAGAATAGAATAGAAATATCCTTTATTGTCCCACTGTGGGGAAATTCATGTGTATCAGCAGCAAAGTGGAAGGCATGGAAGCATGAAGATGGACACAAATGTAAAAAATATAAAACAAAGAAAAACAGACTATATAAGAAAAAATACTGTACAGTTGTATGTATATTGTGGCATAAAAAGCAACAACAGACGATTTGCAAGAAATGGAAAAATGGTGCGAATAACAACAGGAAAATAACAACACTTAATGAGTTTGTTGGGAGTAGTGATGGTTATAAAGTCCCACAGCTGCTGGGAGGAAGGACCTGTGATTGCGCTTCTTTGTGAAGCTAAGATGCAGCAGTCTGTCACTGAAGGAGCTCTGCAACAGCTTCATGCATGAGGTGGAGGACATTGTCCAACAGTAATGATATTTTTGCTTGTGTCCTTCTGTCTTCCACCACCTGCATTGGGTCCAGGAGGACATCTTAGGACAGAGCTGGCCTTCCTGATGAGCTTATCTAACGACTTCCTCTCAGCTGTAGATAAGCTGCTGCTCCAACATATTACAGCATAGAAGATGGCTGATGCCACCACAGAGTCAAAATATAGCAGCAACTTTGGCTAGAACCTATATTTGTGGCAGTATGTATCCAATTACAAAGGATACACTAATCATATCTTACATGTGGGGGGTAAGCAAAGCAAAAACACATCTAAAGAATTTAATAAAATATATTTTATTTTAAAGGATTAATCGAAGTTATTGCTACTGAGAGCTAAAAGTATGCATTGCTCAACAGAGCTATGCCTCTTTAGGATTATTCCTGTTCTCCTCTCTGAATGATGATTAATTTTCTGTTGCAGCTGTCTGAAGGGGTTTCTTATACAACAGATAAAGTAAGAGTCCTCTAGTGTTGAGCGCCTTTTTCTAACAATATCCTAAACAAGTGATCCAGACTCCTATGACGGTTTGCCTTTTTTAAACAAAGGTTACATTGTCTTGTACACAAATTTATGTTTTAATGCAACAATGGTCACTAAAGATGACAAGCAGGTCTAGACAATGGATGTAGGAATGGTCCAACATGACAGGGTTGCGAGGAAATGTTGGTATTTGTTCCCACTCTATGCCCAATGTCAACAAAAGGTCAAGAGTATGAAGACAGGAGTGTGAGGGTGTGAAGCTGAGTCTAAATCAGTTAGCATTAAAAGAAAGATTTTTCCTACCTTTCATTTTTTAAGATTTCGTGGTGCTAGTAGCTTTTATTCCTAGGAATCAGAAAGGAAGATAGCAGAGAGAGATGGGAAGAAGACATGCAGCAAAGATCCCGAGACAGGGAATCAAACCCGGAAGAGCTGATCCAGGACTGATAGCCTTCCATACATGAGTTGCCTGTTCCACTGCTATGCCTGCACTGTCCCTGCTGCCTTTAATTAATTAACGAAAATGAACAAAAACACCAAAACCAGCTTTTTAGCTCAATTTTTAAAGCCAAAAATAACCTTCTGCTTTCATTTTATTATCTTGCTGTGATTTTCTGCCTGGAGATTATATGACATGATCTAATTAACACATGATCAAAAACATGTTCATGTGTGCAGATGTTTGTTTGGGGTCTACTGGGTTTTATTTTAGAAGGATAAAACTGAATATTCATTGATGTTTTCATAAATCGTTTTTTCCTCTAGAGTCCGTTACTTCAGCACCAGCAGGTGGAGGGAAACAGGCAGGTATGTTCATGTTGAGCAAACTGGACAACTTTGTATTAATACTTTTTCTTTAATACATAAATATTAATTTTTCAAGAGGTCAAACACTTTAAAATAGACAAAAAATGTGGTTTTTTGGAAGGAACTGGATGTAAATAATTTCATCTAACTTTGTCTTTACAGACCACACCTGGAGTCTCGCTGTCCTCGCTTTGACTTGTTTGCTGCTTTGCATGTAGGAGAGAAAACTGAGCTTCTCAGTTAAATCCAGATGTTTATCAGACAAAAATGGATTATATATGACGCTGCGCGTTTTTAACAGCTTTAAATAAAATTTACAGAGATAATGTGTTTGTGTTATATTATATATTATATTATTATATTGTTATGTTAAAACTGTTCATTCATTCTGCTTTATAACAAACTAATGAAATATTTAATAACTTCCCATTTCTGTCACAAGAAGATGCAATAAACCTGAAAAGAACCACAGAGTCTAAATGATGTTAAAAACATACAAAAAAATGACTAAATAATTCAAACAAGATATTTAAAGAATCCGTAGAGAAGAGCAGTAGAAAACACTGCTTTCATTTTTTTATTAAAACACCAATTTCACATTTTTAAAACATAATTTTTGTTTTTAACTAGAGGCAAATGATGAGAAAGGGAAGAATAATTTCTCCTTGGCTCTTATCTCAGATGAGTTCGCAGAGTCTGTAACCACTCCTTGAAGACAAAAATGTTCTCTGATGTTTGCATCACGTGTGACCAGGTCAGGACTGCCTGGACCTCCTTTTTGAGCTGCTTGAGGAGAAAGGGTCCAGTGGATGTTGTGTTCATGAACCGGAAAAATTTTGGCAATCTCTCGGATCCAAACATTTAAAACAACCATGAAATTAAACCTATCTGTCCCAAACATGAGCTGGACTGTTTTCAACAGGATCCATTGTTTTTTCACACTCAGGTTATCTGTGAGGTTCTAATGGTAGCACTGGTTTAATCTGGACCCTCAGCGGGTGACATTGCAGCTAAAAGATTTAACATATAAGCATAGTAACTTGTAAAAGAAGAAAGTAAGTGTGCAGGGTGCACATAATTGAACTACAAACTATTAATGATAATTAACCTTCATCTGTGGCGTTTGTGGAGTATAAACCGACCACTTGATGGCGACATTTACAGGATGGCTGGATGGGTGGATGGATGGAGGCTGGATGGATGGATGGATGGATGGAGGCTGGATGGATGGATGGGATGGTGGGTGGGTGGATGGATGGATGGATGGATGGGAGGGTGGGTGGATGGATGGATGGCTTGATGGATTCAGTTTCAATTCAGTTTATTTATATAGCGCCAATTCACAACACGTCGTCTCAAGGCACTTCACAAAAGTCAGGTACATACATTCCAACTAATCCTAACCATTGAACAGTGCAGTCAGATTCAGTTATTTATTCAAATTGGATAAGAAGTTTTTCTATCTAAGGAAACCCAGCAGATTGCATCCAGTCAGTGACTTGCAGCATTCACTCCTCCTGGATGAGCATGTAGAGACAGTGGACAGTCACTGGCGTTGACTTTGCAGCAATCCCTCATACTGAGCATGCATGTAGCGACAGTGGAGAGGAAAAACTCCCTTTTAACAGGAAGAAACCTCCAGCAGAACCAGAACCAGGCTCAGTGTGAGCAGCCATCTGCCACGACCGACTGGGGGTTTGAGAGAACAGAGCAGAGACACAAAGAGAACAAAGAAGCACTGATCCAGGAGTACTTTCTATGGGAAGGAAAAGTAAATGTTAATGGATGTAGCTCCTTTAGTCGTTTCAAAGCTGGACCTGAACTTGATGCCCATATTTGGCTATGTTCCCTGTATGTGGTTGGCTGGTTTGGTGAGTCTGGGGCGACCAAGTCCTTCATGTTTAAATCAATTCTCATCTTTTGGAAAAGTATGGATATATTTCCTCCAAGTGATCTTAAACTCTGTGAGGTGGAATAAACTGGGTAGATCCTATCCTTTATTCATCCAGGTACAAAAAGCCCTATTAGATGGCAGCAGTTCGTTCAGACATTAATTACAGAATGGTTTTCTCTTGTTCTACCGCCACTCATTTCCTGTTCAGGTTCTAACCGGATCCGAAGCCCAGCAGCTGCTGCGAAACAAGCGGTTTAATCATTTCATGCAGAAATGTTTGGTTGATTCATCAGTTTGTTTTTAAACTGTGGGGCTCCAATTTAGATGTCATCAGCAAAGCAGTGGAAGGAGATATTACATTTCCTAAAAATAGAGCCTAGGGGCTACATAGATAAAGAAAATCAGACTGGCCCTAAGATGGATCCTTGAGGAACTCCACAAGTTAGGAAGAATGATCTATGTTGAGGTTGAAGTAAAACTTAACCCAGTGTAGAGCAGATCCTTTAATGTCACTAGATGCTGCAGCGTTGATAAAATGATACCATGATCTACACGGTCCAGGGCATCAGAAAAGCAGGAGCTTCTGAATCCGCGGGGTTTTTCCTTCTCCAGCCTTTTTAAAGAAACATCTGGCCAGAAGCCGCATAATATTTTCAGCAGCGCTGTAACGTTAAGCATACGCAGTTATGATTCTCATGGATTTTCAGCTCCTCAGCGCTCAGACCGATGAGCATTTCCATCTACAGGTCACAGAAACAGAGGAAGTTTCACAGTTTCCATCCGGCTGAGGTTGTTTCCGTCATTTTCTCAGGTGTTAAATTATTGAGGCTAAATGTGATTCCGTTTCATCGCTCTGGTTTAAACCATAAAAGCTCAAAGTCATGAAGAGACATCAGGTTTGATGCTCAATGGATTAAATAAACTGGATGGAGTAATATTTCAGTGATTTTAGGGAAGTTTTGGTTCTCTGAAGTCTATTATTGTCGATTGAAAAAGTCTGCGTGGCTTCCGCACATTTTCACGGCAGGTTAAAAGTTTGCGTGGATTTACGCACACTTTCACGCAACATCCATTTTTGTACATGCAGAGTTTTACGTAAAACATTGCGGCGCAAGATTTTTGTGCGCTAGTACGCTCGGTGCATGAGGCCCCTTATCTCCTAGGTCTAATGATCACTTGCTTCTAGTTGTCCTGAAGACCAGACTGATCCTCGGAGGTGATCAGTTGTAGATCTCTGGAACCAGCTCCCTTCATTCAGACAGGATTCAACCCTGGGAGTTATTTCTGTTTTCCAGGTCCGGTAATTTGCTTCTGTGTGCAGCAATTTGGTCAACGTCAGTAGTTTTTAGATATTCTATAAAGTAAAATTTGATATGATTCTTGTACATGAAAATATGGGCACTGATGTGAAACATCTGCTCTCTTGAAGGAAACTTAAGAGATGATTTCCTCTTCTCAAAACACATTCACGTCTTTTTCCTCAGACTGTCCAGTCGCTCCTGTAGGATTCTAGTACCAAAGCCCTGAAGTCCAGGTGGTCTTCAGAGCTGCTTCTCTGCAGCTGACAGACGGTCGCAGCACATTTTGCTTAAATGTTTTCATAAAGTTAAAATTATTCTTATTGAATCTGAAATATTGTTTAATCAGACAGTAAAATGTTTTCAGGCTGCAAACAGTTGATCCATCAGTCAGCAGATCCAGCGCTGTTTGTCTCCTGGTGAAGATGAAGTTAAATTCATGTTCTCTTGCAGCAGAATAATCCACCCTTTAATTGGAATAAATGTATTCAGATCAGAAAATAAAACCCACATTAACAAATAAGTGCTACAGATAACTATCCCCATGAAATAAATACAGCTAAATCGTTTTAAAATTTACGCTGACTAAATGGGTTTAAATCAAAGCTTGGATTCTTCTGGTTTTGGATATGAGGTCAGGCTGCTGCAGTAAAAGATAAAGTTATTATCAATGTGTCCTCCATAAACAGAGTGAACAAATCAGGTGAAAACAGCATAAACCGCTGCTGCTGCTGATTTTTACCTGAACTACCTCAGATATGTTGCCTTCAATGACAGATGGACCTTCCTGACTTTTTATGTACGCATGCAAAATCTGACGTGTTAACATGTCAAACACGAAAGAGTCAAATGATTTTGGCCCCTCTAGACATTTTCTTTATCCTAGTTAGATATTGATGTACGAGTCCAGAACTGCCCCTCGGTCAACTATAGATTAAAAGCCTCAAATTTTCCACAAATATTTTTTTATTTATTTGTTTGAACTGTTTTTTGTCCAAGTTTCAACCATCTAGGTACTGATTTTAAGAACTTAGAGGTAGTCCTCTTTGTTCAGCCCCACAGCATGATGCTGCCACCACCATGCCTTATAGTACCGTTACGTATAAAAGCCTCACCTTGACTCCATCTTTGTCTCGTCTGAACATCACTCCTCCATCAGGCAGATTGTTTGGGATCAGAAGAGGTTCTGAAAAGGCTCCAAAAAGGACTTTCCCCAACTGTGGAAACCTACAGTTCCTCAGTGCAGGTCGATCCAATCAGCACTGTTAAACTACCGGCTACAGTCATGATCACCAACCACAAATTAACGGGCCTGGGTCACTATAGAACCTTCAGCTCCACGTGTTCACAGATTTAGCTGACTGTATGTATATATCTGAGCCTATATGCAGAATTTAGACCTCATCCGAATAACTGAATCTAACCCAAAACTGGATTCTGAAATGAGGTTTGAGCTGCTGCTGTTGTGGTACTGGTTCTGGTTTCGGCCTAGAGTAATCTAAAACACAGCAGCTTTCTGACCAGACCGTTTTAACGCATCGTGAGGCTGCACCTGAACGCACCGCATGTAGCTGGATGGAGACGGTTGGAGCGCGATGAAACGGGTTGATGTCTTCCTCCTGAATCGACCCGCCGCCGGAGTCGTTTCAAACAGATCACAGATCAGTTCTGCAGCATTTTTATTGTTTGCTTTGGGAAACTCGCTGCCGCCAATGAAAACAATAAATATGGATACAATGCAAAACATTTTCCTAATGAAGCATTTTACACAATGTACAATCCTTAACTTGCAGCTCCGCTGCTCCGGGATGTTCTGTACACATTCCCAAACAACGAACGGACCTCTGTGGAAGGAAACCAAATTCAATGCACTTCTCCTGGATGTTCAGAGATGAAGGTTTGTGCTGATAGAGAGGAAATAAAAGGATGTAAAAGTTTGCTACGACTGGTGCAGCGATGGCGGGGCGGCTCCATCAGTAGTCCGTGTCGGAGCCTTCAGCGTTGTCCACGTTCCGGGAGAGCATGTAGTTGTCCATGTCGATGGAGCGGCAGTTGTTGATGGCGTAGCGCAGCCTCTCGGCCATGACGGCCTGGCTGGAGTACGGCGGCAGGCGCAGCTGGAAGAAGCAGGTCTGGGAGGTGGGAAGGCTGTCGTACGGCTGAGGAAACAAAAACACGCCACATCAGCAGAGAGGAAGACCGAAGAAGGAGGTTTCACCGCTCACATCCATGTTTGACTTCCTCTGATCAGTTCTAACTGCTGATTGGTGGTCCAATACTTTAAATCAGATTGTTTTTCTACTCCTTGTTGACCAGAACCTGATGATTTCAGCCTGATGGGCCGGTCTGACCCGTGAGGTAACCCACCAAACTCCATACAACCAGGTCACAGGAACATCAACAGTGTGGAAGTCATTACACAGAGAAAAAGACAAAGCTGGCTTTTTTTAGGTCGGTTCTGTTCACTCACCCGGTCCACCTTCATGATCTGGAACCTCTGGGAGATGTCAGCCGTGTTGGCGGGAAGCCTGGACCGTCCGGACACGAACCGCATGAAGAGCACGCGCTCCTCGTTGGAGAACTCCTCCAGCGTCTGCCAGAACCACAGCACCAGCGAGTGCTGCTCGTCCACCTCCCGGTACCGCACCACCTTCTTCAGTACGTCGCAGCAGATCTCCGGCATCCCGCACACCATCTGCTCCAGCTGCTTGGCCGTGAGCAGGGACAGCAGCGGCACCGGCACGATCCACGACATGCCCTCACGGACCGCCGCCACCTGGTGGAGAGAAAGAGGACAGGCCCGTTAGTAAACCTGTTAAAGAATAAAACAGGCTTTGGATCAGAGGGGCTTCTGTAACTTCCCGGGTCCGTTTACCTGTCGGTCGATCTCGTGCAGCCGGTACTCGATGGCTCGCTCCACGTACTCCTTCCTGTTGGAGAAAGTGAGGGGGATGCTGTTTCCACCTGGAATGATGGGAACCATCTTCCCATCTGTGCTCTGCCCGACGAAGGAATCCAAAGGAATCATCTGGGAAAACAGAACCAGGTTTTATTTCAGAGGGGAACCAACAACTCACTGTCTCTTCGTATTTATAGGGACAGAACCACAGCAGCGGATCAACATTTTAGAACTTGTGTCTGTGGGAGCTCCACCAACAGGCAGATTCTGATGTTCATTGTCCACCTGACGCTCAGAGTCCATTTCCAACCCAAAGAAAAAGATGTTCCTATCTACCCCACCTTCTCATCTCCATCAACTTCCATCTGGTTCCACCTCTGCTCAGTTTCTCTGGAGGGCCAAGCCATTCGGCCTGGTTCTGATCCGATCTGAATTCCTTTCTAACGCCGCCCCGACCCTAAAACTTCCTGTTTTCCATGACAGTCTTGGAACGACGTGTTTGGGGCCGTCAACAGGTCACTGTAGTCCCGAGTAGTCCAGCTACATCACAACTCCAGGAACCAGGATCTTATCCTGGGCCACGTTTAATCTGCATTAATCGGATCAGAGCCGGTATAAAATGAAAGCTGTATTTCCCACCTCATGGAAATTATCCTCGGTGATGCCGCCGTCTTCAATGTGAAGAATGCTTTTGAGGGTCTGCACGTAGAGGAGATCCACCTCCTCCAGGTCCTCCAGCTGCAGCGGGATGCAGCACAGCTGTTTCCATACCAGCGGAGCCAGGTGCAGGTCCAGGGGCTTTTTGGTGCGGATGGCTACGCCCATCAGGATGCCCAAAAACCTGAACTGGAGCATGTGCTCATCCAGGCAGGCGGATGGGTTGAACAGGAATCTGTGGGGATAACAGAGGATCCAAGATGAGTTCCATGACCGTGGGATTATCCAGCATCAGGTTAGTTACACTGCTCACCTGTCTCTGTTGTAGCCGACCTCTGCTGTGGCGTTGGGGGAAGGGATCAGCAGGTCCACCACACCCGTCTCCAGCTCCTATAAAACATTCCTATCATCAGTCACCTGGAAAGTCCTGGACTCAGTAATTCGAGCTCAGAGCCATGAATACCTGGCACATCTCGGTGATGGTGTCGTCAAACACACCCCCGGCATCGTCTGCTCCCTCCCCCACCAGCTTGACCTTCCAGGCCCGGGAAGGCAGCCGGAGGTCCGAGGCGTTTAGCTTCACCACCTGCCGCGCGATCTGCACGAAGATCGGCTTGCACTTCCGGCCGCTGCGGAAAGAGAGAGAAAGAGATGAGATCCGAGCTTCAGTTTCTGAAATCTAATGATTTAAAGAGAGGAACGTTCACTGACCGAGTGGAGATCCGTTTGACGGTGATCTGAGGTCCATAGTTCTTTCCCTGAACCATCGTCTTCCCAATGGAGCGCACCATGGGCAGAGTGTAAACTCTGGGGGCCAACAGGGGCCTCAGCTGGCCCTGAACAATCCCCCAGGTTCCTGCATTGTAGTGGGAGGTGCAGCTCTGCAGAACAACAACACTTCCCATGAACACGTCTCACAGGGTTCAACATGCTGAGAACATCACAGAGGGCTTCCTGTGTTTGGTCTCCAGACAACACTTAGCTGCAGTGTGGGTTCTGTGAGGTTCTGAAGTGGACCTGTCCTCACCTGGTTGTTTGGGCTGAGGTTCAGCAGTCTCCATGACGAGTACATGAGGTCGGAGAAGTGGTAGAGGAGGCGGAGCCGAGCCCTCACCGCCTCCATGCTCACCTCCTTCAGCGTGCTGTACTGAGGCGGCACCGCCACCGGCAGACCCAGCTGGAGCGGAACCGACGAGCCTGAAGAGGAGGAAAGGTGAGGAAGAGCAACAGATGTCAAGCAGAAGGCTGATGTGAGTCTGCAGAGAGCAGTTTAATTCCTATTAATGTCCAGAACCTCACACAGTAACCATCTAAGCGGGTCACAGCAGAACTTCTAAAAACCTGGTTTATCTCAGGATTACCACACAATCTTCTGTCCAGCTTCTAATGTTTTGGGACAGACGGATGATGGAATAAACTCTGGAAAAATTTCTATAATCTATTTTCCTTTTCTGCAGCAGAACATGACAGAACTGGAATAAACTCTCCAGCAGAGGTTCTGAAGAATCACGCTAACAGCGGTCTGTCAGACTCCATCTTTGTTTCAATCACTGTAAGTGAAAAAGCAGCTGAAGTCCAAAGAAACCCATGTGTGTGTGGGGGGGTCAGTTCCTCTGACCCTGACCTCTGGAGGTCGGAGGTCAGGGTCCGAGGAACTGAACGCTCTGGGCCCCAGGTGGATGGAGGAGGTGGTTCTGCAGCACTCCACTGAGATACGGAGAGTTTACGAATGACCTTAGGTAGGAAGAAGGATTTTGACCGGATCAGTACTTCCGAACAGAACTTGGTGTGGTACCGACCTGGTGCTCGAGGCGGCACGCAGGGAGCCGTCCAGCCCGCGCTGTGGCACCGTCCCGCAGAGATCTGGTTGATGTTCTTGCCCTGCAGCACCGTCACAAGTGTTGGTTCTCTGACATGGTTGGTGTGGCCCAGACCGAGCTGCAGGCAGAGAATCACCAATAACCGGGTCAACAAAGATTCTGTTTGAAAACCTGAGCTGGACTGTTGGGTCCTCTCAGATCAGAGGACTTTGGTCCCTGGCTTTCACACAGGTTACCTGTCCCTCTGAGTTGCTGCCCCAGGCATAAACGTCTCCTGAAGATGACAGAACCAGGGTGTGTTCGGCACCAACCGCCACGTCCTGGATGTAAATCCCCGACAGCGCCGGCACCTGCTGGGGTCGGTTGTGGTTCCGGGCTCGGCCTTCAGGCAAGCCGATCAACCGGTCTTTAATGGAGGAAACAAACGTGTTGAAGGAAGGAAGGAAGGAATTGTTTTTGAGATTTTCATCATTTAGGATCCAATAGGATTATTTTTTCTAACAAAATAATATTCTACTGATTTGAAGAAGCAGCTGATGGGTCACCAGACAGAACCGCTTCACGGGAGGCTCAAACATCTCTCCTTTTTCAGCCACTTGGGTCCAGATTTACCAATAAATGAATTAAAATAGAAACTATCTGAAGATGATTCTTTAAACTGATGGATCATTTTCAATAAGATGAACTCTTCTGTTATATGAGAACAAACTCTGGCTTTGTTGTCAGTATTGGACCAGAACTTGGTCCATCTTCATGGCAGACGGGGGGGAAAGGATGAAGAAGATCCCAGAGGTGAGGATGAGTTGGCACTGATTTTAAGCAACTTTTAATTTTTTTTACCACAAACAATGAAGGAAGAAAACATGAACTGCTAAAAACTTCAAATAAAAAATGTAAAATTATCTCAGTTAATTAAACAAGGTCCAGACCTTTCCAGTATGGAGGACCAATCCTGCCACAATGAAGAATATACACACAATAAATAAATGCTCAATAAATAAGCATACTATTCAATCCAAAAAAATTACAGTAAATAAATAAATGTGGGCAGTAATTAAATAGACTGGAGGAATTAGAACGCTGTTAAAAGGTCGGACAGCGAACGTCTGCCTGCCGAGTTCACCAACGCTAAATGCTTTTTGGCGGGAAAAGCCATGCAGGTTCGAGCTATGCAGGCTGCAGCTAACCAGCCAATAGGCAGAAGTTGACGGCTGAAGACACGCCCCTCCTCATTTGCATAATGAGGCAGAAATGTAAAAAGCACAGGCATAAATAAATAGCATTAAACAGATAAAGGAAAAACAGAAAATATTAAAACATACACTTAAATACATTTAAAAATAAGTCATTAATAAATAAATAAAAGAGGCAACTATTACAAAGTGTGAATAAATAAAGAAGCTAATTAAATTAGATGTATACGTTTATGTCTCACTGAATAATTTAATTACTGCCTACATTTATTTATCTACTGCATTTTTTGTGTATTTAATCATATCTTCCTTTTTAGTTTTTTATTTACCTGTGAAGCACTTTTCTTGCTATTTGGTTAGTAAAGCGCTTTATAAATAAATAAATAATGATGGGAGGGGCTCGGAGTAGAGCCGCTGCTCCTCCACATCGAGAGGAGCCAGTTGAGGTGGCTCGGGCATCTATACCGGATGCCTCCTGGACGCCTTCCTCGGGAGGTGTTCCAGGCACGTCCCCACCGGGAGGAGGCCCAGGGACGGCCCAGGACACGCTGGAGGGACTATGTCTCTCGGCTGGCCTGGGAACGCCTTGGGCTCCCCCCGGAGGAGCTGGAGGAGGTGTCTGGGGAGAGGGACGTCTGGGTGTCTCTGCTGAGTCTGCTGCCCCCGCGACCCGGTCCCGGATAAAGCGGAAGACGACGAGTACGAGTAAATAATGATGGGACGGACGGATGAGTTGGCGGTCAGACGGAGGGACGGACGGATGATGGACAGTAAGAATGATCACTGTGATGTTGGATTTAGGAGGTTTTTAATATCTCTCACTTCGATTTTAGGGCGATTTAAGTGCGAGTCTCCAGGACCCAAACTGTCCCTCTGGGTCGGTTTGTTCTTCTATAGGACAACAGAAACACTGAGAGCAGAGCAGAAAGGTCAGGGAAACCGAGGGTACCTTGGCCGAACGTGAAAACTTTGCCATCTTTGGTTAAAGCCACAGAAAACTGAGTTCCACAGGCCACCTTCTTGATACCGATCCCACACAGCACGTCCACTTTCTGCAGAGTTTCAAGCAACATATGAGTTACGCACAAATCAAACAGCTTGAGTTCAGCTTTTTCTTTTTCAGCTGAATCTCACCTGAGGAGAAGACTTGGCTGTGGAATTCCCAAGTCCCAGTTTTCCATAGTCTCCATCACCGAAGGCCCAAACCATCGTTCCATCGGCAGAAACGACTAAAGTGTGGTTCAGACCGCAGGCCACCTGAGGAGAACCAACAGGATGAGCTCTGAACATCCTCCATTCATCCAAACTCACACCAACGGTCTGAGAAATGCTCACCTGTCCCACCTGGTGACCCTCCAGAGCCGTGACCTTCTCCGGAAGCTTCTTGTTGGATGTGTTTCCCAGTCCCAGTCGGCCATAATCTCCATTTCCAAAGGTGAAAAGCTTCCCATCAGCTGTCACGACTGCTGAGTGTTTGAATCCACAGGACATCTGCAGAGCAGAGAAGGTCAGAAACAAGCATGAGCTGAGAGATCCATGATTAAAATCTCTTATTTTCCTGTCGTTCCTGCAGACGGACCCACCTGAACCACCTCCTCTCCCTGCAGCGCTTCGATCTGCCGTGGTCGGCGCTGGCGGTCGCTGTTCCCGTGGCCCAGCTTGCCGTAGTCTCCGTCCCCCCAGCTGAAGACCTCGCCGCTCTCCGTCAGAGCTATGGAGTGACCGTCGCTGCCGCACGACGTCACCAGCTGGGTCACAACGAATCCTGGAGACGGAAAACGACAACATGAGGTCCCCACGGATACGACCTAACAACCCGACCCGAACTGTGAGGATAAGGATTTCCTGATGTGTTTCTGATATATTTTAGGTTACCAATGCAACATTTGATCTCTCTCACACAGAACCAACGGAACCTGAATCAGCAGAAAAAGGTTAACATCAGATTGGACTAAACTTTACATGAAGAACTCCAGAACACCTGGTGCTGTGATTCTGCTGGATCAGAGCTCATCAAAATCGTTCAACAGAACGGTTTCTGCAGTGATTCCACACAGAAGTAAGGTTCTGGAGGGTTCTATACGTTAGGATAAACCAGATCTGAGGTGGTTCTGGATTAAAATCTGCGTTCATTGGAGCCTGCTGTCCATTGGAGGCTGACCTTGAAGAGCTGAGATGATGGTGAGGACGTGCAGGTCGTCAGAGTTTCCCTGTCCCAGACGGCCGTAGCTGCCCTCTCCACAGGCCAACACCGAGCCGTTGGGTTGGATCACGAAGGTGCAGTTCTGACCACACACCACCTGCAACAGAGTGAAGAAGTTACCAGAGACCAAGAACCTAACACCTGAATGTGTTTCTCCTGTATTTTACGTAAAATCGGTCAGTTTTGGTGGTTTTCCAGTACCTGTTGTGCCTGTGAGAAGGACGGGGCAGTCGTAGGAACCAGGATGTTCCTGCCAGCCTCGGCCAGCTGACCGTGCCGACCCGCTCCCCACAGGAAAACATCACACTTTCCTCCCAGGTGCCAGTCCTGCAAGTACACACACGGGTGAAGCAGGTCCGCTCTGCAGCAGACTGGAACAACAAAAAATTCCAGGAGTCTGGATTTACCTCCGGCCTAGACGTGGCCCAGGACATGATCTGCTCATCCATCCCAGATGCCCACTTCCCGTTGTCCTGGAAACAGACAGAGCGTTAAGATGAACTGCAGAGTTAATGCGTAGATCACAGACTGCAGCTGCCCCTCACCATCACCAGAGCCATCTCCTCCTTGGGCCCCGGCTCCAGGTCAGGAACGCAGAAGGAGTCTGGGAACGTGGCTCCTCGAGCGAGGGCCTCAGCTGCCTTGATGGTGGTGGAGAAGCAGTCGAGCCACGCCCATTCGCTGGTGTTCCAGACGGCGGTGCCGGACTCCGGAGGACAGTGTCGGAGGTGGGGCGGGGCGGGTGGGCTGCACAGCAGCTGGTCCAGGTGGAGACCTACAGCCATCGACGCCAGACACTGCATGTAGGGGCTGTGCACGAGCTGCTCACCACAAACCACGTGAGGCTGGAGTGTGACATCGGAAACGAGACAAATCGGACTTTAACCCGGTCGGATACACTTCTAATGACTTTCCTCTGAGCAGCTCGTCCTGATTTATCTCAGACTGTAGACGGACCGCTCCCTAACATCTACACCAGCTTTGACTCAAAAGAAAGCATCTAAGAAGGACCTTTGGAAAACCTGTAGCACTCCTTGGGAGTAGATTAAAGAACATGAGGAATGGATCAGGAGGTTTGGACTGACCCATCCTAGTTTCAGTACCTTCTCGTAGGCGTACTGCTCCTGCAGCATCACCGGCAGTCTCTCCAGGAACGCCCTCATGCAGGGCGCCATGTTGAGGCCGACCACGCCCTGCTTCTTCAGCGCCGTGCGGCAGGTGGCCAGCACATGGTTGGACGCCATGAATTCTTTGGAGCAGTTAACGACCAGAACGTCCTGGAAACCCGAACGTGAGACAACCAAATGTAGGTGATAAGGGCAAGGCAATGAGGAGTAACACGTAAAACGACACAATGAGTAAGATGTCTAACCTTTGACCTATTGGAGCAGACAGCCACACCAACATCTGGGATCCAGACTATGTTCTGGATCGCTCCTGAGCCGGCGACGACAGTCTGGAGGACGGATCCGTCCTGTTGGACGTGGAAACAAACAATGACTCCCGGAAAAAAGACGTTGCATCAATCTGCCTGTGGTCAACCATCCGGCTGTATGTCTCTTACCTGCAGAGACCAGATGTTCATGAGGCCCCCGACGCCTCCAGATGCCAGGGCCAGACCGTCAGGACTAAAGGCCAGTGTCCGTACCGGAGTGATGTGTCCCTTCAGCTGGAAGACGCACACGGCTCCGTCCTCGAACCACCGGGTCGACTGCAACACATCAACACAGCTCCAAATGAGCCAACAGTGGATGTGGAGTGTCCACATCATGATCATGCTGAAGCATTTCCACCTTCAGCTGATTTACAAACTAGGACAGGGGTGTCCAACTCCAGTCCTCAAGACTCGGTGTCCTACAAGTCTCACATGTGTCCCTGCTCTGACACACCTGAACCAACCTGCCCAGCAAGTCATGAAGCTCTGTGGAGGTCTGCTAACAAACCTGTCATTTGATTCAGGTGTGCTGAACCAGCCAGAGATCAGGACAGTGGACCCTTGAGGACAAACTCTGGACTCCAGTGAGTTAGGGGCAAATATAAAATAAAAAGATTGCAGTAACTTGGTTGCACAAGTTTGCTTTAAACCAACAGCTGAAGCAGCTTTTGAGTCCCACATCATGGGCTTGGTAATATTTGCCCAAGTAGTATAAATTCTCCAGATCTCTCAGACTGTGGGAACATCTCTTACCCACAATCCTCTTCGGGTATCAGGATTTAGTTCAGGTAGGCCAGGGGTCTCCAACCTGCGGCTCTTTGGACCTTCCACGATGGCTCCTAATAACAGACTGATGTTTTTTAAATATAGACCTAAATATAAATGCAGGTTCTAGTAGTTTTAAATATCAACATCCCTGAAAAAAAACGTATCCATTCTCTTTAAGCAAAGGTTTGACGTAAAACCTAAAAATGGAAATAAAATGGTGGGTCTTTAAAATTACCTTTTATTCAGAAGGTCAGGTAACATTTGTTTTTTTTTGGCTGAACTTAGGGAAAAATGACTCTCTGGATGAGCGGGGTGAAAGCTTATAAAATCCCTCTTCATCGTCTTCTTCCACCGTGAATGTAAAAACCCCAGTTCTATCAAAAGAAAAGTAACCCCACATCATGATGCTGCCACCACCGTGTTTCCTCAGAATATAACAGTCTCAGAGAAGAATTAGAGGATTCTGGCCAGGTCCTGATGTTTGACACAAAATGATTCTGTCTTTCAGCCCAACTCCTTAGTCCAGATATAGGGAGAATACAGGAGACCGTCAGATGTTAACACAACCAGAACCTGTTCCTGCAGCTTCTTCAGTGTTGCCTCCTGGCAGGTTATTGCTGTTTTGGCCGATTTCTACCGATATATATATTTTTCTGCCCTTGTGACACAGTGAAAAAAACAACCCCCCGTTGACATCGGATTGTCCACAACTGTTCATGAAAACTGAATAGCGGTATAGTTAAAGCCTGAGCCTTATTGTTTAAGGTGTGAACATTTATGCAACCAGGTTGTTTTAAATCTTCTTCCCTCATAGAGTTGCTTGTTTTTCAGCTGATTTGTACAACATAAATGTTACAGTAAAGGTGAAATAATCTATCATCTTTTACATTAGAAGCACCTGCATTTTCACAGGGGTTGTGTGGGGTGTAGATCCACTGTGGGTGTCAAACCTGAACACAGAATCCTTCAAATGTTTCAAGATGTTCAGATAAATGTCACCATAGAGATGATTTTAATGCACCAACGATTAATACAACTAAGTAAATTTACCAATATTTTGGGTTTGGCCTCAGTCTCCCAGAGTTTCTCTGATCCGGACACACAGGATTCTGGGAAGTCGGAGATTTCTTGAGGAACAGTCCAGACGGAGACGAGGCCGTTCTGGCAGCAGCTGAAAAACAACAGTTTTATTTCATGAAAATGTGGATCTGTTGCGGCTCGGTCCAGAGGTTAAACATGAAGCGATTCTTCTCCAAGTTTTTAAGATTTCTACATGATTCAGATTTTCAGCCTTGATGAATGAGCAGGTAAAGGTTCTGAACAGAGTTTATATGTGACTGAGCTGGTATGGACCGTAAATATTCTGGGTTTTTGCGGGTTTGGGACGCCTTGACTACAGGCTGAGCACACGTACATGGCGAGCATGTTGAGGGGCTTCGGACCGCGTCCTGGCAGGTCGCACCAGGCCACACCGTTAACCAGGGAGGTATGTCGAAGACTTTGCAGGCAGCACCAGCCAGAACCTTGGCCCGAATCACAGTACAAAGGGGCCCACAGCTTCACGGTCTCCTCCTTAGCACAGGTCAGTAAGATCTGACCGTTGGGACTCCACTTCATACTGGTGATGGACTCCTGAGAAACAGATTGTAATGAATTTAAGGGGAAATTGACACCAGTTTGAGGAAAAGTTCTGAAATGAGTCCAGGCACTCTGCTGTGCTTCAGGTTACCTTGTGTGCATCAATGACCACGATGGCTCCTTTTTCCAAGGGCTCTTTGGATCCAATCAGCAGTTTTCCGTCTGCATATCCCACAGCGAACGGCCGGTCCTCTCTGTACCAGGCGATGTGCATCACTGCCACTGGCAGACGACACACACTGTTATTTTAGCTCTTAGACAAGGTGTGTGCACACGGAGCAGGGGGTTTCATACCATCTTTCCTGTAACAGTGCTCTAACTCGCTGCGATGCATGTCGGTCGCATCCAGAACCTCGATCAGACCCAGAGAACCATCCATCCGACCCACCAGCAGCAAATCTTTGGGCTCCCCGCACCGCAAAGACTCCACCTCCTCTTCAGGCCATGCCAGCGCCGATACCCAGTGAGGCTGCACGTCCAGGAGGCCTTTACCACCTGCAAGAGGACAGAGGACTTTAAGCTACAGTCCAAAACTCCCGCTCTGATTTTCCTCCCAGAACTTTTATCAACAGTTTTCCAGGATTTCTGGATGTCTTTCAGGGTTGTTCTTTGGACATTGGCCGCTTTATCACTCAGTTTTGGTGCAGGCCCTGAGCCCGTTGGTTTTCACAGTAGGAACCAGGAAGGAGGCAGGGAATACTGACTGGAAAACATCCAGCCTTTATTTTTGATGGACACCATATGATCTTAATAAGCTTTCATTCATGTTCTGCAGAGATCTCATAATGATGAAACAAGCCAATCAAACAGCTGAATAAAGCTCAGCACCAACACAACGGCTGGGAGGAAAACAGCACCATGGCAGCTGCAGGCGAACAGAAAGAAAACCTACGGTTTACCGTTGACTTGCCAGATGTTGACCATTTTCTCCATGGCTGATGCCAGATATTTTCCAGCCACACTCCAGGCCAGAGGAGACAGCCAGGGGTCACTGGGAGAGCCCAAACCGGACATCCCGTCCTCTGAGGAGCCATCACTGAAGATGGAGGCAAAAACACACAAAGTGGAGATTTAAATGTTTATCAGAGCATCATACATCAAGGTTTTACACGACTGAGAAGCAGAAATATTGTTTAGATGATCTGCTGCTGATGGCTTACTGGACTGTTGACAGATTGAAAAATAGACCAAACTTTTGATTCTTCTGCCCATTTTGTCTCATTTCAAACAGACTTCAGTGGATTTTATGTGCCGGAACGAAAATGACTCATGGTTTTGAACATTTTTACAAATAAAAATTCATTCATCTTCTGTAT
Organism: Crenichthys baileyi; assembly: GCA_036173005.1. NCBI lineage: Eukaryota > Metazoa > Chordata > Actinopteri > Cyprinodontiformes > Goodeidae > Crenichthys > Crenichthys baileyi. Next base: position 192,613 of record JAHHUM010002099.1, read on the forward strand.
TCAGCCCCACTGAGTCATGAGAATGTTGTAGAACCATCTTTGGTTGCAGGTCCAGCTGCAGGTTTTCTGGGATTTGTCTCCACCAGCTTTGTTCATCTACAGACGGTCAGTTTGTCCTCATTCATTTTTTTAAAATCATTTTAAGCCCAGTAAGATTGGATGGAGAACCTCTGTGAACATCAGTCTTCAAGTCTTGATGGATTTAGGTCTGGACTTTGACTATGCCATTCTAACCCATGAATCTGCTTTGATCTAAACCATCCACTGCTCTCTCTGTAGGTTTAGAGTGGTTCTCCTGCTGGAGGTGAACCTCCACCCAGCCTCTAACACAGGAGTAGACAACTCCAGTCCTCCATGGTTGGTGTCCTGCAACATTTAGATGTGTCCCTGGTCCAATACAACTGAATAAAATGGCTGAATTACCTCCTCAGTATCCAGTCAAGTTCTGCACAGGCCCGGTAATGAACCATACGTTTGATCTGAGTTGTACCGAGGACGCATCTAAAACCTGCAGCACACCGGCTTTCGAGGACTAGAGTTGTCCACCCCTGCTTTAACAGTTTTTCTTCCAGGATTTTCCTGGATTTAGCCTGACCAGCTTCCCTGTCCTACAGCATGATGCTGCCACCGTGTTTTAGTTTGGTGATGGTATAAAGAGGGTGGAGGTGATGGTGATCACAGTCAGGTGGACTATTTACTGATAAGCTGGCTTCTAAAGGCGATCAATTAGTTTTCCAATCTTCTTAAAATATCTGTAAACCATGCCTCCTATCCTTTTCCTTCCACTTTGTGTTGGTCCGTCACACATATTCCCAATGAATCCACTGAGGTCTGTGGTTGAAGGTTCAGGGCTGGGCTGAAACCACAGAGGAACTCACTCCTTGTTGAAGATGCAGGTCTGCTGCAGCGTGTACTGGTTCTTTGTCACGTTCCACACTCTGACTGTCCCATCGTTGCCACTGGTGGCCAGCAGGCCTTTCTTACTGCACCAGCCGCATGTGATGACCTGAATGAAGATGAAACATCAGGTGCTGAACAGAACCCAGCAGTTAGACCCAGCCCACTGGCAGAAAAAAAGCACCAACCCTGCTCTGGTGGGCTTCCAGCTTGATGAAGGAGCACTTTCGCAGGTCCCCCGCCATGTCGGCGAAGGTCTGCGGACGGTTCTGGTTGTTGTCGCGGTCGTGGGCCGCCAGCGTGCGGACCAGCTGCTGGGCCGCCCACTGACGGTGCTGCGAGGACAGCCTTGAGGACAAGCAGCAGGCCGCCAGAGCGTTGGCCAGCTCCAGAGGGCCTACAGCGGAAGGATTATGGGAAGGATGGGCATATAAATGCGCAATTAGACCTGCTCGACACGGAACAGAAGGTGAACACCCGGTGAGTCAGGAAGGAGCAACGGAAACCATAAAAACACAAACAGTGAACAGAGAGACGAAGCAGAGCTGCTCAACATGAAAACTTTCTGAACCAGAACAGCATGCATTACATCAGAACCAGAACTCCTTCAACTTTAACTGAGTAGGAACAAAAAACATGTTGTGAAAATGTCGCCTGTGTCAACAGGACATGGCTGCTTCCCATCAGATCTACAAACCTCTCTTCTCCAGGTCGGCCTTGTCGTACACGGGTCGCAGCCTGGCCCCCTTATCAGCCAGCAGGGCCACCAGAGCCTGCGTCACCACAAAGTTCGGGGAGGTGATGAGCTTGTTCTCCTCGGCCACGCCGCGCAGGAAGCTGGGCAGGAACTTCCTCTGGACTGGGTCGTCTACGGTGGTCAGGTTCATGCCTGTAGCTGCAGAGATCAGGTTCTGGAACAGAAAGACACCGGTGTCACCTCTCCAAAGAGCAGGAAAACAGAGACTCCAACAACATGAAACTGGGTTTAGATCCTGGTCTTGGGTCTTGCTGCATGGAGTTCGCATGTTCTCCACATGGATGCGGGGACTGCTAGGTTAACTGGTCTCTCTAAATGTGTGTGTGTTCAGGGTTGTCTGTCCTGTGTGTCTGTTTGATGGACTGAAGACCTGTCTAGGTTCTTCATTCTGCTTCATCTCAATGAGGAACAAGGCCTGTTTTGCAAAGACTTCTTTTCATGTGATTCAGAATGATCCACAGGACGACAATGAGCCTTGAAATGCTCATTTGTGTCTTTGACAGGAGTCAGTTGTGATGGTTTGGGCATTTGGTGCAGAAGCCTTCTGGATGCTGTCCTAAGAAACTTTTCTGGCTTCCAAGGTTTTCCTTCTGGGAAAAGGACTTGGAGCAGATCCAGGTCTTCTGGAGCAATTATGTTTCTCAGCTGGTTTGAGAACACCTCAGAGTCCCCCAGATGAGCTGGAGGAGGGGACTGAGGCAAGGGAGGTCAAGGATGTATGGATGGAGTAAGATCAGTGGAAAACGGAGAAGTTTGTGGAAAAATAAACACCAACCATTAGCACCAATATGCTAACATGTAGCTTTAGGAGAAAAGGATCGATTTTCGGTGCCGACTCATATTTTCATAAATCAGAGGCCATAACCCAAACCATCTCTCCTGTACAGCACCAAACGCAGAATCTAGTGTGGTTTCAGTGAACCGGAGCAGATCTGAGGGAACCTGCAGGATGAACAGAGGAAGGATCTGGACCAGATGAGTCTGGATACCTGTGTGCAGAGCTGCACCAGCAGCTTGGCAGCGTTGGGACTGTTGGAGGCCAGGCAGCCCACAGCTGTGCTCAGGTAGGCCAGGCAGGAGATTGGTTTGCTGGCCTTGGTGGTCCCCCTGGGCCTTTCCGAGTGTCCCGAACCCGCTGCCGGACTGGTGGAGAGGCCGGCTCGACCCGCAGCAGCCAGGCACATGAGCCGAACCAGAGTCCTGATGTCAGTAAGACCAAGAGACTCGAGTCCTGCAGCCAGACTGCAGCTCGACCCACTGAAAGGGAGGAAGAAGACCGAACCGAACTTATCTACTGAGCCTATTTACAGGGTTTGTAGCTTCTTCACATTTAAAGGTTGTTGGTAAAAGCTGCACAGGTGAGCCTTACCTGACGGACAGCAGGGATAGCGCTCTCATCACCATGGTCCTGGCCAGCAGCACCTGGGCTGCAGCCGTCACCCTCCTGAGCGCCATCACCCGGTCATGAGGGTTCTGCAGAGCGGCGGCCTGCTCGCCGAGCGTCATCCTCCCGGAGGAGCTCTTATCCACTGAGGTCTGACATCCTGGAGACAAACACGGCCTCAGACTGCTGCCGTTTCACGCACGCATTCTGACTTCGCAGCAAGACATTACCTATCTGCAGCAGCGTCTCCTCCATGCTGTTGGTGGCCGTCACCATGGCGACAGAGGCTCCCAGCGGATCGCTGTCGGGGAACTGGACGGGCTCAGGGACGATCCTCCGCTCGCTCAGACCCAAAGGACCAGATAAGAGCTCAAACTCCTCCTCACCCGTCAGCTTCTCGTCTTCATCCACGTCCAGCATGTCCCAGTCCTCTGCAGTGGGAACAGGATCACATTGAGAGAGCTCCAGAGTCACCATTCAGCACCAAAAAGAAACCAGTCACTGAGATTCACCTTCATACACGCTGTCCTGCTTCCCCAGGAGGTCTGGAGCCTGTCCTTTGTACCTTAACAGGAACGCAAAAACAGGATTAACGCGATGGATGGTTAACTCCAACATCTTCATAAAGTGAAAACGTATTAATATGGAAACAGTCACTGCAGACAGAAACAAAAGAAGAAATAAATAAGACATTTATAACAGTTGAGTTCTCCTGAGGTAGGTATGGTTCTGTGTGTCTGACTGGATTTATCATTAAATTTAGGGTAAAATGAGCCTAAAGCTCAGGTGGAGAACAGCTGTGAAAAGTATTTAGTAAATTCCACCATGAAGTCCTAAAATGGGAGCTCAGCTTCTTCGAGCAGGAACGTCTTCTCTCATCCATCAGGTTCACGCGTTTTAAATGTCGGAAGCTAAATATTATCCATGACAAAGAATATATAAGAAATTAATAATGCTTTCTTAGCACAACTTCCCTATGATTCTACTAAAGCTGCTGGGTATTAAACATGCGGTAATATTATATTTCATCCTAAATGTGAGACTGGTGTCCAGCTGTCTTTCTAACTTTACTAACATTATTCGTGCCAAAAGGTTCAGCGAAGGTAGATTTAGGGGAACTAAATGTTTCCCACCAGAGGAATCAGAAACGATGAGGGGAGCAAGCTCAGAATCAACCAGAAACGGATGCAGACAGGTGGAGTTCCAGCCCCACCCACAGGAAGCTCACCTTTCCACAGTGGGGATCCTGGCTTTGCTCTTGATGGCCAGGTATTTCTCCCTGCAGCTGCCACACAGCAGGTAGTACGGGTTTCCGCTGCCGCACTCCCCTCCGAACCAGCCGTCTACGTAGGAACCGTTGCTACGGTAACCTTGCCGGTTGGCGCTGCGCCCGCAGCCGGGGTGGCTCTTCTTCATGTGCTGGTTGAAGTTGGCGACGTTGGCCTCACACAGCTCACACACCACCACCTCGTCACGGTCGTCAGCCTCACACACATGCTGAGGGGAGGAAACACAAATGTTGAAGCAATCAACACACACAACACACACCACACACACACACACACCACACACACACACACACACACACACACACACACACACACACACACACACACACACACACACACACTTTTCAGAGCAAAGAACAGACGCTCATGCAGAGTGAATCAATGAACGGCAAGCAGCAGCCAATCAGCGCTGAGAATCTGTTTCTTCAAGCATCTTCCCCGTCATGCTGGTTGGATCGGCTGAGTGTTTTCTGGAGTTTTAGCGTGCATGTGTGAGGTTACGGAGAAGGCAAGGTGATGCAGGTAAAGAGCAGGAAGGTGATGGCAGCTCATTGGCTGGAGCAGAAAGTCACACACACCCATGTTGGCCAGTCCAGTACCTCCGGGATCCACATTCCCAGAATGTCCGTGTCGCTGGCCAGGTCCTGGCCGAACATGGCCTCCATGGTCTCCTCATCGAGGTCCATCTCCAGCTCCTCGTCCAGGTTGAAGTCGTACAAGGTGCCCGGATCTTGTTGCTGCTGCAGAGATGAGACGTCTCGACGAGATTGGCTGTGGTGGGCCTGAACCGAGCGGTATAGTCCGGCTGAGGGGGACAGTAAGTTCATGATGAGCTGCTGGACTGTCACAAATGTGCTCAGGGTGGAAGCAGTGTGTGTGTGATGTTCTCACCAGCGCGTGCCAGCAGCGTGCGTGCAGCCAGGTCAAAGCGGTGCTTCCTGCCGGTTGCAGAGCGTCCTCTGAGGCCGGTGCCGCTGGACGCGGAGGCACTGTCCTGCTCTGGACCTTCAGGACTACATAACCCACAGGGACAACACTCACAGATTACTTCAAATACAGTCAATTTGGGAGATTATTTTGTTTTTGAAAACAAAATCTCTAAACTTTCTTTCTCTCATTATCTTAGATGATTCCACATTTTTCTTCCCAACAGCCAAAAGTTCCTGTCCGTTTTTAAAGTAGCAATGATCAATAGTTCTCCAGCGTGACTCCTTAGAAGGTAGAAGTAAGAGGCTGGGGAAGGTCTGACTCTGTTTTATCACTCAGGTTTTCCAGATGGAAACATGAAAGCTACTGCTTATTCAATCACTGGAAAAGACTTAAAACACGTCTTTTTGGACCAGACATGTTCCACTAAAAGCACTCAGAGCTCCAGCTGTACCTCTCACTGAAGCCCTCCATCTCCGAAGCATCTGCGCTGGCGATGTCTCCAGGAGGGCACAGGTACGAGCTCCTATCCAGGGACTTGCCTCCGGCGGAGGCCGTTGCTCCTGGACACGAGGAGTCGGAGCCGTCGCCTCCGAGCGCGCTGCTCCTGGTGTGAGGCTCGTCACGCTCGTCCTCTGTGCCGGGATGTTCGATCATCCACATGGCCAACACCGTGATGTTCTGGGCATCTGCTTCTCCACGAGCACCTAGATTACAGAAGGGTGCCCAGTTTGACAGAAAGTCAGACAAATTTACATTTTTGAACAGAAAGCTGCCTTCATTAACCCTCCAGGCTTCCTGGAGAGTTTTTGGTGTGTATTTCAGATTTTATTATTATTTTTCCATAACCTTGGGTTAGAGCGGGGCCCCACCCCACCCCACCCGCCCCCACAGACACTGTAAATGATGCCGTGTACGACTAAATAAATGTATAGACACTATAAATAAAGAAATCAAATATATTCAACAAAAAAAACTCTCTGCTTTGAGTCCCAAGTACACTGAGGTCAAAAGTAACACATCTGAGCTGAGAAGAAACGGAGCAAGGTCGGGAATCGAACCCAGGACGCCTGCCTCGAGGGGCACCCGCTGTATTATTCTAATTGCCTATATGTGCGTTTAGATCAGGTATCCCTTGACCGCTGGCAGCTTGTAGAAAACGCTGCTGCTCGTCTGGTAACAGGAACTAGAAAACAGGAACATATAAGTCCAGTTCTGGTTTCCTGTTTGCTTCAAGGATGATTTTTTTAAAATTTTGCTACTGGTTTTAAGGGTCTTAATGGTCCTGCCCCATCATATTTAAAAAATCTTTTAAGATTGCATACACCCGTTGCTCTTAGATGTTCTGAGATCCAATCAGAAAATTAGAGGTGGTCAGGCCTTCTCTGTTGAAGGTCCAAAACTTCACATCTTAAGATCATGTAAAATAGAAAAAGTTATTTCTTTTTAAATGAAATTATTATTTTATTGTGGTCTTTTTTCCTTTCTTCTTTTCAGCTACTCCTGTCAGTTATTTTGTTGTTGTTGTGCAGCACTTCGGTGAAACTTTTGTTTTGTTGTAAAGCGCTTACAGTCCAGAACCTTGGGACCTGGCGCCTATTTCAAGCCGCCCGCTGCTGCAAGGGTTGCGTTGGCAGGTTCCTTGAAAATGCTGGTTAGTTGGTTCAAAGAGGAATGACAGGAGACTCACTGACCGGTGGCCTCCAGAGCTTTGGAGATCTGGCGCAGGGTGAAGCCCATCTCCAGCAGAGGCACAGCGATGGCCGGCGGTGGGGGGGACGTGGACAGTCTGCTGCTGGGGTCTGACAAAGCTGCAGGAAAAACAACATGGCTGTCACTGAGAAGGAGCTTTCTTCTTCTTCGATGCCTTAAATCCACCTGTGAGCATCTTTCACAGGTGCACCTACATGTGCCGGCTCTGTTCTGTGGTCTGGTGGGCTGGGAGTCCGGCGAGGTGAGACTCTGCCTGCGGCCCACTTCGTCTGACGGAGACGTCGGGAGAGACGACACCGGTGGAGTCTGGGCTCGGCGGGAAGGAACCAGGGTGGTGGTGGGATAGCTGGAGAACATTTGCCTGTTGGGACAGAGCAGAGGTTAAGATCATCACAAACACGGAGCAAAGAGGCTGCTCCTCGATGAAGAAGGTTTGTTCCCACCTGAGGAGGCTGAGCGGCATGACGCCCGGAGACTCGGAGGCTGGGACTGTCTCTGTGTCGGTGACCGGAGTGGTAGCTGTGGTGGTGTCCTCCAGGGAGGAGCTCATGAAGGAGGTGGTACTGGAGGCCGAGGGGCTGGTGGTGATCGGGGTTTGAGCCAGCTGCTCACCCTCAGCGCCCTCCCCCTCACCTTCAGGTTCAGTCCTCACCCCTGAAAGATTAAAGACCCAGACGGACTCAGCGTCTCTGCAGTGAACTTCCAACATTTATGGCAACCCCGTTTCAACTGTGATATTTCTGAGTTTGTTTACTGGACATGACTGAAAAAACCCAGAGCAGAAAATTTTTAACTGAAAGATAAATTAAATATGTTTTAAGTTTGAACATTTAAAGACAGTTTTGGCACTAAACGTGCAGCTCTTCCAGGCTCCAGCTATGAACATTCAAAGTCATGAAGATTTCCAGAAGTTAATGCGTCCCATTATTCCTGCAAACACGTTTAAGGTGTCCAACATCGTCTGCTGGAGACGGATCAGAACTGCAGGCAAGACAGTCCAGCACCCCTACCCTCCTCTTCCTCGGCCAGTAATTATGGAATGTGGTTTTTCTTTGTCGTGGTGAAAAATTATGGATGTTCCTGGAGAAGATGCAGTCCTGAAGGCAGCAGATAAATCTAAAATCTCTGCTGGATGTTTCTGCATCAATGCTGCCATCACAGAAGTGGAAATGATCCACGCCCATACCATGATAGAACCTCCTGCCATCACAGAGCCAGGCTGCTGGGACTGGTTGCTGACAACAGGCTGGATGATCATTTTCCAACAAACATCTGGAGAACTGATCCATCTAAACCATGCTCCCACTGTGTGATGGTCCGCCCCAGAAGCGTCCGAGCCCAGGGAAGCTGGTTCCTCCTCTAAGGTCACCATCAGGCTTCTTTTCTCCTCAGTAATGGCAGTGAATGAAACCCTGTATGAAGAGCTGAACAAAGGTTCTCCAAAGTAATCTCAGCTCCATGTGGTTCTATGAGCTGGTTATGAATGGAGGTTCTTGATGCAAAACCATCTGAGGCATAGTTGATGTTCTGATCTGCACAAGGAGAAATATGTAAACCACCTCCAATCTTTCTTTGAACATCCTTGCTCTTCATGGACCCTCCTTCAGGACCAACTCAGGATGACAGTAACCTGTTAACCTGGGATCTTTTTAACCATATCTCTTCATCTGCCTCAACATTTTCAAGGAATGTATAAACATGAATAAATAAATTAAAATCAGTAAAACGAATTTTAAAATATCATAGCTTCAGCTTTCTGCACTCAACTAAACGTCACCCCCTCATCGCAACCTGTATCTGGTTCGGAATAAATCCGGTCCTCACCCAGCTTGGTCTTCCCCCCACTAGGCTCCTCCAGCAGTCCGTTCACCACCAGTTTGTAGATCATGGCCTGCGCTCTCTCCAGGTCCGCCAGGCCCAAAGCTCGCTTGATGGGGGAGCGCATCACGGCCCGCTTCACCATGTGCCGCATGAGAAACTGCAGAGCCGCCCGCATCTCCACCTCCTCCTGGCAGACTGGCGAAGTGGTCCCCGTGGCGCCGGCGTTCAGATCGGCGTTGTGGCCGCTGGGAGCTGGTTCTGGTAACACCTGGATGTTTGAGAGGATCACTGGGTTAATGGGAATACAAGCTCTGATTAACCCACATTTTCCTGACAAATAAAACCTGTATCAGGTAAATCAGTCTGTATCGAGTGATTAGAAAAATATTCATACTCCTCATTCGTTCACTGTTTGTATTTGCACTTATAAAACTGACCAGCAGGGGTCCCCATCTGCGGCTCTAGAAAAGAATGCAGGTTCTTTTCTGAGCGAGATGCTGCGCTACTTTCACTGTCGACCAGCCCTGATCGGTCACTGGCTCATTACAAATTAGAGATCCGATCTATTTCTGATCAGTGAACACACCGCAACTCTTTATTGTGGAGGCTGTGGCTGAGAGAAGCAGACTCATTTTTAGTATCAGGCAATTGTTCAAAAATGAAATTAAAACAATAATGCCGGCTGTTTATGCTCATACTATTGAACAGAATTAATTATCAGCAGATAACAGGAAGGCTAAAAACATTACAGCAGAGCTGCTCTGAGTCTGGATCTGTTCATCACAGGAGATGTTGAATTAGGAAATGATGGCCGTCATCTGGAGATCTCACTGACCGCTATGTAAAAATTCCAGACTCAAATCTCCAGATCTTTCTGTCCTTTAATCTCATTTTGTATAAACAGAAAAGTTCCACATTAATTGGTGGCAGAAATTTCTAGAATGGTCAGGTTTCAAATCTGAAAAAACATGAAAGCATGGGAAAAGAAGACTAGAATAAGGGAGGAAGGAAGAAAAGGAAAGGAGCAAGGAAGGAGGGAAGGAAGGAAGCTAGGAAGAAAAGAAGGAAGGAAGGAAGGGGGAGAGGAAAGGAAGGGAGGAAGAAAAGAAGGAAGGAAAAGGAGGAAAGAAGGAAGGAAGGAGAGAAGGAAAGAAGGAAGGACAGAGGGAAGGAAGGAAGAAAGCAAGGAAGGAAAAGGAGGAAGGAAGGAAGAAGGAAGGTAAGAAGGAAAGAAGGAAGGTAGCATGGAAGGAAGAGGAAAAGATGGAAGGATGGTAATCATCCTTCTAATGGATGATTATAAGGAAATCCTGGATGCAATAATGACGGATGCTGCGGTTTCTGCACAAAAAACCCTGAAGCTACATTTCAGTGTCATGATAAACCGGCAGGAACCAGAAACAAAGAGATGCGTTCTCTACAGGCTGTTAGTGTGGGCCTGCTGTACCTTTGGGATGAGGAGCAGCTCGGCGTACTTGCTGCAGCTCAGCAGAGAGCTCAGGGTCTTCATGGCTCCCAGGTAGAGGTAAGAGAGCTGCACAGCGTGGATCTCTGACTGAGTGCTGATGGAGGAAGGCTCGTGACTGCGGGGGCCCTGCTCGTGGCCTTTCTTCCTGCCCGACTCAGCAGCAGCATTAGGAGCTGAACTGAAAAGGGTTTCGTTCCCGCCGCCCCCGGCCACAGACGAGATCTCGCTCTCGGACTTGGAGTTAGGCGCCAGGTGTGCTTTGACCTCCTCCAGGCTGTGAGACACCCTCAGCTCAGATGAGGCAGCAGGGGAGGCTCCAGTACTATCCTTCTGCTCGTTACAGTTTTGGCCCTCGCTGTCTGCCTTGTCCTCAGCGCCGGTCGGTTCGTGGCCCACAGAGGCGGCGTTGCGGTGTTTCTTTTCATGGCGCCGCGTGCTGAGCTTGGCAGCGGTCTCCTCATGGATGCTGGTGAGGTAGGTGAGGTCCAACAACAGCGACGCGGTGAGGCCCCGGAATCGTCCAACGTCGAACGGCAGCGGCTCACAGGGCTCCAGGTTGTACAGCGGCGTGTCACTAGGCGACCAGAAAGTTGGGAAGCTTTAATGGAAGGAAGTGGAGAGCAAAAAGAGACGAGAGGGAAACACAAAGTGAGGGAAAGGGCAGGACAGAGCACAGCGTGCAACACGGAGGAGGAGATGCAGGAGTGACGCTCACAATGACCAGGGTTCCTACACCCTGTTCCTGTTCCAGGTTCAAATTTGGGCCCAATTTTCAGTAAATATATAAAAGTTCACCAGGAATTCACTGCAGATAATTCTACCAAGGTCCGAATTTAAACATGAAATCTGTAAAAACTACAGGAAGGAGAGAAGGAGGCAGGAAAGCAAGGAACAAAGGTGGAATGGAAGAGGTAACGAACGACAGAAGGATGAAAAAAGGAAGGAGGTAGAGAAGGATGGAAGGAGGGAAAAATAAGGTAAAGAAGGAAGGAAGTTGTTAAAGAAGGAAGAAAGGAGAGAATGAGGAAGGAAGGAATGAACAAAAGAAGGAAAATAGTACATACAGGAAAGTAATCAAGGAAGTAACGGAAGGAAAAATGAAGGAAGGAAAGAAGTGTCATGGAATAAAAGTTGAAAATATTTCTCTGAACTCTACTTTCTTTGTCCATTCTTAAACCAGATCTGGAAGAAACCTGACTTTACCATTTTGTGGAGGAACCCTGAATAACGGATTTATAATGAGGAAAAATGTTCCAAACGGAAACAAAAGTAAGAGAAGAATGGAAAGGAGACCAGGAGGCTAAGGAAAACATCCCATAATAATAACAATTAAAGGTGGAAAACACAACGTTAAGGCTAGTACTGCAGCATGGTCTCAGGTGTGATTAGATGTTAGTATTTAAGGGTCAGATCCCCAGGATTGTTTCCTGTGATTCCAGGACTGAAACCAACGGTGTAGAACTCCTGGTCCAGTACCTGATGGTGATCTCGGCTTCGTCCCACTGAACCTTAGCGGAGCTGCTGCCCTCCTTCACCACGCCCAGCAGCGTGGCGTGCCTCCCGGTTTGTTTGTGCACACATCTACCACCAACGCGGAGCCCGGCGTCCGCCCCTCCGATCACGGCCAGCACCGGCCACACATCCGTGCACAGACTCCTCAGGTGGTGTTCCGACAGCTCCCCCAGCCCGTGCTGCCGCCCGTGCCTACCCTTCTCCTCATCAGTCTTAGAGAGCATCTCCTGGCTCTCCCTCTGGGCGTCGTGCTCCTCTCGGCTCTGCACCGAGCGGCTCTTCTTCAGTCTCTGGCCCCCGGCGCCGCCCGAGGCACCGCCCACATCTCTGAAGCAGGGCTTGATCTTTTGCAGCCTCTCGATCATGGTCTTGTTGATGCGATGGGTCCAGTGGTCGGTGCGGTGCAGGATGCGGATCAGCTGAGTGGTGGCCTCCACCAGAACGGTGGCCATGGGGCTGCAGACGGGATCGCCAGGGAGGAGGTCCCGTGGCGTTCCCCTCATCTGCATGTCACAGATCTTCACCTGGAGAGCAAACAGACAGAGAGAGGAATGGAGGTGAAAGAAGAAACGTCCTGCAATTCCTGCACAACATTTCACCACTGACTAACATCTCCTACCTTCTCTCCTGGGTTGCTGCTGTAGAACATCACGCAGGGATAAAGCTCTGTTGCATCCACATCTTCAAATGCTAATTTGGGCTCCTGTTAAATCACAACATAGACGTGTTCATGGAAATGAGACAAGGTAGGAAGGAAGGACAGAAAAACTCAAGGAAGGAAGGAATCTGACTGGAACAATGAAACAGCACATCAATATTCACAACTGGATCAATAAAGCAAAGCCTTTCTTCATTCTGTCACATTCCAACAACAAAGCTCAGCATTTTATTGAGATTTTATGTAACAGACAACACAAAGTGGAGCATAAAGTCAAGTGGAAGGAAAACATTTCAGGGGTATGAGTAAATGCAGTTAAAAGCCTTCAGCTGATTCAAAATGCTGCAGCAAGAGTTCTGATGAAAATTAAAAAGAGAGATCATATTTCTCCTATTTTAGCTTCCCTTCATTGGCTCCCTGTTAAATCCAGAATAGAATTTAAAATTCTCCTCCTCACATATAAAGCCCTTAATGATTTAGCTCCATCATACATCAGAGATCTGATTGTTCCATACGTTCCTAACAGGGCACTTTGTTCTCAGACTGCAGGTTTACTGGTGGTTCCTAGAGTCTCTAGAAGTAGAATGGGAGGCAGATCCTTTAGTTATCAGGCTCCTCTCCTGTGGAACCAGCTCCCAGTTTTAGTCCGTGAGGCAGACACCCTGTCTACTTTTAAGGCTAGGCTTAAAACTTTCCTTTTTGATAAAGCTTATAGTTAGAGTGGCTTAGGTTATCCTGAGCTATCTCTGTAGTTATGCTGCTATAGGCTTAGGCTGCTGGAGGACATAATGACCACTTTCACCCTCTTCGCTACATTCTCACACTACTCTCCAATTCTGCATTATTTGCTGTTATTTCAGCTTTTAACTTTGTACTCTCTCTCTTTTCTCTTCGTAGAAGCTACACCTGGCCTGACTCTGTCTACCTGTGACACCTTTCTGGAGAGGGGCATCCTCCAAGCTTCTGCTGGCAACAACTTAATGCTCACCCTCTACCGATGATCCACATGGCCCTGTCTTTCAGTGTTTAACCCTTTCTCTCTCCTAGACATGGCTACTGACTGAGCTCCTACTATAACTAACTCTATGTGCTCTCTTTCAGACTCTAACCTTGAAAACTGGCTCAGAGTTTATCTGTTCCTTCTTTCTAGGTGAAACAACTAAAGGAGCTACATCCATTAACATTTACTTTTCCTTCCCATAGAAAGGACTCCTGGATCAGTGCTTCTTTGTTCTCTTTGTGTCTCTGCTCTGTTCTCTCTAACCCCCAGTCGGTCGTGGCAGATGGCCGCTCACACTGAGCCTGGTTCTGGTTCAGCTGGAGGTTTCCTCCTGTTAAAAGGGAGTTCTCTTTCCACATTCGTTTCGGTATCTCACTATGGGACACGCCTCCAGCTCCTGTCCCCCAGAAGCTCTATTACATTACGCCAGTCTTGACTGGCAGGCGGAGTGACGTTCGCTCCCATGGGAGGGACTTCCTCCCAGGATAAAAGCCGACGTCACGTAGGTGATCTTCAGTCTAACACCTCTTCTCGCTCCCAGAAGCACCTCTCATTACAGTAACTTGAGTTTGCTTAACTGTTCACAGAGCGAGCTAACAACTCGGTCGCTGAACGCTTCTCAATAACTGTGCTCGACTGTTCTGAGTCCTTTTCAACGCTGGTCTGTCGCCAAATAGCAGCGCTGCAACTGGTCACCAAACTAGCTGCACTCTTAACGGAGCTCACGAAGTTGTGTAACTTGCAGTCGTTCTCAGCATGAACAGATTCAAACCACCATCTAGAACCTGCACATGTGGCAACCTCATAGATAGGGCAGATACCCTCTTTGTCTGCGCTTCGTGTCTGGGGCTGCAACATGCCCAGGACGCGTTAGCATCACCGGCAAGCTGCGAGCACTGTGCACGGCTCTCCCTTAAGTCTCGTCGGCGCAGGCTAGCACGCCAAGCTGACCTGTCGGAGGTTGATCCTATGATGGGGGTAGCCAATCCCCCGCCACCGGAGCTTCCTGGTACTGATGAGAGAGAGCCCACCTTGGCTGGAGCCAGTTGGGGTGATCAGCTCGACGCTGTCGCGCCACTGACTGACCCATAGGAAGACGAGGCCGCACTTCCAGGTTTCAGCACTTTTGCTAATGCCGAGTCCGAATCTGAAGTGGAGTCCATCAGTCTCGGGTCTGATGACGACGAGCTGGACTGCGGGCCTTCTGCAATCCCGTCGGCTGCAGAGCCCTTGGTGACGGATGACACCAGTCGCTGCGGATCCCCAAACCCGACTGCAATTGACCTGCACGATGTCTGCAGAAGGGCAGCAAAGAAGCTGAGCATCGAGTGGCCGGAAACCCTCACCGAAACTACCACATCTCGATATGAGGGGAAGCGGCTTTCGAGAGCCAAATCTTCCAGCAGACAGCTGTTGCCGGTCTTTCCCGAGTGCCTCGAGGAAGCAACCCGGTCCTGGAGCAATCCTCTCACCGCCAAGAACTCCGCCCTGGGAGGGTCGGCGCTGGACGGGCATGAAGGCCGGCGGTTTTTCACATCTGCCTCCTGTAGAACCTCTGCTGGCATCTCACCTGCACCCATCGCAGAAGTCAGCCATGACGGCGGCAGGACCGGGAGAGCCATGGCCCTGATGGTCACTCAGGAGAGAGCTAGATGGCTGAACCTGTCTAGCCTGTCTCAGAGAGAAAAGAACCAGCTCCTCGACACCCTCGTGGATCAGAAGAGCTTATTCGGCCCACCGTGGCTGTGAGGAAAAAAAAAGAGGGAAGGTGAAGCGCTAAAGCTGTGTCTGCCCAGGAAAGCGCAGCCTCCTTCCCCCACAGCACCCCGTGTGCCGTTTGCTCAAGCTGCGGTTCGACCGGCCTACTGCATCCCCAAATGCCAGCCTCAGCCGCAGTCGGCGGACCGTGGGAAACAGACAGAGCTCAAAGGTGCTTGGGGAAGGAAGCCATTCGCTCCCCCAGCGACACCTGGAAACCAAGCGACCCCTCCCGCTACTGTGAGCGCAAAGAAAAAGAGGCGCGCTACCTAGGGAGCAGTCTTCGGGGTGGGAGAGCAGGATCTGCCAGACACCTGCAACCCCACTACCAGGACACATCCTGTCCCAGTTTGAGTTCAGAACGCCACGTTCAAGGCAACTCAAACGGCCTGCAGAGCCGACGTTGGAGCTCATCGTTCAGAGCCGACCGAAGCGGAGGAAGATCACAGCCACCGAGAGCTCAGTGGAGCCGCAGTGCTGTGGCCAGAAGCACACACAGTGCACAAACACATGCAGTGTCTAAAAACACGAACCTTCCCCCTTCACACATGTTCAAATAAAGTTGTTTCTGGCACGCATCCAGGCCTGAGCCGAGGGCGCAGCCACAACAGAAAAACATGAGAAATATGTTAAAAATAACACACAGACCTCAAGGGGGAGCTCTCACCCTACCTCTAGCACAGCAGGCTGCTTTTCTGTAGAAGAAGCAGACCTGGGGCAAGCGCAAGCTAGCAGTTGTAGCGGAACAGCGATCCCTCAAGCCGGTGTTGCGCAGTGTTTACACGGAAGCACCTTTAGGTCCACTGGCAAACAACACTCAGCTGTGGCGAGCGTGTGGGAGCGTCAGATTTGTGTGGTGATAAAGAAGGGATCCAAGGGATACAGCCTCCAATTTGTGACAGCCCCACCCGTTTCAAGGGCATAGTACAGTCATAAGCCGGGGAGAGTCGCTCGCGTCCTGCAGGAGGAAATAATTTCCCTGCAGCACAAACGAGCTGTTCGGCTGGTACCGCAGGAGCAAAGCAGAGACGGGTTTTACTTCAGATACTTTTCGTGCCGAAAAGGAGCGGGGGATCTGCGGGCTCTCCCCCTCCACCGAAAACAAATATCTGAGACGGTATTAGTTCAGGATGCTAACACACGCAGCTCTGATAAGGTTTGTGTGTCAAGGAGACTGGTTTGTCTCCATAGACTTGAAAGACGCATATTTCCATATCCCTATATACCCCCCTCACAGAAAATACCTCAGATTTGCGTTTCAGGGAAAGATATACGAGTATCTGGTACTCCCTTTTTGGCCTCTCACTGAGCCCTCGTGTGTTCGTGAACTGCACCGAGGCAGCCATCGCGCCTCTGAGGGAAACGGGGATGCGTCTGGCGACGTATATAGACGATTGGTTGATTGCAGCTCAGTCTTCAGAGGAGCTCATGACGCACGCCGAGATGCTTACTTCACATCTGACGGCTCTGGGATTCACAATAAACTGGGGAAAAGAGCATCTTAAAAAACCCCAGTACAAAACAACACCTTCATTGGTCTGTCATTGAATTGAATTCAGTCAAGTTCAGAGCGCGCCCTCTCAGCGGATCGAAGTTAAAGCCTTTCAGGCTTGTCTGGCACTCTTATCGCAGAGGCACACAGGTGAAATTCAGGTTATGCCTCAGACTGCTGGGTCTGATGGTTCTGCGCTGGCGGTCATCACACTCGGCCGTCTACACATGCGGCCCGTTTCAGAGGTGGGTGGCGTCACTCAGACTTGAGCCCCACATGCCCATGCTCACCGCAACGTCCTGGTTTTCTCATATGTGCACACGCGCTGAGCCCATGGAAGCACCCCAGGTTTTCTCAACACCGGCGTTACCATGGGAACCAATCCTGAGGAGGAAGGTAATTACCACAGACGCCTCGCTGACAGTTTGGGAGAAGCACTCGCGAGGGGATGATGGTAAACGGCGTTTGGAGTTCCACAAACACAGACAGCTCACATAAATGTCTGGAACTCCTGGCCGTGATGCTGGCACTGAGTCACTCCGTTCTGCCCTTATCAAAGGGCACCATGTTTGGTCAGAACGCGAACAACACGACAGTGGTTGCTTACATCAACAGACGGGGGGGGGGGGGGCTGCGCTCACGTCATTTACACGAGCTGGCATACAGAATGATAATCTGGACCAGCTCACACTTGCTGTCGCTAAGAGCGACTCATGTGCCAGGGGTAATAAACAGAGGCGTGGATCTGCAGTCGAGGGGCAATCCCCGCTACAAAGAGTGGAAACTCCACAGCGAGGTGATGTCCCAGATATGGAGGAGGTACGGACGAGCGGAGGACGACCTCTTCGCATCAGGGGAAAACGCTCAGTGTCCGATGTTTTTCCTCACTGACAGAGCGACAGGCTCCGCTTGGTCTGGATGCTCTAGCGCACGAAAGGCCGGTCCTACTGTATGCCTTTACCCCGCTGGAACTGATCATTCCTACTCTCGCCAGGGTGCGAGAGGGAAAACACTCACTCATTCTGATAGGTCCCCGCTGGCCAGGGAAACACTGGCTAGCGGAGATTTTTCAGATGCTACATGGCGAGCCATGGCAGCTTCCCCTCCGCAGAGATCTCCTGACGCAGGCACGCGGAGAACTATTTCATCCGCATCCTGAGCGCATGGGCCTGGGCTGTGAGGGGTTAAATCTGGCTGCCAGTGGGCTTCCCCAGAACGTTATTGACACAGTTCAAAATGCAAGGGCCGTTTCCACGCGTAGCGCGTATGAGGGTAAATGGCAGGCATTCGTGGGTTGGTGCGCAAAACCTATGGTGAGCATAATGCAAAGCCCTGTGTCGGACGTCTTAACGTTTCTGCAGACACTGTTGGATAAAGGCTTGGCTTTTCAACTGTGAAGGTGTACCTGGCTGCTTTTTCAGCTTGTCACGTTGGTTTTGGTGATAAAACAGTGGGGCAGCACCCCCTGGTGTGTCAATTCATGAAGGGTGCATGATGGCTCCGTCCAGTGTCGAGGAGCCTCACTCCTTCAGGGGATTTACCTACGGTACTCGATGCGTTGTCAGGTGCACCGTTTGAACTGTTGCAGCAGGTTGAGCTCAAAGTGCTCTCCTTTAAAACGGCCTTATTAATTGCTCTGGTTTCTGCTAAGCATGTGAGTGACATTCAAGCACTTTCAGTTAACCCGTCCTGCATGCAGTTTCTGGGTGAGTCAAGGGTTTTACGGAAACCTAATCCTGCCTTTATACCTAAGGTTGCTACGGCTCTGCCATGCCGTGCCCTTGAATAATGGCTTTCTACCCACCACCATTCTCCTCCCAGGAGCATGAACGACTGCATACGCCCAGTACGAGCTCTGCGGTTATATGTGAAAAAAACAGCGGATTTTCGCAAATCAGAGCAGCTGTTTGTGTCGTGGGCTTCATCACATAAAGGAAAACCTGTCACAAAGCAACGTCTTTCGCATTGGGTAGTGGGGGCTATTATGCCTTGCACTCCATGCAGGTCTGCGGGCTCACTCCACTCGTGGCGTGGCTTCATCCTGGGCATTGTTCCAGGGTATAACTGTGGAGGAAATATGTGAGGCTTCCAGCTGGGCGACCCCTCACACCTTCACTAGGTTCTATAAACTGGATGTCACCAGGCCCACACTGGCTCACACGGTTCTGGGTGTGGGTTCCACATTGCCATGAATGCAGGATGCATCTGTTGGTCTTCGAGTGAGCTTATCTGGCAATACGGGAGCAGAAATATCCCATAGTGAGATACCGAAACGAATGTTGAAAGAGAACTTTAGGTTAAGGATTTAACCCCGGTTCTCTGAAACATGAGTGAGGTATCTCACCAGATCACCCTCCTTGCAGGGAGGGAGGAAGAGGTGTGCTTACTAAACTGAAGATCACCTACGTGACGTTGGCTTTTATACTGGGAGGAGATCCCTCCCATGGGAGCGGACGTCACTTCCGCCTGACAGTCAAGACTGGCGTAATGTAATAGAGCTTCTGGGGGACACTCTCCAATTATTTTTACCTCTGCCTTCCTCCCTCCCTGTTGGATGGAGTAAGGGGGAGTCAGGTTTAGTCTAAACTGGCTCAGTTATGGTTGAGGTGCAAACACAGCCTCCATTTCTGCTACCTGTGTGACCTCTTCTCTTTTCCAATGGTTATAATCAGTCTGACAGAGAGAGGTATCCCAATCCTTGTGGTTTTTAGTATAACAATGACCATCAGTGGGCTCTAGATGGACAAACTTTATCAACTCTAAAACTCAGCAGTTTATTCCAACCTCCCCAACAACCCTATACCACTCCAAACCCTTTGTGAAGTGCCTTGAGACGACATGTGTTGTGGATTGGCGCTATATAAATAAACTGAATTGAATTGAGTAAGTTTGCAACGTACTGTGTGAAACCAGGATCCTAGAACTGCTCTGCGAATTGATTTTCTCTAAGTTGAGTTTAATCAGCTCTCACCTCCCCGTTCTTGCCGAAAG
This sequence comes from Crenichthys baileyi, assembly GCA_036173005.1. Taxonomy (NCBI): domain Eukaryota; kingdom Metazoa; phylum Chordata; class Actinopteri; order Cyprinodontiformes; family Goodeidae; genus Crenichthys; species Crenichthys baileyi. The sequence continues at coordinate 212,280 of JAHHUM010002099.1, forward strand.
AGATGGTTCTGGCCTCCATGTCAAGGACGCAGGTGATGAAGTCCCCCTGCGTGAAGCTGCTCAGCGTCAGCGTCTGCTCCCCGTTGTGATACAGGTTTCCGCTGTACGCCCTGTACAGCCACATATCCGACGTCGTGCGGTGGTTAAAGTCGTGGACGGGCCACCTGGAGACTCCCACACACGTTCCCTCATTTCCTCGGTTCTCCTTCACAATGTAAAACTGCAGGTGAAACAACCCAGGGGTTAGTTCAGCTCAGATTTTAGAAGAAGTTTTCCAGCTCGTTAATCTGACACCTTCCACTGGTAGCATCCTGAGGAGATCCCGGTGGAGGCCAGGCCGTAACCTTTCCCTCCGCTGCCGTGCGTCAGAGTCTGTCCGTTCTCCACCACGCAGCACTGAGCCTTCTCCGGGTCGAAGGACACTTCCTGAATGGGAAGGTTCTCATCTTCCTCCTCAGCCTCCCCCTGTAGATCAAACAATCGGTCAGCTTCTCAGGTCAACACTGAATAGCAGAAAGACTTGGGTTTGTATGACGCCACCCTCACCTGGAGTTTGAGCTCCTGGACCTTTTCTTTCATCTGGATTGTGTGTTTGGCCTGAGCAACCGGAGCTTCCCACATGCAGTCTGACAGCAGAGCGAAGAGCCGCTCCACGACCTGAAGGAGAAACCAAACATTAGCTTTCCAGGCAACCGGAGGCTTTTCACTGAGGACACGTTCAGGACTAACAGAGACCTACCTGAGTCAGCTGGTCGTCCTCCATGTTGGCTTCACAGGCCGGCAGGACGGCCTCCAACACGTGGAGAGCGAGAAGTCGTGTTCTCATGTTCCCCACCAGAGGGACCCCTGGAACATTTAACATCAAGCAGCTGGTTAATATTCCCACCTGTACGTTTGATCCACACTCACTTGCTACCTGCAGAGGGCATACCAGAGCAGCACTTCTGAGCAGCGATATTCAGCAGAACCTCAGTCCATTTTGGAGAAGCCATCTTGGATTGGATGGCCTTGGAGGAGACCACCCTCCGGAGGAAGACCAGGAAGTCCCCAAGATGGAGCTCTGCGGTGTGCTGCTTCCGAATTAAAGCTGAAGAACGAGAACATCGAGACGTAAGGAGTGACAAAGGAATCTACAGATTTGTGTGGATAAGATTCAGAAAGGAATCAACAAAACGTCACCAGATGTTTTTACTATATTCAAATTTATCAATCTTATTTTTCACCATAATAACAAACAACGTAACAAATTTAGCCAAAAGTCTCCAGGTGACGTCCAACCAGGCGAGGCCATTTTCCATAGTTTTACGACTTTGCTGTTGTTCCCAGAAGATTCTGGTATACTTGTTTACAGCATGGTTAGCACAGCTAGCATAGCATCAGTCTCTGTGCATTGCTTTGAGAATGTGGATCCTTACCTCCTCCCTAAGATGTTTAAAAGCTGCCAACGTCAAATCCAGCATATTCCATGACAGACTGGAAGCTAAACAGGATAGAAACTGTAACTGTACTGCAGTACATTCAGCCTTCCTGTTGTCTGCCGAAAGTATTGTGCTCTCTTCCAGCCAGACTGAACCACAGACATGTCTGGACATGTAGTAGAAAACAGTTTACTTTTAAATAGCCTCCCACAGGTGTAATTCGGTACTTTTATAGGTACCGACTAAATTTCGTCGGTACTACCGTGTACCTATTCACATAAAATCAAACGGTACCATGTTTCGGTACTTAAAAACATTATTGTGACACAGGGAGTGGAAGAGTGGGCGATTTTCCATGCCGGACATAAACCCAGCATTGCACACACAAAAGCATAATGATGTCAGAAGCTGCTGGTAGCGTGACCTGGCACCGTTAGGACGCCTGCCTCCGTTAGCGACTCGTCGTCTGCAGCCAGCAACATGGAGAAGAAATGTTTGAAACAACTGAGACGTTACAATACACACAGCTGGATGTTGTTTTGATATATTCATTAAAGTTTATATATTGAGGAGTAAATATGTTTAATTGAAATTTTTTGAGATTTTATTACAAAAAAAAAACTAACATTTATTACCAATTAAAACGCACAAAAAAGTACCGAAAACTGGTACCGTTAAGTACCGGTATCAACTGCCAACTACCGGGTATCGGTACTGTATTGGTTCAAATGTGAAAGGTACCCATTCCTACTCAGGTGCCTCCTCTGACTTTATAACACCTCACTAATACTGTAAATAGCTAACTTTGAGTCTTCTTAACTCAGCAACAACATCCACATTGAAGAGTGTGGTTGTCAGCAAGATCTGCTGCTTACGGTGTGTTCACTGACCTAATTTTTACATTTTCAGTGTATCCCTGACCAGAATCACAAGAATTCTAACCCTAATCCATCCTTTGTCTCAGCTGCATCCTGGTCATCCATGAGTGCTACCAGCTCGCTCTTCAGTGTAGATGTTGTTACTGTGGGAAGAGGAACCATAGAGATGTTGGAAGCTATTTAAAGGCAAACTGCATTTTCTGTGACATGTCAAGCCTTGGTTGAGCTTCATTCAGGCTGAGAGAGAGTGCATCACTTTCTGCTGATAACAGGAAGTCTGAACTACAGCAAAGTTACTGTAATTATTTTGAGCTTTCAATCTCTGTTATGGAACATGCCGTTTCTGTGAATGTTGGCGGTCTTTCTCTCAGAGTGAAGATGAGGATCTAGATTCTCTAAGGAACACACATGGAAAGTTACGTATGCAGGTATGGCCATGGAAGGAAAGCCAGAAATCAGAATCTGTACAGATTGGAATCAGACAGGTCAAAGATTTACGAAAACAGGAAATCAGCCACAGAATAAGACTTTACTGCAGACTGATCTGGATCAGGACTTGGAGTAGTTAAAGGTAAAACTCTACAGCGATTATAAACATGTTAGTCACCTCTGAAGTCCTTCTTCTCAGAGTCAGGGCTGTCATCTTGTTTGGTTTCTTCCTGATCCTTCCCTACAGACAGTTGGCTGCCTCCTGCCTGGGACAGCAGACTCTTCAGCTGGCTGCACAGCAGGTCAAGCAGCGACTGGACCACTTTGGGACTCAGCTTGTCTGCGTACGTCCTGCAGGGACAGACATTACTGTTGGTTTCATGTGCATGTTTGTTCAATGTTTTAGACGTCCTGACTAAGTTACCCGGTGCTGATGGCCAGGATCTGCAGCAGGCGGGTGGAGGCCACCTTCAGGGCTGTGCTGAGCTGGGACACTCCGGGTTTCTGCAGCAGCTGGAGGGGCTGGCCCAGCATGGTCTCCGTTCCGCAGAGTTGAGACAGCACGTTGAGAAGTCCACTGGAAATGGCCAGGGAGACGTCCACAGGCTGGTAACGAACGCTGAGTGCAAACACAGTCACCAGCAGGAGGCGCTGCTGAGCTTCTACAGCGGAGAAAAGAAGAGGACAGGAAAGGTTCAGGATCACCGATGGCTATCAGTGTTCTTTTAGCTTCTGGTAGTGATGCATGGACAGAAAACCTCAACTTCCAACTTTAAACTGGGAGCAAACAGAACCAGAAGACATCAGAGCTCCAGTTTTTAGAATATAATGATTAAAGAATCCTGATTCAGCATTTTTCTGTGTTTCAAATCCTCTTCATTAGGTGCATAAATGTAAGTTTGGTTAGTTTTATAAAATTGGGTTAAAATTCAGAGTAAAACAGAAAAAGCGTATGTTTTATAATCCAGATGTTAAAACGTTGTGAGTTTTTACCGATGTGGTGCTTGTTGGCCTGCAGAGCTCTCTCCAGTGTGACCGACAGCTGCTGATAGATTTTATGGACGGCTGTCTGGATCTCCAACTGGAGGCTCCTCTTTGCTGCTTTAATCCCATCCTGCAGCACAAACACTTCAGTTACAGTCATGACAGTTACTGTCTCAGAGAGGCAAACACTCCAGGGCAGATCTCCTCCTCATAACCTGGTAGTGATGCAGCTGCACGCTCTCCCTCTTCAGACCGCCGCTGCCGACGGTGCCGAGACCAAAACATCCCGCCAGGAACTGCAGTCTGACGGAGGTGAGCAGGGAGGAGGACTGGAAGGCACCGCTTGATCTGTCGGCGTTCCCCGGCTGGCTGCCTTTCTCCTCCATGCCAGAGATCAACACCACGATCTGATGGAGCGCCTCAAGCCGCAGCTGGAGATACAAAACAGGCACATGAGGAAGAGTTGATACTGACAGCAGCAAAGTGTAACTCTGGTATAACAAAACATTAAATCTATTATTACTATTATAAAGCCAACAAACTTGTGTCCACTTCCTTGCCATAAAAACATTGCACAGGGACAGAGTGATAAGCAGAACCGTTTCCACAGGATGATTGTTTCGTTTATCATCATCTCTTCATTAACGGTTGCCAGGATGGCTTTCTCCAGATATCTGGAGGTTCGACTACGTAGCTGCTGCTGCAAAACCAATTCCCAGAGGAGATAAATGAAGTAATTTCATCTTAATACTAGAAGCATCAAAAAATAAAATCATTAGCATTAATAAAACTGAACATTTTAAAATGGAAACAACGTAAACTGAAAAATAAATGAAAATATAGAATAATGGCACAAGCAAAAAAAGGTAACAAAATACTGCTTCATTCACTGTTTTGAGGCAGACTCGGCACTAAATAAAGTTGGTTTTATTTCACTAGGCTGTATCCCAAACAGAGTCCAGTATCTGGTATTAGAACCACCAGGGAACTGTGTTGATGGTTCTGGTGTTTCTCATCTTTCAAGCCGGGCTGTTCTGATGAAGTATTTAAACTGGATGGGGTCAGAGGAGGAGACTGCTGGGTCTCATCCTGAGTTAAACTGTATGGATCATTGTGCTCCACAGTATGAAGGTCATCTGCCACCTCACCTCCGCCCTGCTCTGTTGCTGCTCCATGGCCAGGATGGCCGCCTGCGGACTCGTGGACATTCCCTCCTCCGGTTCCTTGAAGGCCGGAGCCAGCCCCACGTCGCCGCTGATGAAACTGACCATGTTATCGATGAGAGCGTGGATCCCCAGGGAGCGGTTCAGGTCCAGGTCTGACTCTTCATAAGAGTGTGCCGAGCTGTAGCTGCGCTGGTGGGTGAGCTTGGACCTGAACCAGGAATCGGCCAGGGAGTCAGGAGAGCTGTGGAGTATTCCTGATGAAGAGGAAGAAGAGGAGAAGAACCTTTCAGAGGTTTATGGGCACAGAGGAAGTTCTGATGGACGGACTGTGAAGCTTTTAAGCAGTCAGGAGCAGCAGAGCTACGCATCATTACTCTGTAAGAGTTCTTCAGATGAGAAAAGCCTGATTCCACATGCAGGCACAAACCTTCATAACGGTCTAATGAAAGCTGCTGAGAAGAGGGGGGGAACCAGTAAGTGTCCCCTACTGCTCCTGATCCAGACCTCATTTCTTTAGATTTTCCTTCCAGGAATCCAAATTGTCCTGTGAAGCAGTCCTGATCAATAGCTCTCCAGGCCTTCTGAAGGTCCTTCAGAGTTTTAAACGAATCTGTTACCTGAAGACGTGGTACGTCTCAGCAGGCATGTAGAGTCAAATCTGATCAGAGATCAGTAAAAACTGACTGAACATCATAAGGCCACAGGTCTAAGTCGTCTTCCCAGGAGTTGTAGACGTTTGGGAATCAGCCAAGACTCAAACAATGCTGGTCAAAGTCTAAATTCTCTGAACGTTTTTAGGTATACGAAAAATATCAATTAGCAATTCAACATTTTCTAATAAATCAAGAAAAAACAAATAACATGAAGTTTGACCAGGGTTCCTGTGCAATGTTACCGTCATTATTTCCAAAGGATAGATAGATAGATATAGATATAGATATATATATATATAGAGAGAGAGAGAGAGAGATAAGGAAGGGAAGATGGATGATTGGATGGAGATTTAGATAATGGAACATGAAACATTTCTCCATACTTCTCAAGACCTGGGGAAATTAAATTTCCCAGGTAAATTAAAAGTTTGAAAGACCCTCAGAAAATCTTGGATCAGAACCCCTTTTAAAGACAACAGGAACATCCGGACTGCAACAAGGAAAATAGAAAGGAACCAGGACTGAATCAGGAGTTTTGCACAGCAGATAAATGAGAAATGGAAATTTCCTCCTGCACCCCATTTTCCCATCAGGAATGGGTCGCCGCTGTGCAACAGACAGCAGAATGGAGCTGATGCTGCCGGCTGATGTTTTCACAGAGTCTGGTTATGGAAGATGAACGTGGAGGAAGCAGAGCTGTGAGCTAACAAAGGAGGAAACATGCCATCGGTTACTTGCTTGGAGATCCTCTTGTGTTTGGGGCTGAAATGCCCCAAAAGAAGCAGATAAACTGATCACAGAGGAACCAGAAGACAGAGAGACAGAGTAACACATGAACGATAACAAGAACAATCAGCCTCTTTTACTCAGGAGTTTTACATGATCAGTACCTCTCTTTTTATGAGAGAACGCCAAGTCCAGGTCCACGTTTCTTCGTCCACTCTGCAGGAAAGAACAAAGCCAGAAGCAGCCTTTAAATCAAAAGTCTGGGAACATTAAACACCTGAGACGACACAGAGGTCAGCGTTTCTTTTACCAGGTTGTAGCTTTCTTCATCGGACTCGGGCTGCGAGAGATCCGACTCGCTCCTGGACTTCATAAGGCGGTAACTGGGGCTGTTCTGCACCGAGCGGCTCTCTGCGCTCAGACTTTCACTCCTAAAGACAGAAACACTTCATCACCACCCAATTCATGAAGAGAAACAGAACCCAGAATCCTGCTCGTTAAGCTCGTTAGTGAAATAAGCTCCATCATATCCGACTGTCACGATGAATGGACCCAGCAGTGAAGTTCATATTGGGAAACAGTAATGGTTTTCAAAGTAAATTAACATTTTAAAGGGGACATATCAACAAAATCCACTTTTTTTGACTTGGAAACAAAAACATAATTCACCTGTGCATCATCATCATGTCCAAACATGTCTCTAAAATGTCTCCATCGGATCTGAAAGCAGCAGATTTAAGGGAGAGCAGTTTGCTCTCAGGTTTACAGTGGTGGTTTCTTCCGTTTCTGATTTACTGACCCTGAGATCCCACCCCATCACCTGTACTCTGTGGATTGTGTTGCTCTGACCTGGTCATGAAGCTCAGACACTCCTGTGTTCCTGTCACTGATTGGGTCAGGCCCTCCTCCTGGTTCTGTTTGGTCATCTCACTGAGAACCGGGCTTACTCCCAGCAGTAGCAGGGCACAGCGGTGGATCACAGAGTTGCAGGCCGCGGTGTACAGATCCTGGCCTTCAGGGAGGCCTGAGCTGCCCCGCCTCTCCTCCTGAGACGCAATGGCATCCTCCTCTCCTCCGGATGGTGCAGCTCCACTCCGGGATGCTGATCCTGATCCGGATCCCAGCCCTGTACTGCTGCTGGCCCTCTCTCTGTCCCGACTACGAGCTACCTCCCGTGCTGAGAGGAAACATTGAAAGATTTCTGCATTGTGCATCGAGCACAAAAACACACAGACACACAGATGCAGGGTTAGAGGATGAGCAGCAGCCTGTAAGTTTAGTCAGAGTCCAGCTAAAATAACAACAATCGAAGTCAAAGCTGCAACCATCCATCTCATGGCAAAGCCTCAGCCCACTCTGGAAACGTTTCAGAGTCGTTATATGAAAACTCAGCAAAGCCTTGCTGTAATAAAATCGCTCAAACACTGCAGAGTTTACTCAGGAGAGTCAAAGCAGAGGCACATGTAAAGCAGTCAGGATAAAACTATGGTTTTAAATATTTAGAAACACAGAAAAGTCCTGATCCAGACCTAATTTAACATTTTCATCCCAAGAAGACAGACTCTACACTGCAAAAGTATTCACCCCCCTTGGTATTTTCCATGTTTTGTTGCCTCCCAACCGGGAGTTAAAATGTTTGAGAGTTTTCACCATTTCATGTACAGAACATTCCTACAGCGTTGAACATGTATTATTTTTTTATTGCGAAGCAAACAAAGACTTGGATGAAATAACAGAAACCTTCATCATGCATAACTGTTCACCCCCAAAGGTCAGTACTTTGTAGAGCAATTCCAGCTCCAAGGACCTTTGGATCAGTCTCTGAGCTCGCCACATCTTCTCACTGGGACTTTTGCCCATGGACTTTGACTAGGCCAGTATGCTCTAGGTCATTGCCCTGCTGGAAGGTGAACCTCTGTCCCAGTCTCAGATCACAGACGGACAGGTTTCACTCCAGAATATTACTCTATTTAACACCATCCATCTCTCCCTCGACTCAGACCAGTTTCCCAGTTCCTGCTGCTGAAAAACATCCCCACAGCATGATGCTGCCACCATGTTTCACTGTGGGGATGGTGTTCTTATGGTGATGGGATGTGTTGGGTTTGTGCCTGACGGCAGTCTCCTTGGTGGCGGAAAAGCTACAATTTAGCCTCATCTGACCAGAGCTCCTTCCTCCATACATCTGGGGAGTCGCCTACGTGCCTTTTGGCAAACTCAGCACCTGCCTTCTTATTTTTACCACACAGTAATGTTTTTTTCTGGCCACTCTTCCGTAAAGCCCAGCTCCATGGAGGCTTATTGTGGTCCTATCGACAGATGCTCCAGTTTCTGCTGTGGAACTCTGCAGCTCCTCCAGGGTTACCTTTGGTCTCTGTGCTGCCTCTCTGATTACTGGCCTCCTTGCCCAGTCTGTGAGTTCTGGTGGGCAGCCCTCTCTTGGCAGGTTTGTTGTGGTACCATGGGCTTTCCATCTGACGATGATGGATCCGATGAAGCTCCAGGGGAACTTCAAAGATCTGGATATTTTTTGGTAAACCCACCCTGACTTCTTACTCCTTACTTCTTAACAACTTTGTCCCTGACTTGTCTGAAGAGCTCATTGGTCTTCATGGTGTGATGCCTCCTGCTTAGTGGTGCTGCAGCCTCTGAGGCCTTGACTGCCTTGTTGCTGAAAAGCGCTATATAAATAAATTTGACTTGACTTTCAGAGGTGTGTTTATACTGACAGATCATGGGACTCTGAGACCAGAAGAAGAAGCCCCCTTGTCCAGATCAACAGTATCTTAGAGAATGGATCATCCTACAGCTCATCATTGGCTCCAAGTCAATTGTTCAACTTTTTCAAACGACCTTCAGAACGTCTGGACAGTGACTCGTCAATACTACTTTAAAGCATTACAACTAAGTCTGGCTGCTTGGAAGTAAAATATGTAGAAAAAGGAGCTGGATCGAAACTTTTGCATAGCTGCGTATCGATAAAGACAAAACAGATTAAAGCACATAGATAAAATTATTGCAGGTGTACTTACTTCCAGCTGTCATCACTTCATGTTCCCGGTCTTCCTCCTCATCGTCCTGATCCTGGTGTCCATCTTCTCTCTCGCGGTCGGCTCTCTCCTCCAGCTCCGCCTCCTCGTCGATGGTGCGAGTGAACGAGTGCTCCTGCGGGTCCATGTCTAGAGAGTCCTGGTTGTCTGAAATCTGCACCAGTAGATATAATCTATATTTGCCGTTGGGCTCTGTAGGATTACCATATAATGATGTCACAGAAGTTTAGCCTCACGGGTTGGTTGTGCTTTTAATGTGTAATCTGTCTCCCATCAACACCCTGTTAGTCGCCTTCCAGCGCCCCCATGAGGAAGAACTCACCCAGCCTGGAAATATGTCTAGAGCGTGTTGTCGTTGGGCTACTTTCTGATTTTAATTCACAGTTTCAACACTTTCTGACCCAACTGCTCCTGTGGTAGCGACCAGGGTGCCTCCTTATCTACAATGAGCTGTCAGTCAGCTGTGTAGCAGAGCTGCAGGAAATGAACATCCTCCAAAGTTTCTCTCAGATAAAAGATGATAAACTCGGTGGCAGCTAAAACAGACAGTCATGGCATGGATACTGGAAGAGCGCCACCTATCATTTACTTTAAGGTAAAGCTTCTAATAAAACAAGTAATTTATCTACTGTAAACCAAAAATAATAAAAATAGGCTTTTTAAATATTTTTTTTCAGAATTAACGCCAACTTGGTCTAATTTGTATTGTAGATTTTTGTTTGGATTTTTCACCACTTCATGAATCTGTTTAGGAAATAATCAGCTTATGATTTAGAACGGTCTTGCTACCTTTCTGATGTTTAAAATTTTTTGTTATATATTTTGTTTCGCGGCATTAGTGGCCTTTATTTTTCTGTTTTTCTGAAAGTAGGCAGACAGAAAATGGAGCGGGAAGACGGGGACGACACGCAGCAACGTCACAAGTCGCGCCCTCCAACCTTTGACCCGATATTTCAGTTTTCAGGGTTATCTTAAAAATCTGCCTGCTTCCCCTAGCAGCTACAGGCTCAGAATGAACGGTTCAGCTCATCGGGTCGTTTCATTTTAGCATCCAGTAAATTTCTCGTTAACTCATTAAATGAGAGAGTGTTTGTCACTCACCCGCCTCTCACGGGACGAAGACCTCGTCTGGATGAAGTCCATGTTCTTACAGGCCAACAGGCGGTTCCGTACTTTATAAACGCTGCGGTACACTTCTGCCAGAGACTTGGAAGGTTGGTACCTGTTGGGAAAACAGAACAAGAATATTAGTTGAGGAATGAAGTAAAGCAGGTGTTAAAGTTAGTGGGTTGGCGCACCTTCCCTTCCCACAGGCTTGGTCCAGCAGCCCGGTATGCTTCAGCAGGGCTGCCAACACAAACCTGGACACGGTGTCCAACAGGGACTCGTTATTCAGAGACGCATTGTCCCAGTCTGCAACAGGACACACAGAGCAGTCAGGTCCAGTTCTGTTCAGGTGTAAAGATAATGCAGAGAGCGCTGAGCAGACCTTTACTGATGGCGTAGTCCTGCATGTTGATCCACAGACTGTTGGCAGGTTCTTTAGAGGAACCCAGAGCCAGATCCACCAGAACGCTGAGGTCGGGACGCAGAGTGCAGTCGAAAGGCTTCTGCTCCTCGTTCCCCGATAGCGCCGCTTCCAGTAAGGAGCTGATGCAGGAATCTGGAGGAAAACAGGTGATTCCAACGATCCACAGCAGAAACACAACTGAACAATGGATTCTAATACTCTGACCAAACAGAAAACAATCCAACAGTAATTGGATAACTCGGTACCGAGCTGTGGGATGTCCATCTCCAGTCCGTTGCTGAACAGCGGCGTTTTGAGCCAGTAAGCTGTGTCCTGTTCCTCCAGCGAGGTGGGAGCGCCCTGCAGCATCCCGCCGAGGCAGCGGCCGACCAGCAGAGCCACGGTCCGCTCCAGGTCCACGAGCCACACCCAGCACAGCGCCGGCGGTGGCAGCGACATTCCCGAGGCCGCCTCAGCAAAGTCTGAAGTACCTGGACAGGTGGGAAGGATCCAGATGTTTAATTTATCTCTTGGTGGTTTCACCCTGACCTCACACTGTCTGCAGGCATCATCAAGCTTCTGGCTCATATGTGACCGCTCTGCTGGGCAGAACTAGTAGAGTTCTTTCAAACAGGTTGGTCTCCTGGTACTGACCCAGCTTTTAAACACGGATGTGTGTTTGGGATCATTGTGCTGTTGGATCAACCAACTGGGTCAGAGTTTCAACCATCTAGATGCTAAACTGAGGTAAAAATGAAGAATCTGAAGGTACTCCTCCTCCTTCAATACTCTATCCGTTTTGTTCAAAGCATTCTAGCACTGGCAGCAAAACAGCCCCACAGCATGATGCCATTCCCACCATGCTTGACAGCTGGCACGGTGCTTTTGTGGCCAAACAGATAAATCTTTGTCTGAACATCAAACTATTCCCTGGAGAAGATAGAAATGTTTCCAACTTATGTAAATGTTGTGCTTTCCTTCTTAGATCCTTTATACTGCAAAGAGAAACTACCTGCTGCAGTGAATTATTTGCACTATTTTAGCCTTTTCAGGTTAAAATACTTTCTAACACTTTAGCACCGCTTCCAGAGAAGCCAATTAGTCTCTGTGTAGATTTCAGCCTGAATGTTTGTGTGCAAGTCAGAAAAGAATGAATGAAAAAAGTGTGCATCGAGTTCTTGTTTTAACAACCAGCGGTTTTACAGTTCTTGTCTAAAACATGTCCATACCTGGATCTAACAGCAGGTAAGAGCCTCCCATTGGATAATTACTCCATAGATAATCATGTTTCAGCCGACAACAAGTTACTAAACCCAAACCGAAGCAGGGAGCAGCTTCTCATGTCCTTATCAACCACGTCCAGTCGCTGTAGAAAAGATGCTCATTTGTTTCAGAACAGGTCGAATTATCAGCTTCAAGCAAAGAAACGTGAGAAGATTCCTGGAGCTCCTAAAACTGGGTTAAGAACTGTCCAACACATCATTAATACCTGCAAGAATAGAGAAGAACTGTCATCTATGCAGGAGAAATGTGATCAGAACAAAAATCTGGATTGACGCTGATCGGTGATCACCTTAACGGTGATATCAAGTCCTGCAAACCAACGGCAGAACTCCCAGCAATGTTCAACAGTGACAGGAAGAACATTTCCACACAAACAATGAAAGGAACTGAAGGGATCGGGTCAAAACAGCTGCAGAGCCTCAAGAAAACCACTGATCGGTGACGCTAAGCAGAGAAAAATGATTCTGGAGCAACAGAAGAAGGTCCTGTGGTCTGATGAGTCCAGATTGCTCCTTTTCCAGAGTGATGGGAGCATCAGGGTAGGAAGAGAGAAGCAAGAAGTGATGGACCCATTATGCCTGGTGCCTACAGTACCAGACCATGGAGGTAGAGCTATGATCTGGGGTTCCTGCAGCCGGTCAGGTTCAGGTTCAACCACATCATGGGTCCAAAGACATATTCCAAGAGAACACCAGGATTCATCGAGCTCAGATTGTGGCAGAGAGGTTCAGGAAGCATCATCTTCACACATCAGGCACCACAGAGTGCAGACCTTAACCCTGTTAAGAAACTTTGGGATGTGCTGGAGAAGAACTTGCTCACCGGTCTCACTGACTCTCCCATCATCTCTACCAGATCTTTGTGAAAAACTGACTGAACCCAAAGTGAATGTGTGCTGAAATCAAAGCTGAAGATGGTCCAACAAAACATTAGAGTGGGATTTCTTTGGATCAGAACTGTACTCTGAATAGCCATTCCAGCCATGTTAGTCTTCAGTAAGCTGACCATGAAGAGGCCACTGCAGCTCCTGGTCCTCCAGAGGAGATGCAGCCGGCAGCTGCCTGTTGAGTCGGTCCAGTGGAGGCAGCAGGTCCAGCAGGTGGCTCAGCAGGGGTCTCACCACCGTCACCGGGAGCAGGAGCAGCGAGTTGATTATCTGACACAACATGCTGCCTGCTGCCGACACGTAGATCACATCTGAAGATCGAATAAGCAAGAAATAAAATCTGCACTGAACATGCATGACTATTCATGGAAAAGATAAGGAGGGGAAAGATGAGCTCCACCTCACCTTGCAGCTTCTCTCGTATGCTTCCATTCCAGGAGCTCTCTTTTATTAGAGCAGCAGAGCGGGAGAAGATGTCTGTAGCGTGAGGCAGCAGGAGCTGCAAGTGTTTGTGGAGCAGAGCCACGCTGCTCGAGTTCTGCAGGAAACACAGTTCATCAGGTTATGACTCTGATCTTACCTTCCCACCAACAATGAAGTCAGGGTCATGACTATGACTGAGGTCTGAGACTGAGGGAATGTTCTGCAACCACAACTAGGACTGCATCTCCATGATTGGGTACAAAGTATTAAATGGAAAAACTCCATTAATGAAAATGAATGCTCATCAGAGCCATAAATATATAAGATCAATCATAAATCCATGTCATTAAACCTGGAAAGGAAAACATTTCCAGGAAGTCTGAGAGGACGCAGGCACAGAGCAGGGTCTGTACCTCAGTGACGGCATTGATGTGACAGTAAGCCAGGAGCTGCTTCTGCAGGGAGCAGAGCAGCTGGTGGAGGTGAGCCGGCTGGCTGCTGTCTGACGAGGAGGTGCGCTGCTGCAGCTTATCGCTGTTCTTCTCCAGCTCGCCTAGAGCCTGGTCCTGCAGACACAACAAGCACACACAGAGCAGGTCTAATCCAGGGGTTCTGAAATGTTCAGACTGTGAAGGAGACGGATTGAATAAAACACATAGATTCACCTCAGCATAAAAACAGAAAGCGTTGATCACACTAAGCCACTGTTCCTACACACGTCATGTTAAAACTCCAGACTTTTCCAGAATTCCCAGCCCTGTTTGTCCCTTTTTAAAGCATACATACAAAGGTTCAATAGAAATCTGAACTCGTATGTTTTGATAGGCAGTAGGGGTGTACCGGTACACATATCGGTACTGAAAATATCCGGTGCAGCCCTGTCAGTTCGGTACCGAACGCATACAGCTTTGTTTTCTACCAGAACTCATGCAGAACTTTTATGTGGAACGAAGAGCTTAGGGCTACGTTCTGCAGGGCAACTTTAAAAAGCGACCCCAGAAGGAAACAGAGAGGACTCCCAGCTGTCACTGGAATCTGCTGTTTGGGAACATTAAGGTTTCTCATGCAGCTACAGTGGAGAAAGAACCAGAACTTTAGGTCAACACTAATAAAGGTACGTAGCTGCTCTGAAATGAACTGAACTGAACTGAAGCTCCATGAGCTGCTGCTTCTTTTTTCAGCCTTTACCCTTCAGAGACCTCCATGAGTCATCTGTCTCCATCTAGCCCTATCTTTGACATCATCTTCTCTCACACCCACTACACCTTCTTGTCCTCTTTCACTCCATCCATACATCTCCTCTTTGGTCCTCCTCTAGGCCTCCTGCCTGGTAATTCCAGGCTCGGCATCCTTCTACAGATGAACTCACCATCCCTCCTCTTTACTTGTCCAAACCATCTTATTCTGGCCTCTCTGGCTGTATCTAACATCTAATATGAGCTGTCCTTCTGATGTCCTCATTCCATCCACCTTCGTCACTCCCAAAGAGAACCTCAACATCTTGATCTCTGCTACCTCCAGCTCTGCCTCCTCCTCAGTGCCACTGTCTCTAAACCATACATCGCTGGTTTTACCAACATCTTCTACACCTTTCCTTTCATTATCTCACCTTTTCTCCACCTGTTCCAACCTGCTTGGACAGCTGCTCTTGGATTCCTCCATGAGAAGCTGCATGCTCATGCTGTGTTCAGGTACAGCTGGGACACTAGGCTGTCTAAATATCAAAACAACTCCAAAGTGGTTTCAACATGCTTTATTTTTAAAAATAAAGCCAATCTTATTTAAAATGTCTAAACATTGACCATTTCCAACTGGATCTACTGGTGTATAATGGGTCTGTCCTGGCATTGGCTCTGCCGGCTTACACTACTCCATTCACTGAACAAACAAACCTAATCTCCACTTAGTTTTAGAACATAATAAAATTGACAAATTGAAAAAGATTTTTGCTTAAAGCTAACTGAAGTAATTTTCTCCTGAATTGAACACCAAAAACAAGACTTAGAAGAAAATGATCCAGAAAAAGTATTTTGAATTGAATTTGAATGAAAAAAAATATATTCCACACTAAAAGGTTCACTGTTCTGATCCCTCAGTTAAAGCGTGCAGCGCGAGTTCACTGCGTCACAATCAATGAAACGTTCTCCTCGGAGAGACGGGAACAGGAAGACGCTCCTGTTCTGCCAGGAAAAAGGGCCGCAGCAGGAAATAAAGGATTAAAGCTGACTCAGTCTGCCTCCTCCATGTTCTGACTCCATCTGCTGCAGTCAAGTCCAACCGGACCATAACGATGCCGGGAAAATGTCTCATTAGTGAATCAATAACTCACGGTGTAAAAGCCCAGGTTCCTGAGCAGCGTCTTCATCAGGATTTCAGCTAAGTGGGTGTCTGGGTGGGCTCCCATGGTGCCAAAGCTTGGGTCCGGGTACGTTGCGAAGGTCGGACCGGAGGACGGGGCATCAGGACCGTCAGGAGGACAGCTGTAACCCAGCAGCGAGGCCACGTGGGTGTGATCCTGGAGGCTCGTCAGGATGATGTCCAGCTGCATCCTCTGAAGAAATAAAACGTGTGATTTTATGAGTTGATTTCCGGTCCTGCTCAGATTAAATATAGGAAATAAACATGCAAACAGGAAGAAGCTGCTCATCCAACACATCAAACTAAACTATCAGTCCAGGGTCAAATGTGGACACGTCCAGACAATTTTAGGACCATTTCTAAATTATACAATTCTCTATGGATTAACAGCAGTAATCAGGCATAAATGTATCAGCTGCAAATGGCAGGAAAAACTAAATAAATACAAACAAACCAGGAAATATTGTTGTGTATTATTCTGCTTTTTAAATATTATGTGTACTTTTTAATCCATTGATTTGAACTGTTTTCTTCATTCTTTATGTTCAGTGCTTCATAAAGTTGGCTCGGCGTTGCATAAAACGTCAGTGGTTGGTTGAGGAATTACTGCAGATTTCTATCTGGAAAATGGGATAAATGGCTAAAAAAATACGTTGTATCACTGATTTCCTTTCTCTATACTTATCTAGATCAGAAAAATGCTAAAATGAAATGTTTTTCAGACTGATCCCTGCACTGTGATCCTCTGCAGGAGGGAGGGTCTACTGGAGGAGAGAGTTTAAGTGAGCCGTTAAAGAACAAACCAGTTCTCATTCATTTCTGTGGGAACAGAACTAGTTCTAAAGATGCCGCAGCAGCTCAGTAACTGACTTGGTGAGGCAGGGATGGAGGCAGCAGAGGGGACGTACCTGTCCTTTGGAGAGGCTCTCCCATCTGTCAGGGCCCTGAGGCAGCAGAGAGTGAAGCAGCTCCATCCTCTCCCTCAGTGGAGGCAGCAGCATGGTGGCCCCCACAGACAGCGTCTCGATCACCGCCTGAGGGAAGACATGCGGTCGAGGCTTCAGGAGGAGACCACAGTTTAACGTAGACTAGCTCAACCTAAAGCTCTTTAACTGCCTGATTCTCCTTTAAATACAGATTCCTAGAATAAATATATTCTGTTAGTAAATGTTTCAATAAAAGCACTTCAATTAAAACCCTGATCTCTGAAGGTCTTACAGGTCTCAGAACCAGTGAAATGGACCTTTTTTGAGTCTGGATCTGATGCATTTTCAAAAACAGTCAAGTTTCACCATAACTCAAGTTGATGTTAATGACAGATTTTTAAAATGTCACATCAGAAATCTGCTTCTAGAAAACAGAACCAGGAATAAAGTCTTGAAAGCTTTTTGTACTCTCAGTTTAATTTCTCCCAGACTCCTTCGGTCAGGAAAATGATCAAGTCCGAACCTTTCCAGACCAACTATGTAGGGACCCTCAGTGGACCCCAATGCCTGGTGGAGATGACTCAGATCTTATAGGACATTAGAACTACCACAAACAGTGCGATTACTGCCATCTTCTCGCATAGGTTGAGTTACGTTAACCGTCTCCATCATCACAACGTACCTCCTGAATCTCGTCTGGCACCGTGGCGTCCATCAACCTGAAGAGTAGGTTCCTCAGCGGCCTGGCCTGCCAACCCAAAATACTTGTTGCCACGCCTCCAGCCAGAGCCAGAGCCAGGTGATTGGATAAAAGCCGAAGGCACAGCTTGAGAAAGTTATGATGCTCCCTGTAAACACAGAGAAAGATTTTATCTGCGTCTGCCCCGGAGCGTCTGAGGCGATGGCTCGTGTCTGAGCTGTCTGAGCGCCCTCACCTGGACGAAGGGAAGGGCAGCGGGGGAATGTCGCTGTTGATGCCATCACAGTACCGCTCCAGGAAGGAGCGCAGGTGAGAGAAGGTGCTTTCCTCCAGGTCGACGCAGTACGGTCGGTGCCAGGCCACCACCTGTCTGTGGAGAAGAAACATCCCATCAAACTGAGGCATCAACTCACTCAAAGACAGAGAGTGTTGAAAGAAAGAGAATGAAGAACATCTATAAAGATCCTGACTTTCTTCAACAATCGGAGCTGGGTTACCTTAGCTAGACGTCAGCTAAACACAAAGCATCTCTAAGATTGTATTACTGGATATGTTTCCTGTTTATCAAGTCTTCCCCAGTTCTTTTGTGCCGATACTTTGGGTATTTTCCAACTGGTGAGTTTCCTCAGATATTTTAGAGACAAACTGCACCATGATGTTGATTAAAGGTCCAAAGAAATCCATTTTGTTTTGTACAAATTGCATTTGTTTTATAGGACTTGTTTGTTTCACAAATGGTGGTTTCAAACAAAAGTTGACCAATACAAAACTAAAACAGCCCAAATGTAATTAACATTTACAAATATTAAGAGAGTTTCAGTTTAACAGACTTTTTAAATAATTTTGTAAAGTTGGCAGTATAATAATTTACCTGTCCAGTTATTTAGAAATAAAAGATAATTTTCCAATTTTAAACTGATGTATGGCCATCCTTCATTCTTTTAGCTAAAAGTCCTACTACATGTCATCAGTTTTACATTGTCAACACGGCAGCTGTGACCTACTGAACTCATCGCCCAATGACAAAGTTCAGAACGCTCCAGTCTCTCATATTGTTCTTTTACTGAAATTCTGCAGGATGACCACCTCTGTTCCAAAATGGACTTCAGTGGTTTGACTGAGGCTACCATAGCGACCGAGGCTACCATAGCGACCGAGGCTACCATAGCGACCGAGGCTACAGTTCGCTCAGAATAACAGATTTTACTACTTTAAGGTCAGACTGACAGCGGCAGGACAGAGTTTAACAAGTATCTCGAGTCTCTTTCAGGCTGTTGTCTATGAAGAGTCCGAGTTCCGGGTGAGTCGGTAACATCCAAAGACAAACAGGAAGCAGCAGCAGCCAATACAGTCTCTGTATTGTTCCTTCTTTTGGAACATCATTGTAAAGGATGGAAAACATTTTGTCTGATAGGCAACACTGATCCGTTTTATCATACTTTAAAGTTTTATTTTTTTGCGGGACGAGTGGCCTTTATTTGACCGTTGCTGGACAAGCAGACATGCAGGAGGAGGAGACTTCCTGTGAATGGACAGAGCCAGCAGTAGAGTCCAGAACAGCTTAGGTGAGGACCGACGACCTCAGCAGATGAGGCTCTCGCTCCACCCAGTGACACTACTCCACATTTTATAGTGGATTCAGGAAACCACAAAGCCCAGATGATTAGGAACCATCTTAGTAGTGCAAAATATTCCAGTCTGCCACACTGTTATTTTCAGTATTTCTAAAGATTTAACTAATGACATGAAACCAAATGCTGGAGTTAAACGGCTTCACAAATAAGAATAAAGAGGTCAGGCAAATAAACTCGACTGAAATGATCTAAGCACAAAGAAAAACTTTGAAAGACTTTCAGAAATAGTGATCGACCACTGGTGAAGACCATTTTTAGTAAAAATAAAAAAGTTCAGTATAAATTTACTGAAGGTAATTCTAACAAGGTCAGAGATATATCTGAAACCTGGAAATAACACATCAAGCAAGGAAGGAAGGAAGCAAGGAAGGAAGGCAGACTGTAATCAGCTCCATACAGACTCCCTTCATCACTGGCGTGTTGTGACATCAGCTCCTGCGGTCAGTGAGCTCACCTGTCTCTGGGCAGAGCGGTCCAAGCCAGGCTGTGGGATGTCCCCGCTGAGATCTGCTGGATCGCCACTCCGTCCAGGCCGACCACCTTCTTGGGTTTGGTGATGGGTCCGGTGGAGTTGCCCTGGCCGCACTGGCCCATGGAGTTGTTCCCCCACCCATACACCTCATTGTCTGGGTGAAGGCAGCAAGCAGAACAAGTATCAGACACCAAGATGAAAAATAAACGTGCACAAATAAGATAATTAATATGAAGTCATGTCAGGATTCAAAATGTTCAGGACAGGACTGAGTGTGTTTGCTGTTACAACAGTCCTCAAACACAGTCCTGCACACTCAGCAAATCAACATTTGAACACTGAGTCAACAGAACTTGAGTGCATGCATGTATGACCCGAACCAATGCACACTGCAAAGATAAGAGCCGTACCGTGAGACAGGGCCAGGCAGTGGCTGTCCCCGATGGAAATGTCCACCACTCTGGTCGTGGCCAGCTCCTCGATCAGCTTGGGCCTGAGAGCCGTGGCTTCAGAGGAACCGCAGCCCAGACAGGCACCGCAGCCCCAAGCATACACCTGGACACACGGGAGGTTAAACTGACTAGAACCAACACTAGAAACCACACTCAAAGTTTACCTGAGAAATGAGAGTCTGTGCACAAAGAAAATTGTTTATTGCATTTTATCAAACACTGACAGAATACGAAACAATTTTGCCGTTAACAAAATAATTTTCTGGAAGTCTGACAGGACAGAGGAAGCTTAGAGGGCTGAAGTACAGAGCTGAGTTCATCAGTCTTCCAATAAACTCTTATTTCAGTGTAACTCTTGAAACTAAAGACGTGAGCTCTGTAGTTCCTTAACTTCTGTTAAACCCGATTCATGGACTATAAGCAGGAAAAGGTCAAACAGTGTATTAAACCATGCATGCAAAATAAAACTACTCCAGTATAAACCCAGTTCTAAACCAGGGCTCAAAGGTCATATTACAGAACAATAGCAATGCTTACATTTTGATTTCAGCATTTTCAGAAAACATGAAAAGTATTTAAAATGAAATTAGTTTATTCTTTTTGTAGAGCAGAAGCCATCCAGAGCTCCTGCTAAAACCTGATTGGCTCAGAGCTCAGGAAACTGTCTGAGGAAAAGCTGGGAAAGCTGCAGATTTTCCAGGATGTCCTACCTGTCCAGTAGAAGTCAGAGACAGAGACGACTGACTTCCTGCACACACTTTCCTGATGAACATCCCCTGCAGGGCTTCCACCACTTTGGGCTTGTAGACTCTGTTAGTGTCACCGTGTCCGAGTTTTCCTGCAGGAGGACAAACAGCAGTGATGTTTAGCGGAGAAGCTTAACACTAAAAACAGAATCCGAGAACGTCAAGCTGCAAGAAAATTGGTTCATATTTTAACTTTCAGATGGTCGTAGGACGTTATAAAATAAGCAGGTCATACCATTGTCCCCTCCTCCAAAGGACCAAACAGTGCGTCCATCCTTGGACAAGGCGATGGTATGGGAGCTTCCACAGGACACTTCTCCAACGTTGCTGATGTCTTTGACTAGAGTGGGAATGTTGCGGCTGTTGCTGTCCCCGTGTCCTACATGAGGGGACATCAGAGAGGTCGGGAACGTCAGGCAGGAAAGTCAAACTAAATGAGGAATTTCCTAGAAAATCCCAGAGGGAACAATTTTCTCTTCCATTAAACAGGATCTGTTCTAAAACCAATAAACTGTGAGAAAACTTTATTGGTTTTAGGTTAGATCCTTAAAAACATCAGCCAAGCATGTGAAAACATGAGTTTAGTGTGAGCAGACCAAAAGGTCTTCAGTGCAAACTGGGCCAAACTAATGTGTTCTGTTTAGAGTAGCTCTGAAAAGGGTTGCATCAAACATTTATAGCAAGCTTACCACAGAAAACAGTAAAACACAGCTACTCAAACAGAAACTGATCTTTTGACTGTTTTTATAAAAACAAAAGGGCAAAGCCAGCAGACAGATGGGAACACACTCACCTAATCTCCCAAAATCTCCTTCCCCCCAGGTGTAGAGCTCTCCGTCCTCACTGACGGCGGCGCTGTGTCTGTAGCCAGCAGACACACACACGACCACCTGACACACACAAAGGTAACCAGTATGAGGAAAACGATGAAGGCTGAGGGGATTTTCTGCATATTCTGCACAAAAAACACCATCTGCATTCCCAGGAAGATGGGAAAACCGAAGCTGTCATTCTCAGTTTGTTTGGGCTGGCCTTCAATAGACACAAAAACAGGAAATAATCCATAGACTAACCCCAGAAAATAAAGTTTCTAAAATATACATACATATCTTATTAGTATATTAAACACGGAGGAGGACTTCCAACACTGCAAAATAAAACTAAAATAATTCAAAATGACATTTGAACATAAGTATAAATGGTCAAGCTGGCCTAAAACGGTTTATGTTTTTTTTAAATAAAAGAGTTATAATAAAATATATGAATAAATAAGCAGAGGTAGAGAATGCAATTCAGTTTCTTCTTAGAATATCTTTATTAAAGTCTAGAGGAAAGAAAATAAATGTGATCTTTACTAATAAACTGAAAAATGTCCACAGCTGCAGAGGTCAATAAAATGTATTTCTATTTATTAGGTCTGGATTAGAGCTGCTCTACATATCAGATCACAATTCTAGTTTCAATTAGTGTAAAACTGAGATTCCAAAGAACTGATTTGGTGGTTTGTTTGATGGTTATAATATTTCAAGCGCAATTCTTTCAACTTAGCTTGATTGTAATATATTTGGCTGATGGCACTTTCTGTTTAAAACCAACAATGGAGGAAGAAGTTAGTGAAGTCCAGGATGGTAAAGGTCAGGAAGATCATGATGATGGAAAACAAATCTGGGTAAATAACCCAGACAAACATCATCACCATAACGTCATGTTTTCCTGCTGTCCTGCAGGCCTGATATGGAGCAACGTTCTGTTTGTTTCTAATGGAGAAGATATTTGTTCCCCATTTTAAAAAAGAGAAACAGAGATGTGGAAGAATTAACAACCAGCAGGTTAACTGGTACCAGGACTGGGTTTGAGGTTCAGTTTTTTCCTCAACAAACTCTTCATGAAGGAATATCATGTCCCAGTGAAATGTGCCTCCAAGAGGACTCAGGAATACTTGGAAAAACAGCCCAACAGCTGCTGTCTGCCCCCCAGAACTATAACCTGAACCTGTGTTCCTTGAGCAGCGAGCCGTCAGAAACCCTAAGCCCTGGAACGTCTCAGAAGGACAGAGAAGCAGAAGACAGGTCTTCTGTGGACAGATGAGTCCATGTTTCAGATGGAGTGTCTGAGATGAGAAGGTAGAGCATCAGTGTCCATGGCTGACCTGCAGTAGTCTGAAGAGACCACCGTGGTCATTTCAGGCCACAAATGTTGACCATCTGTTCTGTGACGTGTCTCACATGTTATTTCCTTCATGTTAAAAGCACCGCATACGAGGCTGAGATGGAGGGTTGAAGCCTACCTTCCCCTGCAGCGGCCCCTGGATGAGTTTCGGATATTTCTGAGTCGAGCTGTTCCCGTGTCCCAGTTTTCCATAATCACCATCGCCCCAGCTGAAGACCTCGCCCTCGGTGGTGAAGGCCAGGGTGTGACCATCAGAGCCCTTTGACGATGACACTTTCTTGATGGCTCGATGAGGTTCAAAGGTCAGTTTCTTGAGTGTCGATTGGTTGTTTGAGTCTCCGAGGCCCAAACGGCCATAGCTGCCTTTCCCACATGCCCGGACGGAGCCGTCAGAGGAAATCACAAACGTGCAGTACTGACCCGCCTCGATCTGCAAGGAAATGAAAACATGAAACCAGGTTTAACTCTGCTGTTGCACAGAGCTTCCTTTTGATTTTAACTGAACCAGCGTTCATAAAACTGGGACGGATAAAAACGTCTCCAAGTGCAGACCAGCGACAGATCCAGGTGCTGACTTCCAACACAGACCGCATACGAAACCTCAGCAGTGATGAAGCCTGACCAGAAAGGAGGACCATCTTCCAGAAGGATGAAGACAAAGTCCTAGACTGTCAGAACTAGAACCACCAAGGTGTCACTTTTACTCCCTTTCTGTAAAATCTTTGATTTTTATTATTACATGATAAATAAATAATAATAATTATCTACTGATTTAATAATAATAATGATGAATGATGTCATTTAAAATTCAAGACGTTTCTAGACTCAAACTTCCAGAATTTTCAGCCTTTTATTAATTGTAAAATATAAAAATTCACCATGAGTTATGGTGAATCATGGTGAATCATCTTACCTGTATGACCCCCTCTCTTTTCCAATGGTTATGGTCAATCTGACAGAGAGAGGTATCCCAATCGTTGTGGTTTTTAGTATAACAATGGCCATCAGTGGGCTCTAGATGGATAAACTGTCTACTTTTAAAGCTAGGTTTAAAACTTTCCTTTTTGATAAAGCTTATAGTTAGAGTGGCTTAGGTTATCCTGAACTATCTCTGTAGTTATGGTGCTATAGGCTTAGGCTGCTGGAGGAAATAATGACCACTTTTCCCCTCTTCGCTACTTTCTCACTCTACTCTTCAATTTTGTATTATTTGCTGTTATTTCAGCTTTTAACTTTGTTCTCTCTCTTTTCTCTTCCTAGAAGCTACACCTGGCCTGACTCTGTGTCTACCTGTGACACCTTTCATTAACATTTACTTTTCCTTCCCATAGAAAGTACTCCTGGATCAGTGCTTCTTTGTTCTCTTTGTGTCTCTGCTCTGTTCTCTCTAACCCCAGTCGGTCGTGGCAGATGGCCGCACCATGAGCCTGGTTCTGGTTCTGCTGGAGGCTTCTTCTGTTAAAAGGGAGTTTTTCCTCTCCACTGTCGCTACATGCATGCTAAATATGAGGGGATCGCTGCAAAGTCAACGCCAGTGACTGTCCACTGTCTCTACATGCTCATCCAGAAGGAGGGAATGCTGCAAGTCACTGACTGGATGCAATCTGCTGGGTTTCCTTAGACAGAAAAACTTTTTATCCAATTTGAATAAATAACTGAATCTGACTGCATTGTTCAATGATTAGGATTAATTGGAATGTATGAACCTGACTTTTGTGAAGTGCCTTGAGACGACATGTGTTGTGAATTGGCGCTATATAAATAAACTGAATTGAATTAGATATTTCCACAGGGTTCAGATTTTAAATACGGAACCTGGAAAAACCTGAAGAAAAACAGAAACAGACAGACTGAAATGAAGAAAGGAAGGAAGGACAGAAAGAAGAACGGATACCAGCGAGGAAGGTAGGAGACTGAGGACAGAAAGAAGAATGGGAAGAAGGACAAAGAACCATGGTAGAAAAAAAAGGTAGGTCGTACTAAAAAAATGGACAAATTCAATTTCATTTGATTTTGATTGTACATCATGCAAGAAAATTTAAAGTGCACCTGATAAAAATGTAACCTTTACAAAGGAAGGAGGGAAGAAACAAGAAAGGAAGAAAGGAAGGACAATAAAAAGAAGGAAAGAAAGATGACAAAAAGAAGAAAGGAAGGCAGGAAGGAAGGAAAGAAGGAAGGAAGGAAGGAAGGAAGATTTAGACATTGGGATAGAGAAAAAGTTAGAAAAACTCAATTTTCTTTTTCTATTCAGATCTGGAAAATACAAAAATCAAAATCCAGATTTTTCCGGGCTGTGTTGGCTCATATCCAGGCATTGCTTTCAAAAATCATCTTAATAGTAAACAGAGTCCATCTGTGATTTAATCTCAGTATAAATGCAGCTGTTCTGTGAAGGCTTTAGACGTTTGTTAGAGAACATTAGAGAACAAACAGCATCATGTATTCTAACTCTAGAGTGCATCTCCACCACCTCCACGTACCGTCTGAGCATCAGCGAAGCTGGCAGCCAGTTTAGGCTGCAGGATCTTCTCCTGCGTGCCCTCCACCAGCTGGTGGCTGCTGTTGCTGCCCCACACGTACACCTCACAGGTCTCAGAGACCACCGGAGCCTCGCCTGTCTGGATGCTGTCAGGACTGACGCAGGTGCGAGAGTAGTCTGACGCCATGCGACACACCTGGAACCCAAAAATAACACGAGAGAGGTGAAAACACTGCTGTCAAACAGCGTTTGCTCCACAGGGTTGTCGGATATACCAACATCTCAAACTCGATACCGTTACTAAGAAAAATACTCGATACCGTGGTAACATTTCTGAAAGAACAAGGTTCTTTCTAGTTAAGAGAAAAATATGATTAATTACAATATAACAATATTTGAACTTCCTTAAGTAGGGTGAAACCAATACCTAGGTGGCAGTTCAGCCCTCATTTAGAAAAATATATTATTTAAAAGTGTCAGTTTCCTGTTTGGTGAAACACTAGACACCACGTGGTACAAGTGTTAATACTCGTTATGGAAGTGTGTACCTTTTTTTCAGCGGTGTAATTACTTAATTTTTCATAATGGCTTATCTTTAGTTTGCCATTATAACATAAAAAAGCCTTAAAAACTCACCCTTCAGCAAAAAGTACAGTGTCATCTAGATAGGCTTTGGACGTATTGTTCACGAACTTCTCATCTGCCTTTAAAACGGTCCAGCCACACATTCTTCTAAAGCACTTGTGTGAGCTCATGTTATGGATCAGAGAGTTTCTAAGAGGATCTGAATCAATAATGTTCTGACTGCAGGGTCCTGAACCCTGGTGTTCCACAAGGTTCTGTCTTATCTCCACTTCAGCTCTCTCTCTCTACACTAATGAGCTGGGATTTATCAGCATAGATTTCTCTCTCCTGAAGGACGCCCAGGACACGGCTCCAGTTGCCAGCCTGAAGGATAACAATAGTCCCTTCTACTTTCAGCACATAGACCAGCTTCCACCTGTTTCGGTGACAGCTTTCTGGACATCAATGTCACTAAAACCCGGCAGTAAACCGTGAGGAAACTCAGCAGCAGGCACCGGGCCTTCTTTTAGACCTGTGGTCATGAAAGGGCAGACTGACCAGTCCAGACCAGTGCTGTATAAAAAGGCTAGATGGTGTCTCTTTCTCCTACGGAAGATAAAGGGCATCAATGCCAGTAAACACACCTTGCAACTGGTATAAAAAAAGCGTTGTCTCCTGTAATTAAGGTTCCTGGTATGGGACCCTCCTCACCATAGACAGAAACAAGCTGAAGCAGGTAGTCAAACAGGCTGGAAAGATAATCAGTCACCAGCAAATGTCTTCTGTTGATCTACATCCCCTGTAGTCCTCCCTAAAGCTGCTGCTATCTGCTGGGAGACTGATGGTCCCGTAACAAAAACAAACCGCTATAAAACTAACTTATGCCCTCAGCTGTGTCCATGAGGAACAAGGAATACCTCAGACACACACTGATTTAATCACTGTTGTTTTAGTGACACTGTGATTTTAATGCATTCAGTATCTTGAGTTTATGAAGCCGTTGCTTTTAGCTACATTGTTTTAATCATGTGTTTTATTATTATCTGTGAATGCTGTATGGGTGCCTGTTCTGCCAGAAAGACAAAGCTCCATCTGAAAACGGTGATGGACAATAAAGTTATCTTATCGCAAAGTGTTGAGGTCAGTTGTTGCTGCTAAGGGTGGCCGACTAGTTATTAGGCTTAAGAAGCAATTGCTTCTCCCTGCAGGGAAGGTTCATTTGAATAAAAATATTATTTGAAAGCAGTTTTTTGTGTTTACTTAGGTTTTTCTTTTTTAAACTTTGACGATCTGAAACATTGAAGTGTTCAAAAAATCTGTTCACAGCACTGTTTGTGCATCACTCCACCATGTAATAATGTTGGTGAAACAGCTGCTTGAACTTCTTACCTCCTCGAACAGACAGAGCGCTGCCTCGTATAAGGAGCAGAGACCATCAGGGGTCCTTGTGGGTTCCCTCCACTGGCTGCGATCTGCTGTGGAGCCCTGACACAAACAAACCAACTCATCACCATGGAGCCCACACAAAACTTCAACCAGTCACACTCCAGGACGTGAAATTATCTGATAACTGTGAAATCTAGGAACCATCACACATTAGATAAGACAGAGAAAACAAACAGAGTTTCAGAAAAACAATATTTAGTCTCTCCTTCAGCCTCCTGTTCAATAAACTCTCTGAAATCATGTTTCTAGTGAACCTACAGAGTCTCGGACCGATCAGAACAATGAAATAAGTATTCCAGTCTTATTTGGGCAGTATATAAATGTGTAGTGCTCCCAAACACATCAGATTTGACTTTTTACATACTTTAACTGTTTTTCTTTAGCTCCTTTGAAAATGTCCTTGCTGGACCTTTTAGGTCTAGTTAAAGTAACCTGTTGCTTTAACTAGAATCCTTATAATATCATATTTCATCTGAGCTAAACAAGTGATGTTTTATGCTGCTCCTCACTCAAATTAAGCCTCAACACGCTTTCATTAAGCTCCTGAGCGAGAAATAAACTCACTAAACAGACATTAAACTGTTTACTTTGGGTTAATATTCATTAGTTGATTAATGATGTTCTGCTCATGTTTGTATATAATTTTAGCTGAAGTGTAATAGTCCTTGATTGCTGCTTTAAACGTGTTTTGTAGATTGCTCCAGACGACGTGAAAAGAATCTCACCTTTCTTCAGATTGTGAGACCAACAGGTTTGTCACCTCAGTCCAGTTCAACCGTACTCTTACAATGAACATGAACTTACCAACGAGCGCCTCATCTGTATGAGGATGTTCATGAAGCAGTCGTATCCAATGAGGCCCTCCTGGCTCTGCAGCACCTTGTTCTGCTCCATCGTGCTGACCACAGCTGCCGCAGCCAATGCCATCTCGATCCACTCCAGCAGATAGCGCAGGGAGCCCCTCTGAGAAGCCAAGCCCAGCAGCAGCTCCGAGGCCAGCCGGCGACCTAAAATATCCGCCCCGGAGTTCGGCATGGTCACTCCCTTTAGGAAGGTGGTGACCTGAGCGAGGCAGTCCAGGCCCATCGGAGGGATCTTGCTCTCGTTGGCCAGGGAGAGGGGCGGCAGCGAACTGACCACATCGATCGCTGTGTGAATGACATCATTGCATAAGTTGATGCTGCCCCCTGGACCCCCGCCAGGGCCGGGGGGAGGGGGCATCATCCAGCTCTGGCGCAGCAGAGCGAACAAGAGGCTGAGGCCGGTGCGGACGCCCATCTCGATGAGGGCGTCGGTGCTGGAGCGCGGCCGCTCGCTGACGGAGTGCAGATCAGCTGAACCCGAGTTGCTCTCTGGGGAGTGCTGCTGCTGCTTCACCTTGCCCTTGTCGTGGTACTTGTTGGAGAGAGCGTAGAAGATGCGCTGCAGCACCAGCACCCGTTTCCGCAGCGCAGCGGCGAAGGGCGAGTCAGAGCAGACCATCTTGGCCAAGGCCAGCTGGCTGCTGAGCAGAGCGTCCAGGTAGTGCTCCTGCTCATCGCTGGACAGCGATTCCCGCTCAAAGTCTGGGAGCTGGGGGCCCTTCAGGCACAGCACCTGCTGAGGGAGCAGCACCACCTCTTTGTTGGCCAGCAGCTTGGAGTAGAGCACCGACACCCCGTCCCGCGTGGCGATGGACTCGCTGTCCTCCGTGATCCATGAGCTGTTCAGGTGCTCCAGCCATTTGAGTTTAACTGGGGGGATCATCAGGGCCATGGCATGTCACTCTGGAGCCATCAGTCCTGAAAGCAGAAGGAGGAACGTTTCTACACCAGCTCTGAGGCAACACAGTAAATCCATCCCTGTCATCTTTGTCGGTGCTGCCTCTGGGCTTTGAGCTGAGAACCTGTACTGTGTTCTGATTCAGCTTTAAAACCAGAGCTGCCATAGTGAGGAGTAAACAGCCTTGTACTGCAGCAACTGGCCAAAAATTACATTAACATGTCAGAACACTTGGAATAAATTAGCCAACAGTTATTGGGCTCCAAACAGTCCTTTGCATGAATATTGCACACACTGATGTCGCCATGACGACATACTGTGCAGCCTTAATGCTCCCTGGTCTTTCCTATTTTGAGGAAAAAAGGAAAATATAAATACATTTTTAAAAAGCCACGTTTTAAAAAGGAATTATGCCTGGGTCTTTGCCAGGAGCTTATGACATTTTAATGCACTTGTGAGTGGTCTTAATATTATGCCTGAAAGGGTGAACAGCACTGAGTAACAGTCCTGGCAGCAGTTTAAAGTTAGAGGCTTTCAACAGAAACATATTGCTGTCGCCTTAGACTCACACATGAATCATCCAAGCATGAATGCCACTCATCATGCTGAGCAACATGTCCCCAAACATCAGGAAGCTGAAACAGTGACAAAGAAAGAAGACGTGTCCAGTAGCTCCAGCTGGTGGCCAGGGTCTGAAGGTCCGGGTCAGAGAAACCTGACCCGGACCTTCAGAGACACATCATCCACTCTGTTCCAGTGGTCCTCTGTCCATGAAGCGTCGTTATCTTTGGGATTTTCTACAGATCCAACTAAAGAAGAAGGGAACACGTTGCGTCTCTACTTCTGGTTAGAGTGAAGTGTAGAAACCAGAACCACCAGTGACGGGAGTCATTTCCCCACTGTTGGACTGAAACCGAGTAAAACGCAGCTAATCTCAGGACTCCAGAACCCCAGAGAACCTGGAGAAAACCCAACCATATCTACCCGCAGAAGGATATTTCTGATGCTTTTTTAAAGGAGCTGGTAAAACAGGAAATAGTATATCTGAATATGAGGGATGGAAGATTTCAAGACCTGTACCAGACATGGACAGCTGTGAGATTCCCATGGTCTGATAACCTTTGGTTAAAATACCACAGTGGATGGTATTTACACAAAAATGGAAAATTAAAATATATAACATCATCTGACTCGTTTTATTAAGATTTTCAAGAACAATTGTTCCTACTGCTGCTAAAACAATCTAACAGACTGACTATTACAGTTAGGGACGCACCAATATGCAAATGTGGGTCGATATACAAGTTAATACTGCTGTTATGGCCGATAACCGATATTTACCAATATTATATATTTCTCTACCTGTTTGTCATCATGAAAAAAAACGACCACTCTGCTGACATTGTCTCTCTGCTTCAGTTAAACTACCCACAATCCTGTGCTGCATCACTGCCACATGACCAACCCCCCTCCCCCCGAAACACAACAGCAACAAGATGCAAATAATCATTGGTTGTTATATTCGTAATATTATACTTATCGGACCGGTACCGGTATGTTAAAAACGAACTAAGATCGGCCGATACAGATGTTAATGCCGATGCACTCCCAATTATAAAAACGCTACCTTTGACACATATTTATTGTTATTTGGGTTTTCATGGTTCGTACACAGAGCATTGAGGGACCATTTTGGGTCAGCAGAACAACGACATCAGAAGCTTGCTGCTGGGGTCAAGGTGTGGTGGAGGAACCAAAAGACACTGAGGCCTTTAGTTCAAGAAGATCTGGCTGCTTGGAAGGAGAAATACACTACTCAGGCATAACATTATGACCGCTGACAGGTGAAGTGACTTACAATGATCATCTCCTCATCATGGTCCCTGTTAGTGGGTAGGATATATCAGGCAGCAGGTGAACAATTTGTTCTGACAGGTGAGCTGCATGAGAATTTAAGTGAGTTCGACTCTTTGAAGAAACTATTTACGACAACTACAAAAACTGGGCCATGGAGTAATGGAAGAGGGGGCACTGGTCTGATGAACCCCATTTTTAGCTGCACACATGGCACTAGGACGCATGGTGGGAAGAAGGCCAACCTGTGGAGGTAGTGTGATGGTTTGGGCAATGATCTGCAGGGATAGCTTGGGTTCTGTTACTTCAACATGGACCCACAATACCTTGTAAAGCATTCATACCCTTGAGCTTTTTTTCCACAGTTTGAGATCAAAT
Organism: Crenichthys baileyi; assembly: GCA_036173005.1. Taxonomy (NCBI): domain Eukaryota; kingdom Metazoa; phylum Chordata; class Actinopteri; order Cyprinodontiformes; family Goodeidae; genus Crenichthys; species Crenichthys baileyi. Next base: position 243,629 of record JAHHUM010002099.1, read on the forward strand.
AAAATAAACCAACACACAGTAGCACGTTATTATGAAATAATAGGTAAATGACACGTTTTCCAACATTTCTTACTAAAGACTGTAAAACAAGGTGTTCTGGTCAACAAAACGCTATTGGTGGAGGAAAAATAACACTACTAATCCCCCTGAACACACCATATTTACAGTGAAACACAGTGGTGGCAGCATCATGTTGTGGGGATGCTTCATTTCAGCCAGAGGTGATTGGAAGACGGACGGAGCTAAATCCAGGACAATCCTGAAAGAAAACCTGTTAGAGGCTGTAGAAGACTGGGACTGGGGTGGAGGTTCACCTTCCAGCAGGACAACCACCCCAAACATACAGCCAGGGATACTATGGATGGTCTAGATCAAAGTGTATTCATGTGTTGGGATGGCCTAGTCAAAGTCCAGATCTGAATCCAACTGAGAATTGGGGGAGTGGTGACCTAGTTGTTAGAGAGCAGGGCATTTGCGTCCTGGAGAGGCCACAAGTACCCTAGTTCGAATCCCACAGCCGCCACTCTGGGTCCCTGAGCAAGACCCTTAACCCCTGAATGCTCCCTGGGCGCCGCACAGCGGCAGCCCACTGCTCCCTAAGGGACGGGTTAAATGCAGAGGATCATTTCTCCATTGTCAGATCAATAAAGTCTATATTATTATTATTATTAGAATCTGTGGCATGACTTGACAACTGATGTATTATCTCATAGGTTTTCACGTAAAGGCCAATAAAATACCTTGGAGTTTGGGATTGGAACGGCACAAATACACATCATATACACCCTTTCCTTGACGTTCAGCAGCACAATGAACCCTGCTGCAAAGCAACAAGAACAACAACCAGTTTGACGTTTGAATTGGCCTCCAAATTCCCCAGATCAAAATCCAGTCAAGTATTTATGGGATTTGATGGACAAACAAGTTCCATGCATGGAGATCCCACATCACTCACCTCAGCTAATTTTTCAGGATCTTCTGCTAGCATATTGGTGGGGCCAGATAGCACAGCACACCTTGAGGCGTCTAGTGCAGAGCCCATGCCTGAACACACCTGTATGCCGGTGGTCCTAATGTTATGTTTGATCTGTATATGAAGAAACGAGGTCTGGATCAGGACTGTTCAACGTGATTATTTGTGGCTTTTTATTTCCACGGGCAGCAGCTGGTGTGGATTCAGCAGCAGCAGCTTTCTCCTGGTTTTAGCGTCGGTCTGAAAGCGTCAGAAAGACTCGGAGAGGAAAATGCTGGCAGGCACTTAATTATGTAAGAAGTGTGACAGGGCTAGGTCAGAGCTCTGGGCTCTCACTCTGCTCCAGATCCTGGTTCAACACTAAAATCCATCGTTTCATTCACCTTCTCGCTTTACGCAGGTTTTGTTGCGACATGTAGCGGTAGTTTGACAATTCTGCAAATCTGCGCCTGTTTTTGAGCTTCTTCCCAACATGCTGACAATCCATTATAAAAGGAAATTAAAAAATATGATTAACACAAATTCTTCTGCATCTCGGTTCTGGCAGGAACCCATGACCAGGCTGAACAGCGTCCAGAACCCTGGTTCCTGTTGCTAGCAATACTAACAGTTGCACAAATCTGACAGCTCCAACGCGGACTGGTTCCCAGTACCGACATGCCGTCGGCCCACTTGCGTTAGCAGCCTCTCTGAGACCTGTTAAAACCCACAACGGTACCGGTTTGTTTACCGTTTGGATATTAACGGAACCAAAAATGACAGAGTTTAACCAACCACCCATGCTGCTGCTAACGTTAGCTAGCTCCTTCACATAAAAACAGGCAGAGCACACAAAAACAGCCAAACCGAGACGAGACACCTTTCAGTGGAGGTCAAATAAGAGGCTTTAGAATACATTACCAGCATGCAGACCGGTCCAAAGTGTCCCACCTTATAAAAGCAGACCTTTTTGGGTCAACGTTAGCCTGGTTATCTGCTGCATCACAGCGCTGAGCCGACCTAGCAGCAGCAGCTAACGGCTAACAGCGGCGCAGCTGAAGCTGGCTTCCGACTCGTCACTGCAGTTAAAGGGCTACTCCCCTCTTTTTACTCAAGTTAATTTTATTTATAAATCTTACGTCATCGTCATAGTCAGTGGTTATCAGCTTAGTCGAGTTTTTGGGCCTCAGGAATTTATCGATGTCAAATAATGATTTCAATATGTAACTTTGGGCTATGTAAAACCCTTAATTTTATTTTATTTTATTTTGCTTATTTCCTTTAACCGCTCTCATAAAAACAGCTAAAATCCAATTAGGTTTTTCATTTTAATGATCTGATGATTCAACTAGATTTGAATGATTATATTTTTAAGTAAAAATAATTTACACAACTACACTTATTAAAAATAATTCTGTTAAGAAAAGGGCGAGGTGGTCTAAATGCCAAAACACCATTAAAACTGTCCTTTCTTGTGCTTTTACACAGAGCAAATGTCTCACAGATCATAAACTATGTAAAGAGAGTCGGTTTTCAGGCAACACGTAATATTATATGCTCTACCAGCAAAAACACCATTGAAATACTTACTTGTTTTTTTATAAATAGTTGTTTATCATAGAATAATACAGTTTGTTTCACTGCTCTGAGTAATTTAGGTTCCAACAAGGAGAGCCAGACTGCGTGAAAACGGCGGATCAGCCCTTTACTGCAGCGCCGAATCGGAAGCCAACTTTGGATACTGATGCTCACTCACCGTTAAGGTAAAAGGCCTCCTCCTCTTCCTCCTCTGTATGCAGGGCTTACGCAACAAGCCCGTTGAGCTTCATCTCACACAGACAGGAGCAGCAGCTCGGTCTCAGATAAGGTTAACATGCCGCTCCGGGAGCTTCCAGCGCGTTGAGTCCCCTCACAGAGCCCCAGCCCTGATCCGTCTGTCTGTCCTTCAGTCTCCCCGCTGCCTGTCTGCCTCTCACCGCCCATAACAAACAAAAGCGGCTCCTCTCACAGTGTCCAGTACCATCCAAACATACAGATTCAGAAAGCCTCCAACTTTAAAGATCAATTATGTATTTCCAGACGGTTTAAAATAAATTCAAACAGAAGACGAGGATGATCACAAAAAGCCTTTGCTTGTTTAAAAACCCGTGAAATGTTTCAAACTAAACACCTGGCTCAGTGATTATAGAAATGTGTCAATAAATGCCAGTAAAACTTATCTTTTCTCTAACCTAGGCTGGCCGTTATGATTTCTTTTCCAGGAGCTGGTAGCGTTAGACACACATACGCCTGCCGCTCTGGCTGTATGCATAGGATGGTTGTCCTGCTGGAGGTGAACCTCCACCCAGTCTGACCAGCTTCCTTGTCCCTGCTGAAGAAAGGCATTCCCACAGCATGATGCAGCCACCACCATGTTTTTCTGTCATGTTTTTGCTTGAAACTTAAAAAATGAGGTATTATTTTCCTTTCATTTAACAGTGATGCACTACTTTTTGTTGGTCTATTGGCTACAATCCCAATAAAAGACATTGAAGTTTGTGGTTGGAACGTGACAAATGTGAATGAGGGGACTGAATACTTTTAGCCAAGCTGATTTTAAAAACAGCACGTCTGTGTGAAGTGCTGCTGATATTAAAAAGCCCATATTAGGGCTCATTATAAAAGCTCAGTATGTGATGTAAGCTGGATAAATATCTTCTAACTTCTATAACCAAGAATATTATTGTCATATGAACAGGAATCCAGTCTGCACAGACATGAAGAAGCTGCTGTGGTTATCAGGCAGACGCAGTCTGAGAGAAGCCCAGCCTCAGAAACATTTCCTCTCTTATCTCTTAAGCTCATGTTTGTATTTTTCGGGTTTCATTTTCTCTGACTGAGTGCTAAAAGACAACAGTACTGCCTTGAAACTTGATACGTTTCTTTTTGTTGTCTCAGTTTCTGAACTCTTCTGCTGCTGTAAGTGCTTTCAGAGCCAATCGGTCCTACGGAGCAGGAGAACAACATGACTCACACAAACTGTGTGACTCTGTCAGCAGCGTTGATAAGTTTAAACTGCTTTTGTTATTCTGCTTCCTGCTTTAATGGCTTTCCTGCAGCTGTTTGATGAGGAAAGCAAGAATGTTCTGGGAAGCCAGAAATGTGACAGTTAAAGTCATGACATCAGCCTGAGGCCATTTTTATATTTAATATACAGGGGTTGGACAATGAAACTGAAACACCTGTCATTTTAGTGTGGGAGGTTTCATGGCTAAATTGGACCAGCCTGGTAGCCAGTCTTCATTGATTGCACATTGCACCAGTAAGAGCAGAGTGTGAAGGTTCAATTAGCAGGGTAAGAGCACAGTTTTGCTCAAAATATTGAAATGCACACAACAGTATGGGTGACATACCAGAGTTCAAAAGAGGACAAATTGTTGGTGCACGTCCTGCTGGTGCATCTGTGACCAAGACAGCAAGTCTTTGTGATGTATCAAGAGCCACGGTATCCAGGGTAATGTCAGCATACCACCAAGAAGGACGAACCACATCCAACAGGATTAACTGTGGACGCAAGAGGAAGCTGTCTGAAAGGGATGTTCGGGTGCTAACCCGGATTGTACCCAAGAAACATAAAACCACGGCTGCCCAAATCATGGCAGAATTAAATGTGCACCTCAACTCTCCTGTTTCCACCAGAACTGTCCGTCGGGAGCTCCACAGGGTCAATATACACGGCCGGGCTGCTATAGGCAAACCTTTGGTCACACATGTCAATGCCAAACGTTGGTTTCAATGGTGCAAGGAGCACAAATCTTGGGCTGTGGACAATGTGAAACATGTATTGTTCTCTGATGAGTCCACCTTTACTGTTTTCCCCACATCCGGGAGAGTTTCGGTGTGGAGAAGCCCCAAAGAAGCGTATCACCCAGACTGTTGCATGCCCAGAGTGAAGCATGGGGGTGGATCAGTGACGGTTTGGGCTGCCATATCATGGCATTCCCTTGGCCCAATACTTTGTGCTAGATGGGCGCGTCACTGCCAAGGATTTCCGAACCCTTCCTTAGGACCATGTGCATCCAATGGTTCAAACATTGTATCCTGAAGGCGGTGCCGTGTATCAGGATGACAATGCACCAATACACACAGCAAGACTGGTGAAAGATTGGTTTGATGAACATGAAAGTGAAGTTGAACATCTCCCATGGCCTGCACAGTCACCAGATCTAAATATTATTGAGCCACTTTGGGGTGTTTTGGAGGAGTGAGTCAGGAAACGTTTTCCTCCACCAGTATCACGTAGTGACCTGGCCACTATCCTGCAAGAAGAATGGCTTAAAATCCCTCTGACCACTGTGCAGGACTTGTTTATGTCATTCCCAAGACGAATTGACGCTGTATTGGCTGCAAAGGGAGGCCCTACACCATACTAATAAATTATTGTGGTCTAAAACCAGGTGTTTCAGTTTCATTGTCCAACCCCTGTAATTTAAAAATAAAGCAGCTTCCATTAAAGGCAAAGCTATGGACCTATTCTATGCTCCAACGCTCAGTCATGTGGATCAGGACTGAAAGAACGAGATCCTGGACGCAAGCAGCTGAAACTGAGCTTCCTATGCAGGGTGGCCAGGCTCTTAGTGATCCAGGAACAGCTCCATCATTAGACACAGCTGGAACTATATGTCTTCTGGCTCCTAGAAGGAGCTGAAGGATTTAGCAGCAGACAAGCATGTTCCACCTGCACCTAATAATGAGTGAGCGAGTGAGTGGGTGGATGGATGGATGGATGGATAGTTATGTTCTGTCACAATGAAAGCGATAAAAGCTGCAGCTTCGGCCTAAAATAGGATCCTCATAAGTAAATACTGTAAATGGTCTCAGAATAGCATCCAGTAGCTACATATTGTGAGGAAGGCGGAGGTGTTGATTTCAGGTCTCAGCTGGAGGTAATGTCCGATCTGTTCCAGGATGTACCTGCAGGGCGGCTCCTCCCTGCAAGGATGAAGGATGAGCTCGAATGATTCTGCACTGTCTGGGATCACAATTCATCTTGCTGTTTGAATTTATTAGCAGGGGTACCAGATCTCCATGAGGAACTGATTCTATGAAACACTTAGCAATACAGAATATCCACCAAACCAATAAGAAGGCTTCCACCTGTTGTTTATTAGAGGAGAGAGATGCTCATGTTGATGTTTGCACGTTCCCCTGCAGTAACTAAACCTCAGACCTGATGCACATTCATTGCAACTGATGGAATCCACAATCCAAAGTTTTGAAGGCTGTTCATGGCTTTTCCTACAGAAGAAATTGACTCTGGTTGGACACCACCTGGAAGCTCCAGCTTGAATGACCTTATAAGAATAACAGGGTAGCTGGGCTCAGTGGGACTAAGAGTTAGCAGCCAGCTTTCAGACATGTTCAGTATTTCTGCAGGACATGCTCATCCAGGAGGAGGGAATGCTGCAAGTCACTGACTGGATGCAATCTGCTGGGTTTTCTTTCCTTAGATAGAAAAACTTTTTATCCAATTTGAATAAATAACTGAATCTGACTGCACTGTTCAATGATTAAGATTAATTGGAATGTATGAACCTGAGTTTTGTGAAGTGCCTTGAGACGACATGTGTTGTGAATTGGCGCTATATAAATAAACTGAATTGAACTAGATCCTCTGAAATGGAAGGAAGGAAGAAGGAAGGATACACGGAAGGAAGGAAGAATCCATGGAAGGAAGGAAGGATGCATGGAAAGAAAGAAAGGCAAAGGTAGGGAACACAGGAAGAACATGAGTGAGAAAGAAGGAAAGAAAAAACAAAGGGCAGACAGAAAGAAGAAAGAAAGGAAGGAGACAAGGAAGGACAGGAGAGGGAGAGGGGAGGAAGGATGTACTCAAGGAAGGGAAAGAGACAGGAAGGAAAGACACAAGGAAGAAAGGAAGTACCCAAAGAGAGAAGGACAGAAGGAAAGATACAACATTTAAACAGTGGGATAGGGAATAAATCCTGGAAATACAAATATTTTCCATACTCTTACTTTATTTTTCCATGTTTATCCAGACCTGGAAAATGCTGAAATTAAATTCCATTCATTTCCAGACTTTTCCAGACTACGTAACAACCTTAAATTCATAGATACAGAACCGCCACGTTCCGTCCAGGAACCACCTGTGCCATGGAATTTGGATCTTTCTCAAACCAGCCGGGGAACTCTCCCTCTCTGTCAGATGTAATGTTGGAAGGTGAGAAGATGTCACTGGGACCCTGCAAAGAGTCTCCATGTCCTGGCTGATGTGTGACATCATAGTGTTGTCCTTTTCCCAGCTGAATCGTGCCTTCAGGACCAGATGTTTTCAACACTGCAAGAACAAAAGTTCCTCAGGTTTTCCAGCTGGTGAACCTGTTGCCTAACATTGAATGGATTGGGCTTCGTCTTGTTTCAGCCTCCTGAATCTGGACCTTGGTTTTTATCGCTGTTGTCCGGTCTCAGTGAAGTCTAGGTTGATTCCTGACAGCAGTTCTCCTCCACAGGAGCGGTTCAGCAGCTCCTTGAGAGCTTCGTTCACATCGTTGTTGAAGACGGTGGTGAAGCTACAGTTGGGATACCCTCCACCTCCTCCGTCCACTGGGAGGGAGCCCACCACCTCCTGCACCCACTTCAGCTCATTGCTGAGCTCCAGACGCAGGGCGTCGAAGTGACCCTGCCTCTCCTGGAAGCGCTCGCTGACAGCAGCGAGGCTGCAGCTGAACCCCTGCATGTCGTCCTGCAGGCTTCTCTTCGACGCCTCCACCTTCCTGAACTCGTAGCGGATCTGGGAGAGCTCGTGCCGTACGGCTTCGCTCTCCTCCTTGTACCAGGCTTCCTTCTCGTTGTATATTGAGACCAAGGCATCGACGTCCTCCTGCAAAGAGTCGTGAGCCGCCGCCAGGCTGGAGAATGAGTTCTCCATCTGGTCAATGTCCTCCACCACCTGAGCAAAGCGCTCAAAGTTCACGTAGGTGTTGTTTGGAGGCATGCTGGAGTGCGACTTGATGGTGTATTCCCTCAGACGTTTGGTCTTCAGCTGGCGGCGCTCCCCTTTCTTTAGCTCCTGGGCTTTATTTTCCTCTCTGAGCTCGTTGGACTGCACAACATACAGCAGGAGAGTTTAGAAAACAAAGGGATACTTTATGAAAGCTTCATTCTGGTTTCCAAGGTTCTGGAAACCGGAACTATCTCGTTAACAACAATCTATTTTCACTGTCATACTGGAAATATCTTAATAACAATATTCTGAATTTCTTTTAATTTGGTCCTGATTCTAAGTTCTTTCAGAGTTTTCCTCCAGACAGCTAAAACACTAACAGACAGAAACCATTCAGCAGCTAGAAAAAAATTATCTGATTTGGTTGTAATTTCATCCACAGTTTCAGGACCAGTTCTAGTTTATAATTAGCTGGGGGTCTGAAACAACTCCAGATGTAGGAGAATCCTGTGTCTGCATCACCAGCGATGACCACCATGTGTAGAAACAGCAGCCTGGTGTGAGGGGCCCCAGAGTCCGACTCCAGGTCTCCTCTGGTAGGAATTCAGGGACCCTGGTGGAACCGAGCAGTCAGAACTCCTCCTGAGTTTCCAACCACAGACTGCCTGCATCATGTTCAGGTCCTGTGGTGGTCAGCCAAGTTCCTCTATATTTCCTCAGTCCAGCATGTGTTGGATCACCATGGACACAAACATGAGCCCAGTGCTGACCTGCAGGGTCTCCAGGTCCAGTCCCAACAGCTGTGCTTTTACCACACGTTGGAGGCACCATGCTGACGTGTGCTGAGACAGAACACATTAGTGGACTTCAGCTGTGGACAGTTTTATCAGAACAATCATTTCTCCTGATTGGAACATGTCCTAAAAGGCTCACCAGTAACCCAGTTTTGGGGAAATTACCTCGTTGGAGCTAAACTATTGTTTTCTGTCTGTCTTTGGGTTTTAAAACAGATTCCACCAAACAAATGGGAACAACTGACAGGCTGCCGGTAAGAAGGAGCCAAATACCCAGTTTAAATTCAGTTCTTTGTTAAGTTGTCTGTTATGTGTCTGCTTCATTACTTCAGTGTACGAGCACTTTTCTGCCTGGTTAGAGTAAGAAAATGGTCTGCTTTTAGACTGAAACTGAGTGAAAAAGCAGCTGAAGTCCAAAGAAAAACTCTGAAAGAGCTTCGGGAACCCTGGAGAACTGTTGACCACTTGTCTCTGTCCAGTAAAATATTTATCTGAACTCTTTTTGAGAAAGTAGAAACATGAACTAGAACCATTTGGACTGATTTCCGATCTCCTGTTTTGGATCATATGTGCAGACTATTGGACAGCAGTATTTGAATGAAATAATCTGACTGGACTAAGATTGTAAACCATCAGATTACCTTGATCCATGGGTGACTAAGAGCATCCTGAATCCTTAACCTTTTCCTTGGAGACAAACAGAATAAGGAGCACCTCATTACCACCTGAAGCATGATGTTCAAGGAGACTCACTGAAATGTTGTCATATGTCATCCATGCAATGACAATCTTTAAATCTCTTTAAACCTCAGATGAACCGTGATCATCATGCTGGGAGATCACATCTCATTGATTACATCTTATCTTTCTCCAGCAGCTGGCTGATGAACTTCTTGGCCAGGTCGCTGGTGTGACCGAAGAACTCCTCATCGAACTCATAGTTCACACCTGATATGTTCCACAGCGTGTCCTGTTTGGTCTCCCCCAGGAACGGAGACGCCCCGCTCAGCCTGGAACGAGAGAAACATCACTGTCCTGTTCGCTCTGTACGGTGCTGGATGCAGTTGAAGAAGTTCTGTTCATGATGCTTATGTTTCACTTGCAGGATGTAGGTGATCACTCCAATGCTCCACATGTCCGCCTCCAGGCCCAAGGGCTCGTAGTTCACGATCTCTGGAGCTTAAAGAGCAAACGATACAGAAATATGAAGACTAGATCTTTAAATAACAGCTCAGACATGTCCAGCCTAATGGTGGAAGCAGAAGACCACACAGAACATTAGATTCTGGGACCTCGTTGTCTAGATACTGATTATTTGGAAGTACAAAAATGAAATAAAGTAGAAAATATAAGAAACTCTGAAAGGTGCAGAAACGCAGCAACTCTAACTTTTAGCTCAATAAGAAATGTGGAGCCTCCTTATGACAGAGGCTCCTACATCAGGCAGACAAGAGTTTTACTCCAACAAATCCTTCAAGTTCTTCAAACATGCAAAGTTTTATGTGTCTGTTTTGTCTTATGGAGAGGTTAAACAGAACCTTCAGGTCCAGTTTGGACAGAAAAACTGAAATAGACTGGGAAATAGTAAGTGTAGAAATACCTACCACTGGATGTAAAAACAGTTTATCTCTTTAGCACCTTTCACAGGGGGGAGCATGAAGTAGAAACGCTGCCTTTCTGCACCGAAAGGAGTCAGTTAAGATGGTTCGGGCATCTGATCAGGACGCCTCCTGTAGGCTTCCCTTAGGAGGTTTTCTGGGAACATCCCACTGGAAGAACACCATGGGAAAGACCCAGGACTTGCTGAAGGGACTAAATATCCTTTCAAGCCTAGGAACAAATTAGGATTCCCCAGAATGAGCTGCGGGGTGTCACCAGGCAAAGGGAAGACTGGGTTTCCCTCCTGGACCTGTTTTGACCCTATTTCAAATAAAGGAAGTCAATTGATGGATGGATGCAACAGGATCAACATTGGATCAGACCTTAAAAAAACGCAGCAGGGGTTGTTTACATGAAACTCTTCAAGGAGAAAGCCAGATCCAGTGTATGACCCATTTTATGAGCAGAGCATGAGAAACAGAGCCTGTTTTTTGTCTAAGGCTTAAGGCCCCTACGATTGTTGCAAAACCTGCAGCTGCAGGTGAAGGCATCAAGATTCAGGTTAAATCCCCAGGAATTAAAACCTTTTTCTATTTGACAACTGAGGAAAAATTTCACAAAAAGGTCCGACCAGACCAGGGAGTCATAAATTACAATAATGCATTTTCCAAACTGCCTGACATTCAAAAATAGTAACTGAGCCATTTTCCATTAGATTGCAGATGTAGCTGTCTTTAAAGACAACAGCAGGACCTCCATAGTGACCTCACAGGCTTGGTGTGGTAAAAACACATCCTTTGGAGGGGTATTAAAATGCACAAAGTTCCCATTCTGTTGCTATGTTTCAGTAGGATGTGAAAAATCCAAATTATTCTGATAAATTTTAGATCTAATCTTTCAGAAATAGATCAGGCTTTTAACAGGGCATACTGAAGGAAATCTGATGTGTCCGAGGTCCTCACAGTTGATTAGAGACAGACAATAAACATCTTTTTAGGTTCTGTGTCTCTAATGCTGAAAGAAGCCATTTCTATCCTTCACATGAAACGGGTCAACACATGCTGACAAATAAACTGGAATGTGGGAAATTTCTGGTCTGTCAGCTGGAGAGCGTCATCTGATCATCTCTCTGTTTATCCTTTGTTGGAATGCCTGAATTAAACCAACGCTTGGGCGGCCCTGATTTTCTTGAGCTTCAACAATAAAAGACAGAGGTCATATTATTCTGCCCAAGTGGCCCTTGTGGCATCCGCCAAGTGAATCTTGGCTCTTTGACTCTGTTTTTAGAATCCAGTTCTACCAATCTGGGCGAGAAATTAGATGGCGACCTAAGATTTCACAGACAAGATGAAATAAGCTTTTCCCAGCTGCAACAAATTGCTAAAACAAGCTAATTTTGTCCAGGTAGGATTCTGAAAAGAAAGTTTCTTCCTTGATTATTGTAAGACGCTGTATTTGTGTGGTCAGCAGGCTGCTCCTTCTCACCTTCAGCTTGTCCAACATGCAGCTGCTCGTCTTCTAACATCAAACAGGCGAGGGAACATCACTGTTCTGGCTCATCTTCATCGGCTCCTTGTCTGCTACACACTCTCACCTTTACTCTCCTTCATGGCTCTGAGGTCAGCTGACAAGCTGCTCCGACCCGTTATGAAGATGAGGCTGAAGCTCAGAGGTGATCAGGCTTTTGCAGTTGCCTAACAGGTCGCCTCTACGTGTTAGGCGGGCTTCTTCACTGTCTTCGTTGAATACTCATCATTTTTCCATTGCGGTCAACACAACATGAGTTGCTGTGTTGTTATCTTACTTATTGTCCTAATGTACAGCACTTTGGTCAACCATTTGTTGTTTTTAATGTGCTTTATATATAAATTGGATTGGAAGTTGTGGGAAGTGTGGGTCTAGGAAGACATGGAGATGATGGCTGTGCCAGGTTAGAGCTGTAGGGGGCGCTAGTGTTCAGAGGTAACAGCACCTAACAGTAGGGAGGGTGGATCTCTGGGATTTAAACCATCATGGTTGTGAGGACGGATGAACATCTTAACTGATGTTAGCAGTTAGCATGACTGAGAGACCTGACTGGATGGACACCATCTGACCTAGAAAAGGAGAAATGCTTCCAAGTTGAAATGATCAATAAAGCCAAAGTTGAGGGACCTACAGGCAGGCTGAAGCAGGAGTTGGTGAGGGGCATTTAAAGTTGTTAGATCCACGACCAACTGTGGGAATCGTCCCAGAGATAAAAACAGATGAACCAGAAGAACTGATTAAAATGTTTCTGAGTGATGACTGAATCTGGTCTGGTTGGATCATTTGATCCCAATTGAATGATCACTCACTTACCTGACGGAGCAGAGCAGAACTCAAAGGTTCTCCAGAATAACAGGGAAGGTAGCTCCTGAAAACCATCCCATAACGACTGATGATGAAGGCCCTACCAACCAAGAAGTCGGAGGAATTAGTGGATGAGGCTCATAGGACTTTAGTTGATGGGAGATCCGTAAGATCCGAATTTGGAGGCTTAAGAACTGAAGAGTTGGCAGAGTTTGAAGAAGGAGGGGGTCCTTCTTTAACCCCCGACTGCATGGCAGTGTTGGAAAGGGGGGATGGACAAGTCAGGGCAGGGGTTCTCGTTTAGCAAATTATATCGGTTGGAGGAAGTTGAGGACCAGGATGGCCGTGTCTATGGGGGTTCTTGATTTGGGGTTGCAGGCTCAGGCTGGGTGGTCAACAGCAAACCACCACTTCTGTCCAAGACAAAAAGGGGTGTGGAATGGAGCTGGAGATTGGTGTCTCCACTGAGAGTTCCCACAGATTCCATCCCTTTCATTAGAAGGTTCTGTGAGGATGGCTGTCTAATGTTGGGTGTAAACGAAGCTGGAGAGTTGGTAAAGGTGCATTTAAAAATATCCATATTTTTTTGTCTTCAACAAATCTGAAAACAAGTCCTCTAATTTAATCTGTGATTGTGAAAAACTGGAAAATTGATCAAAATTATAACTGAGTCAGGCAATGTCCAACTTTCTGTGACCAATTTAAACTTTGAAAGATGGTTCTGATGGAAATAACATCCCATGTGTTTCAGAGCTGACGCCTGTCATCAGATTATCAGCTGTGAGGACACCTCTCTCTGTCACCTTCCTGAAGTTCTCAGGTATTAATGCCCCTCATACAAAGCTTTAAAAAGCTTCTTTAATATATACAGAATTTATAAAGACAGAGTGAGAATCTCAGCAGCTGTTTTAACCAGAAGACTAGAAGTGTTGGTTTGATTTTGATCTTCAGCAGGTATATTAAGGAGTCCCACTCGTTAATCAAATATAACTGGAGATATATGTGTACTTGCTGTAATGTTTTAAGATCATTTTCCAGCTGAAAACTGCTGAAGAATTTGAAGTCAACTGTAGAGAACTTGATGAAATGTAATAAATTAGCAGAAAAATTAAAAAAGCTAAACTGTCAACTGAAAACAACTGTACAAGCTGAAGTTAGCTCAAAACTAGTTGTCGTTATTGTTCAACTGCAAGAATTTGTCAGAAACTTCAAAAAGCAAGAAAGAAGTACCAGCAGATATGCTTCAGAAGCACAAACGGACGCTTAAAATTGCTTAAGAAGCTGAAATCAGTGCTGAAAGGTAATAAATATTAAAAAGCCAGAAAGGTCTGCCAGCCGATGCCAATATAAAATGTCTCATAACAAGGAGAGAACAATAGGATCACGGTGAATTTGCAGACCAGGCTGAAACAGATACAATCATAAAACAGATGCTCTTCATGTCTGAATCCTCAGGGAGCCGTTCAGAGCCTGAGGACTTTGGAATGAAACACGTTCCTCCTGAGCTCAGCAACGGTTCAAAGGTTTAAACTCGAGGATTTAAATCATTAAATGAACCCTGAGTCTGACAGAAATCTACTCTCAAACTGTTTAACTTCATGTTTGCTGCTCTGTTCTGTACACAGACCCAAGGAAATAACAAAACTCGTCTCACCTACAAACTCCGGTGTTCCAAAGATGTTCTTGAACTCAACTCCGGCTTCGATCGTGTGGGCGAGGCCGAAATCAATGAGTTTGATCCTCGGCAGCGCCACATTCTTGTCCAGCAGCATTATGTTTTCTGGCTGCAGAGAGAGAAGGATTTTTCCAGGTTAGATTCATCATGTGCAAAACTTTTTTTATCTTGTCTACTCACCACAAACCTGACAGAAAACACATTCAACCCAATTCAGCAAGAAATCAGCAAAGCAAACAGCCATCAATAAACCCTAAACGATACCTGAAGTTCTCCTGATCAAGGAAAAGTCATCCATCCACCCATCCATCCATCCATTCTTCCACCAATCCATCCATCCATCCTTCCACCGATCCATCCATCCATCCATCCATCCATTCTTCCACCAATCCATCCATTCATCCATCCTCCCACCGATCCATCCATCCATCCATCCACCGATCCATCCATCCATTCTTCCACCGATCCATCCATCCATCCTTCCACCGATCCATCCATCCATTCTTCCACCAATCCATCCATTCATCCATCCATCCATCCATCTACCGATCCATCCATCCATTCATCCATCCATCCATCCATCTACCGATCCATCCATCCATCCATCCATCCATCCTTTCACCGATCCATCCATCCATCCATTCTTCCACCAATCCATCCATTCATCCATCCATCCATCCATCCACCGATCCATCCATCCATTCTTCCACCAATCCATCCATTCATCCATCCATCCATCCATCCTTCCACCGATCCATCCATCCATCCATCCATTCTTCCACCAATCCATCCATTCATCCATCCATCCAGCCATCCACCGATCCCTCCATCCATCCATCCACCGATCCATCCATCCATTCTTCCACCAATCCATCCATTCATCCATCCATCCTTCCACCGATCCATCCATCCATCCATCCATCCTTCCACCGATCCATCCATCCATCCATCCATTCTTCCACCAATCCATCCATTCATCCATCCATCCATCCTTCCACCGATCCATCCATCCATCCATCCATTCTTCCACCAATCCATCTATTCATCCATCCATCCATCCATCCACCGATCCATCCATCCATTCTTCCACCAATCCATCCATTCATCCATCCATCCATCCATCCATCCATCCATCCTTCCACCGATCCATCCATCCATCCATCCATCCATCCATTCTTCCACCAATCCATCCATCCATCCATCCATCCATTCTTCCACCAATCCATCTATTCATCCATCCATCCATCCATCCACCGATCCATCCATCCATTCTTCCACCAATCCATCCATTCATCCATCCATCCATCCATCCATCCATTCTTCCACCAATCCATCTATTCATCCATCCATCCATCCATCCACCGATCCATCCATCCATTCTTCCACCAATCCATCCATCCATCCATCCATCCATTCTTCCACCAATCCATCCATTCATCCATCCATCCAGCCATCCTTCCACCCATCCATCCTTCCATCCATCCATCCATCCTGCAGAGTTTCTGTTGCTGGTTTGACAAAATCAATCTGAGAATACAAGCAGAAACTTTTACTTTTCAATAAAACCTTTGCAGAATGACAGAGCTACTAATTGTGACGCTATCTCCATCATATTACAAGTTACCCTGAAATACGAGATTTGAGATAAAAATATCATAAAAGGTTTAATATGGTGCATTTTAAACGCAAGAAAAAAGCAGCAATAAGTTGAACATTGTGCAGAAGGGTTGTTCTGCTGCCTGATATTTGTTCATTTATTTCTTTCGTTTTAATTAAAACAAATGAGTCATACAGTGTGTTGATAATCTGCCCTGTCTGTGGAGAAAATGCTGAATCATGATGAGCAAGCAGTGACATGATTACAGGTCCTGAGGTCACAGTAGGATACTTTAGTCTTCATGTGACCACATCTCCTGCATCTGGGGGAACAGAGAGCAACGGGTCATGTTGGAACAAACCTTCAGGTCAAAGTGGGCGATCTTCCTGGTGTGGAGGTAGTTCACCCCTTCCAGGATCTGCTTGATGAACTGAGTGGCCTCCTCCTCACTCAGAGATTCCTTCTGGGCCAGAAAGTCAAACAGCTCTCCGCCAGAGACCCTAAACACAAAAACAGCTTACCAAACTGGGTCCTGCTGCAGAAGCTGAGCTGAGCTACAGCAAAACTGTTCAGTGCATGTTGCTTATAGCAGCATAATCAAGTAAACTGTTTACTGACCACACAAACAGCATCTCTTCATCAGGAACAGCAAACTAATACTGGAAAACCTCTTTAGCAACAAACATCTGCTCTCTGCATTTGGTGAAATAGGTGCAAATCCCCAGTTTTGTTTAAACCTCCATATCTCAGCCATCAGAACTATAATTCAATGTTTCAACGGGTCACAGAAAGTAGGGTTCTACCTGAACTGGTTATCATTTTGATCCCTTTTCCAGTTTTTCACAGTTTAAGTTAGAGGTTATTTTCTGATTTTCCCACAGAATGTTCAGCTTAGAGTGTGATGATGGTTCTGACCCAGTGAAACTTTCAGATTTTCTTCAGATTTACCCGCCTTTCACCTCCACAGATTCATCTCCACGTGTCCAGGTTCTACATCCAATCGTAGATGTTTCTGTCTCCTTCCAGCCAGTGTCTCTGCCACTGCTAATGAACTTACAGTTTTCTGACCAATCAGAGCCCAGGGTACAGAGAGATACGCCTACACGCTCATTCACTCCCAGCAGATTTCAGCTCTGGATGGTTCTGTATTAACTTGGACCTGAAGGTTCTGTTTAATCTGTCAGATCTCCACCATAAAACACTCAATAAGACACATGAAGCTACATGCGAGGCCACTAGAAGTTTCTGACACTCATTTCAAGAATCTTTCTGATACGACTTCAATTTTCCAAACAGTGACTATTTGTTTAAAGCTTAAATTCATGTGTCTCTGAAGAAAACATGGGTTCTCTGGAGGAAATCACTCTTTAAAATAAATGTTTTCTTAATTATTCTAGTTGAGCTCTGAAGAACACTCATGTGTAACTGCTCTCGGTGTAAATGCCAGGAACGACAACAGAAACACCCAAAGCCATCATGTCATTAATACATCCTGGAGCATCTGGGATCCCTACAACGATCCTCCTACGGAGTGGCCCCAGATGATTTTGCAGGATTTAAAGAAGATGCTGAATGCAGCCAACATTTATAAAAATGAGTCTCAACAACCACTGCAAGCTTCCTCCACTGCCTGTGCACAAAATAAACATTGACCAAAGTTCAGCAACATGCAGATTTCTCTCTATGATGGCACCTTTTCAACATATTCTGTGTTTATTATGTATGAACTATTCACAGCTGCTTTATGTCTAACTACACAGACTGGCAGAAAGATCATCCACTGTATGTGCCATGCTGGTGATGGGTTGGTTCCACTCACAGCTCCAGGATGAGCACCACGTCAGTGCGGTTCTCGTAGACGTCATGCAGAGTGACGATGTTCGGGTGCTGGACCCGCTGCAGGATGGTCACCTCCCGCTCGATCTCCTCCCGCCGTACTCCGCGGGAGCTCGCCATGCTCTGCCGCTTCTTGATGAACTTGGCAGCGTATTCCAGACCCGAGCTTCTCTCTCTGCATTGCTTCACGATAGCAAACTGCCCACTGAAATACAGACACGGGAGGACAGAAGCTGGACTAAGTTAGCTACACTGATGTGACCTCTAAGGTAGACTCAGATGGACTTGAAGAGATCAGGGAGAAGAGAAAGATCTGTTGCTGCTCAGCTGTAACATGAGGAAATGCAGCAAATCCCAGTATTGTGTGCAGCTTTTTCATAAAATAAAAAAAAAAATTAAGAAAGCTGAACATTTAGAGAGCAGAGTCTAGATTAATTCAAATCTATCTACACTAACAATAATACCTTGTTGGATTAACATAAGAAACTTGGGAACAATCAGAACTGATCTGGCCTGCTTCAACATAATGCTTTAGGAATTATTGATGAGTTTTACCTAGATTGGGTCGGATTTGTTTTATTTGGCTTCTTAAAACTATTTTTTTACAGTGCTTTGGAAAAGTATTGACACCCTTTGAATGTTTTAAAACTTTAGAGGAAAAAGGATGGCATAACTGCAAACCTATCAAGACATTGGTATCCACTTATACTGACAGGCTGTGCAAGAAGAGTATTAATCAGAGAAGCAGCCAAGAGACCCATGGTAACTCTGGAGGGTCTGCAGAGATCCACAGCTCAGGTGGGAGAATCTGTCCACAGGACAACTGTTAGTCGTGCACTCTACAAATCTAGCCTTCATGCAAGAGTGGCAAGAAAGAAAGTTATTGTTGAAAGAAAGCCAGAAGAAGTCTTGTTTGCCATGTGCCATGAAGGAGAAACTGCGAACGTCTGGAAAAAGGGGATGTGCTCCAGCAAGGACCGGGAAAACAGGTCAGAGTTGATGGGAAGATGGACTGAGCTAAATCCAGAACAATCCTGGAAGAAAACCTGGTGTAGACTTGAGACTGGGGAGGAAGTTCACCTTCCAGCACATCCTTGTGCAAGACGCTGCAGATGGACCTCTCTGACTTCACCGAAACATACAACGATCTGGGAAAAGACACAAGACTTCAGCACCCCTTTCTGCCTGGATGATCCAGTGGTTACAATAATGTGGCTTAACAAAGAAAGATTCTCCTGGAAAAAAATGAGAGAAAGAGTTTTGATCTGGACCATTTCAAGAGATTTCAGGAACATTTGGCTGTCTGGAAGGAAACTATACAGAAATAAAGAATTAATCACATGTAACGCCTAGAATAAAAATCTCAATGTGCAGAAATGGCCTGAAGGGGGCGCTCCACACAGGAAAAATAACTTTCTCAGTTTTTACTCTTTAATAAAGGCAGAAACCCCTTTCACCAGTGCAGGTGAAAAGCATGTATAATAAAAATGCAGCTGATTTACAGGTTGCTCCACATTACGTTCTGCTCTGCTGGTGCTGATTTCTGATTGTAGTCTCTGGCTGTCTGTTTCACACCTTCTCACTTCTATTTTAGTGCTGCACACATTCTGCAGAAATCTGCTTCTGCAAGGCATCAGCCCAACACGCTACAAAACACAAAACACGCAAATAGCATGCAAACATGAAAGGCCTGACTATTTAAACCAGTTATAAGGCTGCTTCTCCTGCTCCAGCTGAACAGTTTGCAACCAGACACCGTCATCTGCAGCCGCCTGACAGAAAACTGCTGCTAAAGATAGAACCTGACATGCAGAGCACTTGTCACAGACAGAACAACACATGCAGCTGCTCTCTGAGCATGAAGGGGAACCGTTCATAGATTCACCTGAAATGTCAAACACAGAGAAACTTTAATGACATGGAGTTACTGACTCAGTTTAAGGTGTTCACTGCTGGAGAACATTTGGTTTATACTGTCAGCGATTGTTCTGAACTCATTGTTAAGTATGTTTACTTTATATAATGTAAATTGAACACAAATTTTCTCTAAAACTGAAAATAAATTCTTTTCATTATTGTTTCTTCATAGTTTTCACGCTGTTTCAGGCTTCTTTGTAAATGCTGCAAATCAAACAAAATGAGAAAAACCAAGGCAAAATTTTCAGAAACAATCTGTTTAATCATGACAAGGACCATTATTAAATGTTAGCTGTGATTGTCTCAGAAATGAAAATTAATAGATATTTTTTAAACTGTAAAGAATTTGTTTCAGGTTATAATATTATTATGCATCAGTTCTTGCATTCATTTTTATAGCAAAGATGTTTACAGGATAGTTTGACTCCAAAAGTGTGAGGAAAACATTATACAGATGAAAAGATTGGAGGACATCTGCATGTTTCCACAGAGAAGACCATCATGAAACTATTCATGGAATCTGGGGGTTTTTCGTAGAGCAGCCCAAGCGTCTGATCCCTCAGAAATCTCAAGAAATGTCATTCAACAGCAGCTGAGAGAACCACAAGGAGCGAGGATTACTTTGGTGAACCTTTGGCCTGCTCTATATCCAGAGTTAGGAGGTTATATCATGGTTTTGGATTGGATCATTTCCTTTTCTGTGATGCAGCATTGATGCAGAAAAGCCTAGTAGACATATTAGAGCAACATTTGCTGACCATATCTTTTCCAGGGACGTCCATACATATCCCACTAAAACAATGCAGAACCACACTGAAAAGGAATGGCTGAATAGGAGGGGGTATGGGACTGTCCTTCCTGCTGTTCCGACCTGTCCCTGAGAGAAAATACTGGATAATTAAGTAACCAGAAATGGGACAAAAATACCTGGACACCTGTTTGGGAATCTGGAATTATTCATGTCTTGCTATCCTCCATGCGGGAATGGATTCAGGTGTTGGGAGAAGGAATGGGAACATTAAAATGTGGGAAAACCGGCACTGAAATAACTTAGTTTGGAGTGTATTGCAGCCCAAATCCAGGAATGGGTTCATCTTTTCAAAAATTAAATAAAGCACAAAATACATAATATCTTTGATTTTTAAGATGTAAAAAGAAAGTCATTAAATTACTTTTTTTTTATTGAGGATTTCCTTTCCGTCACAGCGACCCAGAAATCCCGCTGTGGACCCATGAACAAACTTTGCCGAGAGATTAAACCTGTCGCTGTCAGTTAGGTAAATGTATAACAATCTATTTTAATAATTCAACCATTAATTATCAGATCTTTCTTCATGCAGAAGACAACAGTTAGATATTGTATCAATACCTGCCCAGTTCTTCTCCAATCTCATAGAAGTCCTCCACATTCTGCTGCTTGAATAAATCCATGGCTGCAGTCCTCTGCTGGAACAGGACAAGGGTTCAGTCATTATTCCTGCAGACCACAAATCAGCCTTAAAATACGGGTTAAACAAACACCATAAACTGTGAGTGGAAACCTTCAGCTGGATTATTACAAGCACATTTTATCTCACCTTCTCTTAAAAAATGACTTATGTGTTCATCGTGGTCAGCATGCCCTCCTGATCTGTCTGCTCCGGTCCAAACAAGAAGGCTAAACTCGCCCCCGAACTCCATACGAATCTCCCCCCTGAAAACTGCCGATTTAACGTGGCGCTGCTCTGCAATGGCGAACGCATGCAGGCGAACCTTGCAAGAATAAGAGTGAAATAACTGAAGTTATAAAGATGTCAGGGCTGTACTTTTTAAGCCGAATTAATATAAAAATCCAAACTATTTCAAGAAATTGATTTATAAAACTAGTTGGTACAAAAGTATTTAAGTAAATTTTAATTAGCTTCAGTATGAATTAGGTTTGGTTGCTCTTTCTGTTCGCGTTCAGCTCCTGGAACACCGTAAACTAAGACTAGCCGTTAATTAGTGGTGGATGCTCTTTTCGATAATTCTACAAGAAAATAAAAGTCAAAACGTAAAAATTTAAACGCGTTTATAAGTCTATCATGTTTATCTTCATAAAACGTCATTTAGTTAAAGAGTTCATACATATTTCTCATGTCAATACAGTAATATTTACAGGATCATTTTCTGAATTTAGTTTATGTCATGTCCACAGTAGTCAGGCTTTACGGGGATGGATGGATGGATGAATGGATGGATGGCAAGTCCTGGGTCTGCCCAGAGGCCTCCTCCCAGGGGGACATGCCTAGAAAACCCTTCCAGTAGGCCTCCAGGAGACACTCTGGTTGGATGCCTGAACCACTTCAGACTCCAGTTCATATTTTTGTATAAATTATCACTTTTGTTCTAAATAAATTTATGTGATTGTTTCACACATTTAAAAACATATTTTTCCTTTACCTTACATCACATGTTATACATTTTTGGTGAAACGGTGACTTTAAAGAACTGGAATTACCAGGGAAAGGTGAGCAAATGAGTGTTTGAAAGTCATAAGGAGAATAAAATGCCATTTCACATCAAGTATTACCAAACAGAACCAACGTTTATGCAAAGATATATTCAGTCTAATCATACAGATGCGACCCGGTCCCGGATAAGCGGAAGACGACGAGTACGAGTACAGATAGATTCAAAGTCAATTACATAGATTGCAATTAGATCCTGTTAGTCCCTAGAACATGGTGTTACTGGCAGCAATGGCTCAGCAGTTCCTCTATCAGAAAGGTCAAATATATGTTTGTGAAATTGTCTCAAATAAAAGCTAGAAAAACTCACACAAAATCACAACAAATTTTTTAAAAGCTTTGCAACCAAGCAGTTAAAGATCAATCTGGGACTAGGAACAGAGATACTGAAATTAAACTAATGGCATGATGAAAGGTAGAGTCAGTAGATAAACTGAAACAGTATCACCATTCATGTGAGAGTGACGCCCAACTGAAACAGTCAAATGAGCCTCCTCTGCTTCCTTTAGAGACTCATATGTCACTTCAGATGATCATGTTGCTGCACCTCTGCTCTGTCAGCTCCTGACAGTCGAAGATGGCAAAGAAGTCGACGGTTGACCTGCAGATGCTGGCTGCAGAGGGAGGCCTTAAGGAACTGGTACTGAGGTGGTTCACCGACACCCAGGCTCCACTCATCCTGCAAAACGGAAACTTCCCTGACTGGTTCCAGGGACTCGCTGCAAGAAAGTAAGCAACACAGAAAAGCTCTGCTGGACAGCCTGTTGCAGACGTTCTGAAGCCGTTCCGCATGAATGCTGCGTTAATAAATGCTCTTTGAATGTATTTTGGTAGTCTGCTGTATAGGTACCTTAAGATAACCTCCTTCGGCAGCTTTTAGAACCTCCTTCGGCAGCTTGTAGAACCTCTTTCGGCAGCTTGTAGAACCTCCTTGGGCAGATTGTAGAACCTCCTTCAACAGATTGTAAGAACCTTCTTCAGCAGCTTGTAGAACCTCCTTAAGCAGCTTGTAGAACGTCCTTTGGCAGCTTGTAGAACCTCCTTCGGCATGTCTGGACTTTGACTAGGCCATCACAACACATTGATTCTTTTTTTTCATTCATTCTGTTGTAGATCTGCTGCTGTGTTTGGGATCATTATTCTGTTGATGACTTAGTTTGGACCAAGCTTAAGCTGTTGGACAGATGGACTCAAATTTGACACTAGATTACTTTGGTACACAGATGAGCTCATGGTCCACTCAGTACCTACGAAGTGTCCTGGTCCAGAGGATGTAATTGAAACCTGAATCATCATTCGTCCACCACCATGTTTGAAGATGTTTGTGCCGATACACTATATTTTGTCTTATCTGTCCAGGGGACATTATTCCAGATGTTTTGTGCTTCATTCAGACGTAGCTTTGCAAACCTAAGTTGAGCTGCCTTAAGGAGAGGCTTTTCTCTTCAAACAAGCTTTACTTGTCCAGTGTTTTCTATTCGTCCTGTCATGAACTTTAACCTTTAACATGCCAACTGAGGCCTCTAGTGTATCTTGTATCTCTCTCTCTGTAGAATGATGGACTTCAAAAAGTTTGGAAATGGCCTTTTAATCCTTCTCAGATTGATGAGCAGGAACAGTTCCTTCTCTAAGATCATTGCTGAGGTCTTTCCATATTGGCACTGTGGTAAAACACTTCTGCATACTACCGACTAACAAGCTGACAAACTCACACCGATGACAATGAGTAAAGCTGTGCATTTGATAAGCAGCACCTGTTTGCTACATTCTCTCTAATAGAAGCTGTAAGCATTACAGACTTATTTCTTATCCACTGCTTCTGATACATAAGCTCTTGCAACAATGTGAATTTAAATTCAGTTTCACAATAACACTGTCTTCTATTACCAGTTTGTCTCAAAGTGTTTCAAAGAATCCATTAAAATGAGTGAAAAGTATTTGTGTACAGGATGAAAATCACTTTCCGAGGCACAGAGACTCTGCATGCCACGTACCAGCAAATCCTCACTACTTCTACTTGAATGAATGAACGCTATCAGTTGGCTGCGGTTACATGACGTGGCTGGGATATTTTTGAATCTAATTTGCCTGCAGGACTGTTTAAATGCTTCTCTCCCACTCTGCTACAGGGAAGCAGAAGATGTATTGAGAGATAAACCTCTGGGCTGTTTTCTCATCCGCCTCAGTGATAAAGCCATTGGCTACATCCTGTCCTACAAGTGAGGAAAATAAGGTCTCTGTCTTTGTTTGAATGTTTCTCTCCCATCTCTCTGATCTAATGATTGTCCTTCCCCTCAGAGGCCTTGACAGGTGTCGCCATTTTGTCATTTCTCCAAATCCGGATGGGCAGTTTGTGATAGCTGGAGACTGTCAGCTGTTTGGCAGTCTGACCGAGCTGATAGATCATTACAAGGTCAGCCCCATCCAGCCATTTGGGGAGTTCCTCACCTCCAGCTGCTGTGAGGTGAGACATAAAACTCTTGTTTTTTCATGTTACAACTGTTAGGATGAATGCAATTTAAATTAAAGATGGGAGGGATGTTAGTCTTTCAGTTTATAAAATTAAGGCACTTATATATGTTCTTTACTTGAGTGCAAAGTTTTTTGGGGAAATATTTGGTAAGTTTTATAAGTTTTAACAGTACTCTATGTTCAAACCAAGTGTTTAGGACATGGTTTAGTATTTTTTACACATTTTTGTATTACTGTAATTAGAAAACTTGTGTCATTCTGATATGTCATATAAGTTTAATTGTTTAAAATTAAGCTTTTAAATGTTATTAATTACCGAATGTTTGTTTGCTAGCGAGCTAAATAACCATGACATATTATTTCTTAATTAGCTTTGAAAATGCCTGGCAGCTATTTAAAGTCTGAGCCATGTTTGTTTGCTTATTAACATTGTCGCTTCAAGGTAAAAAACTATGTAGTATCCTACAGTATTGTCAGTACTATATTCATTATTATGTTATTGCTAATTAGCAAAACGTTTAGCATTCCAAATAAAATCAAATGTTGATTGCAAATGTTATTGCAAATTTGCTAACGTTGGTTCATCAGAGCGCTAAATAAATTATCTTAATTATCAAAAAGAGACAGTTCGCATGTGATTTTGCAAAATCAGAGCAACTTTTCAGCCTGGTATCATCGTATAATGGTTATGCAATTTCAAGTATGCAGCTTTTCTTATCAGTTAAATAACAGCAAACTAGCAAACTAAACAAATATTATGTAAGTATATGTAAACAAAATCTTCATTGCTAATCAGGAAAATGTTCGCATGCTAATATTTTAATAGGATAAAACCCATTACACCTCAGCGGACCCACCTGTGAAACTCCTGAAGTTTGCAGATGACACCACTGTCATTGGTCTGATCCAGGACAGTGATGCGTTTGCATAGAGACAGGAGGTGGATCAGCTGGTCCACTGGTGTGCTCAGAACTGCCCGCAGAACACACCTCTGACTCCTGCCCCTCACCATCCTCAACAACACTGTCTACTGGGGATGACTTCCAGTTCCTGGGAACACAACCCTTTCTGGAGACCTGAGATGGTCCTCAAACATAGACACTGTTTAGAAAAAGTCCCAGCAGACACACACTAACGTCTTTCAGTCGGTTTTGTGGTCATTCATCTCAGTGTGGTTTGGCTCATCAGCAAAGTAGCACAGGTCCAAACTGCTATGAACAATTAGGTCATCAATTAGGGGGTCATCAGGGCTGACCTTCACTCCATCCAGGACCTGTACAGGACCAAAAATAAGGCAGCTAACATCTCTGCAGACCTCACACATCCTGGATACAAACTGTTTAGACTTTTACCTTCAGATCGGCGCTATAGAGAGCTAACGGCAAAAACGGACCGCTAGAGAGACAGTTTCTTCTTCCCCCAGGCTGCCTCTCTGAGGGACACAGTGAACACCTCACAGCCTGAGTAGTCAGATACTCTACTGGAAACAAATAATCATACAGCTCCCTTACAACCAGACTTCCTCATATAAAAAAAACACTCGTACTCGTACTCGTCGTCTTCCGCTTATCCGGAACCGGGTCGCGGGGGCAGCAGACTCAGCAGAGACGCCCAGACGTCCCTCTCCCCAGACACCTCCTCCAGCTCCTCCGGGGGAAGCCCAAGGCGTTCCCAGGCCAGCCGAGAGACATAGTCCCTCCAGCGTGTCCTGGGCCGTCCCCTGGGCCTCCTCCCGGTGGGACGTGCCTGGAACACCTCCAGAGGAAGGCGTCCAGGAGGCATCCGGCACAGATGCCCGAGCCACCTCAACTGGCTCCTCTCGATGTGGAGGAGCAGCGGCTCTACTCCGAGCCCCTCCCGAATGGCTGAGCTCCTCACCCTATCTCTAAGGGAGTGCCCGGCCACCCTACGGAGGAAGCTCATTTCAGCCGCTTGTATCCGGGATCTCGTTCTTTCGGTCATGACCCAGAGTTCATGGCTATAGATGAGGGTAGGAACGTAGACCGACCGGTAAATTGAGAGCTTCGCTTTTCGGCTCAGCTCTCTCTTCACCACAACGGACCAGCACAGCGCCCCCATTACTGCGGCAGCCGCACCGATCCGTCTGTCGATCTCCCGCTCCATTCTTCCCTCACTCGTGAACAAGACCCCGAGATACTTGAACTCCTCCACTTGAGGCAGGAACTCCCCTCCAACCTGAAGAGGACAAGCCACCCTTTTCCGGTTTCCAGCCCCTCCTTGAACCGCCACCTTAAAATGGGGGGGGGGGGGGGGGGGGGGGGGGGCGGGGGGGGGGGGGGGTTTTTTGGGGGGGGGGGGGGGGGGGGGGGGGGGGGGGGGGGGGGGGGGGGGGGGGGGGGGGGGGGGGGGGGGGGTTGGGGGGGGGGGGGGGGGGGGGGGGGGGGGGGGGGGGGGGGGGGGGGGGGGGCCCCCGGGGGGGGGGGGGGGGGGGGGGGGGGGGGGGGGGGCCCGGGGGGGGGGGGGGGGGGGTGGGGGGGGGGGGGGGGGGGGTGGGGCCCCCCCCCCCGGGGGTTTGGGGGGGGGGGGGGGGGGGGGGGGGGGGGGGGGGGGGGGGGGTTGTTCCGGGGGGTTGGGGGGGGGGGGTTGGGGGGGGGGGGGGGGGGGGGGGGGGGGGGGGGGGGCCCCCCGGGGGGGGGGGGGGGGGGTTTGGGGGGGGGGGGGGGGGGGGGGGGGGGGGGGGGGGGGTTTGTTTTGGGGGGGGGGGGGGGGGGGGGGGGGGGTTTGGGCCCCGTGGGGGGGGGGGGGGGGGGCCGGGGGGGTTTGGGGGGGGGGGGTGGGGTTTTTTGGGGGGGGGGGGGGGGGGGGGGGGGGGGGGGGGGGGGGGGGGGGGCCCGGGGGTGGGGGGGGGGGGGGGGGGGGTGGGGGGGGGGGGGGGGGGGGGGGGTTGGGGGGGGGGGGGGGGGGGGGGGGGGGGGGGGGGGGGGGGGGGGGGGGGGGGGGGGGGGGGGGGGGGGGGGGGGGGGGGGGGGGGGGGGGGGGTGTTGGGGGGGCCGGGGGGGGGGGGGGGGTTTTTTGGGGGGGGGGGGGGGGGGGGGGGGGGGGGGGGGGGGGGGGGGGGGGGGGGGGGGGGGGGGGGGGGGGGGGGGGGGGGGGGGGGGGGGGGGGGCTTTGGGGGGGGGGGGGGGGGGGGGTTTTGGGGGGGGGGGGGGGGGGGGTTTGTTTGGGGGGGGGGGGGGGGGGGGGGGGGGGGGGGGGGGGGGGGTTTTTTTGCCCGGGGGGGGGGTTTTTTGGGGGGGGGGAATTACCCAAAATAAAAAAATTTTTTTTGGTCTACCCATAATAGAAAACTCAGATAATGACAAAAAATTTGATTTTAGTTCTGGTGAATCCCAAGAGCTGTTTGCGGAAATCTTGTGATACAGTAAATGACTAACTGAAGGGTGGTGCATCTCGCAGGTCTCGTGTCAGGTCTTTGCTGTACAGATACTGTTCATCTCTGGATTGCAAGCCATGCTGCCTAGAATTTTATCAGCATTCTTGCTTAAGTTGTTGCTTATTTTGGAGACCAGATGCAAGATAACCAAAGCTGCATCCATGCAGGATAAATGGCTGATGAAAGCCAGTTTACTTTGGTGCAACTTACATTGAATAACTTACTCTAGCAGTTTGGATGTGATGTCTTATTTTGGTTGCATGAACATTTCCTGGAGTCTCAATTTAGAGTTTAATAGTCATGTTTATTTTCAGAGCATCACTAAGCAACACTTCAGCTAAACCTGACAACCAAAAAGAAGAAAATGTGTTTGAGATGAAGTTCAACCAGCATGACTGTGAAAGACCTTAATTTGAGCACCACTGGTTAAATTTGACTCAAATATGTCTCTAATGTTTTCACCGTCTAAACTGGTGGATTGTGGACCATAAAGAGACAGTAACTCTGCCTGTTTTTTTTAGGATGATGCTGATGATCTGTATGATGTGGTCAATGCCAAGAAGAGCTCAGGGGTCAATGTTCAAGCTCTGCGGATATTGTGGGACCAGGTCGAGCCTGGGAAGAAACAACAGATCCAACAACGTCAAAAAGAACCTCCTCCTGCGCTGTTACCTTCACTGCCTGCTAAATTCAGAAGCAGGAAGCTGACAGGAACCGTGTCCGTGGATGAAATGTCACTTTCACCGGTAAGACGGAAAATGAAGCCTTACTGAACATATTGAAAAAGCTTAGAGCTAACTGATAACTCTTTCCTGTTCCTCTTTACCTGCACGTCAGCCTGATTAGACCATAATCTGCATCAATCTGATGCAAATAATCACCCCAAACGATAACGTAAAAACAATGAACTACCATTTAAATACTCAAAATACATGAAAAGGATAAAACACATAAAACATGTTCAACTGACTATTAGTGGCCTGTAACACTGGGAGCTTTGCCATAAGGAATCCATGCCGTTTATCCTTACTGTAGAAAATGCAAATCAATTGTTCTCCCCGGTAATAAGTTACAAATTTACAGCCCGTTTAAATGAGTTGCATTCCCTACCGTATTCATTTGCATGTGGTTTTGAATATAAGTGAGGTCATTAAGGGTTTTTCTACAGTTCTTTAAAATAATGAATCCATACACAACATGTTGGAGCATGAGTTTGTTTTAACATTAAACATTTGTGTTGCGGGCTGCACGGTGGCGCAGTTGGTAGCGCTGTTGCCTTCCAGCAAGAAGGTCCTGGGCTCAACTCCCGGCCGGGGGTCTTTCTGCATGGAGTTTGCATGTTTTCCCCGTGCATGAGTGGGTTCTCTCCGGGTACTGTGGGAGGAAGCCGGGTACTCTATTCTTTCATCTGGACCCTCCTGGTAAACCTTACATTTTAGTGCACCAACACGAAACGAGTTTCCACTGAAACGATAAAATGAAATTGTTCGGTTCAGGTTCTAACAATCAAATCATTTCTGACTGATGGATTGTCACCTTTCATTTGCCAGAGCTTACCAGGGCAGCCCACAGAACACTACTATGGGAATGTCATTGCTGGTGATATAAAGGAGAAGTTAATCTCCCTTGATTTCTGCTCTTTCTCAATCAAACCTTCCTAACATCTGCTTGATGTGCAGATATAAATTATAGGTACAACGGGCAGGGGATGGTATCTCAATAACTTTTTAATGGGAAGAGCAAAGACAACAGAAATAAAAGCACAGATCAAAAACAGTCCAAAGGACTCCGGTTCTTACCTGAAGTTTCCTTTCCATGAGGACTGTGAGTCCATATCGTCTAACAGACAGAGATTTAATTCAAAATCCTCTCAAACTGGACACCCTGCCCCATGTGAAATTCTGTCAATTAACGTTATAAATTGGTGACAAAATAATACGTCATAGAGATCTATTCGGACCAAGAGTGGGTCTAACTATGAGCACCGTGAGCGCAGCAAAACACGACTGCCTAAAGGAAAAACTATAAGAAATGATAAAGTGTTTGATTAAAATGACATTTTAGTCCTTTCAAATAGTAATATTGATTAAAAAAGAGAAACATTTCCTAAAAAGGTCAATAATCTGATTTCTGAATTTCCTTTCTTATTCTACCATAGTTTTTTACCAGCTGGTCCGCAGTGGTCCAGTACAGGTCCAGTACAGACCTAATACTGATGTTTTATGTTTGGTTTGGATGTTCTCAGGGACAAATTAAGTTTTTTGAACTAAAGGGAACATAATTGTTTTTCCTTTGTTTTTTTCAGGCCCCTCCTCCAGTACTGAAAAAGGGAATACCATTGGGTTTTTCCCTCAGTGGATCTTTACCAGACACAACTTTCCATCCAAAGGAAGCCCAGACCAGCCCCAACAGAATGCAAAGACACAGCGGAAGGACAAACCCAACGTTGGCCTCAAACAAAGACTCGTTCCACCCAACAGACTCAAACCATTCAGGTCCTTTTTACAAAGAAAATGTCTTGTGTTCTGAGCTGAATCAGGTGGAGAGCAGGAGCCAATCCCTGCCATATCTGGGCAACAGTAACAACGAGGAAGAGGAGGAGGAGGAGGAAGAGGGGGAAGAAGAGAAGTACTTGAATAAGTTTAACAACCTCTCCGTCACAGCCGTCTCCATCCCACCAAAAAAGTTTAGCTGCCAAACGTACTCCCTCCACGCTCCCTCCCAAGATTTGACGCAGAGAAGGTCAGAGGCCAGGTCAGAACCAGAGAATGGCACCCAGGATCAGCTGAGATCCAACCCTCTGTACCAGTCCTCTGACACTGCCACAAGAGGTCCAGCCCAGCAGGGAGACAACATGTATGCTGAGGTTCCTCGGGGGCCAACTGATGACACATATGAGCAGATCCCTGGAGATGGCGCTGTCCAAGGCAACACATACGAGTCGGTGGAAGACATGAAGAACAAGAAGTTCAAAAGCACCTTGGGGAAAAATGTAAGCAAAAAATAACTGTGTTTGTTGCTGATTTTCTTAAAGTCAAAAATCTTAAATCTGAAAATCTTTCTCAATTTTGTGTTTGCAGAACAAGAAATGGAAAAAATTCCTACCTGATTACAGGAAGAAATAAATCGGGCATCTCAAGTGGAATTCCTGCAGGAAGCATTCTTAGACCCGGACATTCCTATGCTAGGTTACAAAGGAAAAAATTAGAGCACTTTAGTTGATGATCATATAGGAACCTGATTTTAGACTGAAAACCCAGATGGGAAAATGAAATCACATTTGAGCTTAATCTTCTAAACATAGAACATCTGCCAAGACCCTAGGTATTCATGGAGCACAAGACTCCGTGATTAAAGTGCCAAGCATTGGATTAATTCGTAAATATTGGAAAAAATGGGAATCTATAGCTTGGAGTTTAAGAGAGAGAAAGTGGGTTTAATTGGCTTCAAAAATACATAAGAGGAAGAACAGAAACTTTCTATCCTTACCTTTAAAAAACACATGGAAATGTTGAAATCTTTAAAAAATGTAACACACAATGTGAAACATCTTGATGGAAGCTGGATGTGGGTTTATTACTTGTGTCTATGGTTCCATTAGTTCTGTGCCCTACAAGCCCAAAGATTCACTGCATTTCTTCCTTGTGATTTTTCTATTAGCTGAAAAGAATAGTACTCGCTTGATTTATTTTGTATTTTTGAAATATTCTGTCTTTATTTATTCATATCTTTCTAATTGGTTATTCTTGTTACATTTTCCTGTGGGGTAAATTTTACTCTGTAATTATCAGGGACTCCAAGTCCAAGAATTTCACTCATGTTATGTTGTTTTTTTTAACATGACAATAAACTTGAACTGAACTTATATAAAAATTTCTCCTCTTAATGAAGTTTCAGCTTCCAGTTACCCACAGAACAGGACTTGTGAATGAATTTCTAAAACAAATACCTGCACATGTCTAATTCTGTAAACGAGTCTGCAGTTAACGGACCTCAGTGAGATGCTGAAGATGGCCGAAACCAGAGAGCTTTCCGATGGAATACCTGAAAGGAATCTTGTACTTCTAAATGATGCCAAGTCAAGTGAGAGTAGAGAAAGATGCTGGTTGTTCACACACAGCTAGGTCCAAAATGTTGAGGCCCAGGTAAACATCCAGGTAGAACAGTCAGCACAAAAATCTCAAAGCAATTTGCCTGAGAATAGAAGCTGCACAACACATTAACTGAAAGATAAATGAACAAAAATTAGGAGTCAATGTTTAGAACCCACAGTGACACTAAACAAGGTTCCAGTGGGCTGAAGAGATGAAAACAGGGTCTAGGGATAAGTCCTGGAGTTGATGCCAGAACGTTTGTCTGGTGGCGATGAAGCATCTGTGTGAAGGAAAGCAGCACATTTCTACAGCCAGTGATGATCTAGAGCTGCAGGTCTAGTGAAGAAGCAGGAGAGACGGCAGAAAATGCACAGCTGGACATTTTCTTATTCCATCAGTCTTAACTTTGCTAATGATGAAGCCAGTTTTTAGGAGGATGATGCATACAATGAACATCCAAACGCTTTCAAAGGCAGGCCAATTCAATCAAACACAGAAACTGTGCAGATCTTAGTCCAACTGGATATTTATGAACAATGCTGGAAAAACCCAGTTTGTGACAAGACTCCATCCTGCAGATCTGATCTGTCAGCTTCTAAACAACGATGGTGGAACCTGGATGATGAAGACTGAAGACAGCAAAGTTCTCGTACAGTTGCAGCTGTCAGAAAAGCCTCATGGAACTGCTGAAGGGGCCATGGGAGTTTGGTTGTCCACATGAGTTATGTTGATCTGGAGAAGGTTCGTGACCAGTTCCCTTAAGGTACTTTGTGGGAGATGTTGAACCTAAATGGTTCTTAAGGTTTATTATCTGGACCTTCTATGACCAAAGCAAGAACTGTGTCCACCTTCTCTTCACAAAGTGAAGCTTTTTCTAAGCACAGGTTTGACTGAAAATCTGCTCCTTGTTACTGGTCCTGTCTGTGGTGTTCATAGACAGGATCTCAAATTGTAATCGAGGAGAAAAGAGTGTCTGGTTTAGGAACCTCAGAATGTTATCTTTGCTTTTATGTGGATGGTGTGGTTCTGTTGGTGACTTCAAGCCATGACCTTTAGTGTGCACTGGAGCAGTTTGCAGTCAAGTGTAAAGCGACTGGAATGAGAGTCAGCTCCTCTATGTCTGAGACCATGGTTGTCACCCAGAGAAGGTTGATTTCTCCCTCTGGGTGGGGGAAACACTCTTCCACAAACGGATGAGTTTTTTTGGCCTACATGCCAGACAACTCTCAGGAGAAAATACAGGTTTAACAGTTTTATTAAGGACTGAAAGAGTTGACTCGCGGATCTCGGGAAGAGTGTACGCAGCAGCTTATAGTATTTAGCAGAAGGCAGAGTCAGAGAGGGGAGCTGGGTCCAGAGGTAAGGCCTGTGCAGCATTTCAATAATAACTTAGTTGGGGGCGAGGGTAGATAGGTCAGTTTGGTAGTTCCAATGGTTAGAAGAGCTCAGCTGAACATGATAGTGGTTGTCCGTGGGTTAATGACAGGATGTTGTCTGAAATGTGAATCCAGAAGGCATTCTTAAAGGGCCAGTGTAACAGTGTTATATATGCAGCCTTTTCTACAGCGGTCCCCAGCATTCACCTGTGAATACAAACCATCAAAAAAAAAAAAAGGCTGAAAGAAGGTAGTGATTAATCGTCCTTAGGCAAAGCAGGTAGGCTGACAAGTCTCACAACTGGTCAAACATTTTTCCCTTTACAGTCACTTCAGCTGATCTGATCTGGTTGTCTGGTCCACAGAAAACTTGAAAGACTTTGCCAACAGGCCAGAGCGCCCTTGGAGGTTGGTTGTCCACAATCATGACTACATCACCTACTTGTAGATTGGCTGATTCAGTCCGCCACTTCTGGCGGGCTTGGAGTCCTGGCAGGTAATGTTGCAGGAAATGTCGCTAAAAATGATTGGCTAGAATTTGGCTGTCTTCATCTTCTCCGTCCAAGAATTTTTGGTCCTTTATAGATGACTTCCGGCAGCGAGGGATCCCGCTGCCCCATGATAAGACAGTTTGGGGTAACGGGGTCAGGATCCGCTACTTCAGATAAGGTGTAGCCCAGGGGTTTTGAATTGAGTATCCCCTCAATTTCAGTCAGAAATGTGAGCAACACCTCCTCAGTGACTGTTTGAGTTCCTGTGGTGACTTGCAGAGCAGGCTTTAGTAAGTGAATCTCCCGCTCCCAGCATCCTCCAAAGTGCGTGGATTCAGAAGGATTCAAGATGAAGGTTTTTTCTTGAAGAGGTAAGGGGTCGCTAGCTTAGCGTTAGCTTTAGCTCCACCATGGCTACCCGTTCTGCTGTTTCTCTCTCCGAGTCTCCTCTTTCCTGCTCTCTGTGTCAGATGTTCAGTTACTCCTCTGCCTCCTTTAGTTATAATGGTACGTGTAATAAATGTAGCATTTTTGTAGCTTTGGAGGCTACGGGGAGCCACCGAGGGTAGCTCCCCGTAGCAGTCCTCCAGCAGAGCCCACGCAGCCGCGGCCTCAGGCCGGCTGGGTGACGGTACGTAGGAAGCATAGTCCTAGATCTCAGCCCACAGGTCACCCCCAACCCATCTGCGTTTCTAATAGATTTTCCCCGCTCAGCGACACACCCGCTGAGAAGCCAACTCTGGTAATTGGCAGCTTCATAGTCAGAAACGTGGCACTAGAGACACCAGCGACCATAGTCAAATGTCTGCCAGGGGCCAGGACGGGCAACATCAAATCCTACCTGAAACTGCTGGCTAAGGATAAGCGTAAATACAGTAAGATTGTTATTCACGCTGGCGGTAATGACACCAGGTTACGTCAATCGGAGGTCACTAAAGTTAGTGTTGCTTCGGTGTGTAAGTTTGCCAAAACAATGTCGGACTCGGCAATTTTCTCTGGTCCCCTCCCTGATCTGACCAGTGATGACATGTTTAGCCGCATGCTGTCATTCAACCGCTGGCTGTCTAGGTGGTGTCCAGAAAACGATGTGGGCTACAATGATAATTGGTGAACATTTTGGGGAAAACTTGGTCTGATCCGGAGAGACGGCATCCATCCCACTTTGGATGGAGCAGCTCTTCTTTCTAGGAATCTGGCCGAATTTATTAGTTCTCCAAACCTCTGACAACCCAGGGTTCAGACCAGGAAGCAGGGTCGTAGTTTAACACTCCTCTCTGCAGCTTCTGTACTGCTACCCACCCATTACCCTTTTTAAGATAGTGTCTCCCCCACGGCCAAAATTGAATAGATTAAAAAATTATTAAAAGGGGAAATCAGGAAAATCTAATAAAAATAAACACAACTCAGACTATAAATAAAAATAAAACAATTAATGGGCTTACTGAACATAAAAATCTCTCTTCAAAGGACTTTGCTAGTTAGTGACCTGATTTCTGACAATCAGATGATTTATTTGCCTCACAGAAACCTGGCTGCAGCAAGAGGATTATGTTACTATAAATGAGTCAACTCCTACTAATTATTTAAATTTTCACATTCCCAAAATACTGGGCGAGGAGGAGGAGTGGCAACCATCTTTCGGTCCGATTTATTGACTAGTCCCGGACCAATCAATAGCTACAACTCTTTTGAATATTTAATCCTTAGTTTTCCTCATCCAAATTGCAAATCACTAAAACCACTTCTGTTTGTTGTTTTGTACCGTCCACCAGGCCCTTACTCTCAATTTTTAGATCAGTTTTCAGACCCTTTATCTGATTTAGTGTTAAATACAGATAAAGTTATTATAGTGGGGGATTTTAACATTCACTGGAAGCTTAAATATAGCCTTTAATGGTATCTTAGACTCAATTGGCTTTACTCAAAACATTAACAAACCTACCCACCTTTGTCTTCATTCTCTGGACCTTGTGCTGACATATCGCATTGAGTGTAAAGACATAACAATATTTTCTCACAACCCTGTGCTGTCTGACCATTTTTTAATAACCTTTGAGTTTAATTTAACAGAGTATTCCACACTACTCCACACCTGAAAGAAAATTTCATTATAGTAGATCATTATCAGACGATGCTGTAACAACCTTTAAAGAATCTGTTCCAATTTTTATTTCCTCATTATCACAGAAAAACAGAGTGGAGGGCAATAATTCTGTTTCTTCCCCTTCACAAATTGATTCTCTTGTTCAGAGTGTTACTTCATCATTGCGTGGTGCATTAGACAATGCAGCCCCCTTGAAAAAGAAGGTAATTATTCATAGGAGGCTGGCTCCCTGGTTTAATTCAGAGCTGCGTATTTTACTGTGTTTGGACTGTTTTGATCCTGTGGAGCTTCCTGAGTTATCAGAAATATTAGCTTCATCTAAACCTTCAACTTGTATGTTAGACCCAATCCCAACCAAATTATTTAAGGTAGTGTTCCCTCTGATTACCAGCCCCATTTTAGATATGATTAATTTATCTTTAGTAAATGGGTATGTACCACAAGGTTTTAAGTTAGCTGTAATTAAACCTTTGCTTAAGAAACCTTTGGTTGATCGAGATGACTGAATAAATTACAGACCGATATCCAATCTTCCATTCTTATCTAAAATTCTTGAGAAAATAGTTGCTAATCAAATGTGTGAGCATTTACACAGCAATGACCTGTTTGAAGAGTTTCAGTCAGGCTTCAGAGCTCATCATAGCACTGAAACAGCTCTGCTGAAAGTCACTAATGATATTCTTATTGCCTCAGATAATGGACTTGTGTCTGTACTGGTTCTGTTAGATCTCAGTGCTGCATTTGATACAGTCGATCATAATATTCTCTTAGAAAGGCTGGAATATGCTGTAGGGATCAGGGAGAACAGCACTAGGCTGGTTTAAATCTATTTGTCTGACAGATTCCAGTTTGTTCATGTAATGATAAATCATCTTTAAACTCCAGGGTTAATGTGAAGTACCACAGGGTCAGTACTTGGGCCAATTCTCCTTTACTATATATATGCTCCAATAGGTAAAATTATCAGGCAGCATAGAATACATTTTCACTGTTACGCTGATGACACTCAGCTTTACTTATCCATAAATCCTGATGAGCCCAACCAGTTAGATAGACTACAAGTATGTCTTGAAGACATAAAAACTTGGATGACTTTAAATTTTCTGCTTCTAAATTCAGACAAGACAGAAGTTGTCGTCTTTGGACCGGAGTCTTTAAAAAAGAAACTGCTTAGTCAATCACTTAACCTGGATGGCATTAAATTGACCTCCAATAATAAAGTAAAAAACCTTGGTGTTATTTTTGACCAGGACATGTCATTTAAATCCCACATTAAACAGGTTTCTAGGATTTCCTTTTTTCATCTCCGGAACAATGCCAAAATTAGAAATATCCTGTCCAGAATTGATGCTGAAAAACTAGTCCATGCATTTGTTACTTCAAGGCTGGACTATTGTAATTCTTTACTATCAGGATGTCCACAAAATGCAGTTAAAAGCCTTCAGCTGATTCAAAATGCTGCAGCAAGAGTTCTGATGAAAATTAAAATGAGAGATCATATTTCCCCTACTTTAGCTTCCCTTCATTGGCTCCCTGTTAAATCCAGAATATAATTTAAAATTCTCCTCCTCACATATAAAGCCCTTAATGATTTATCTCCATCATACATCAGAGATCTGATTGTTCCGTACATTCCTAACAGAGCACCTTGTTCTCAGACTGCAGGTTTACTGGTGGTTCCTAGAGTCTCTAGAAGTAGAATGGGAGGCAGATCCTTTAGTTATCA
Source organism: Crenichthys baileyi (assembly GCA_036173005.1). NCBI lineage: Eukaryota > Metazoa > Chordata > Actinopteri > Cyprinodontiformes > Goodeidae > Crenichthys > Crenichthys baileyi. The sequence continues at coordinate 281,419 of JAHHUM010002099.1, forward strand.
GGCTCCTCTCCTGTGGAACCAGCTCCCAGTTTTAGTCCGTGAGGCGGACACCCTGTCTACCTTTAAGGCTAGGCTTAAAATCTTTCCTTTTTGATAAAGCTTATAGTTAGAGGGGCTTAGTTTATCCTGAGCTATCTCTGTAGTTATGCTGCTATAGGCTTAGGCTGCTGGAGGACATAATGACCACTTTCCCCTCTTCGCTACTTTCTCACACTACTCTTCAATTTGTATTTTTTTGCTGTTATTTACAGCTTTTAACTTTCTTCTCTCTCTTTTCTCTTCCTAGAAGCTACACCTGGCCTGATTTCTGTGTCTACCTGTAACACCTTTCTGGAGAGGGAATCCTCCAAGCTTCTGCTGGCAACAACTTAATGCTCACCCTCTACCGATGATCCACATGGCCCTGTCTTTCAGTGTTTAACCCCCTTTCTCTCTCCTAGACATAGCTACTGACTGACTTTTACTGTAACTAACTCTATGTGCTCTCTTCAGACTCTAAACTTGAAAACTGGCTCGGAGTTTATCTGTTCCTTCTTTCTAGGTGAAACGACTAAAAGGAGCTACATCCATTAACATTTACTTTTCCTTCCCATAGAAAGTACTCCTGGATCAGTGCTTCTTTGTTCTCTTTGTGTCTCTGCTCTGTTCTCTCTAACCCCAGTCGGTCGTGGCAGATGGCCGCTCACACTGAGCCTGGTTCTGCTGGAGGTTTCTTCCTGTTAAAAGGGAGTTTTTCCTCTCCACTGTCGCTACATGCATGCTCAGTATGAGGAATTGCTGCAAAGTCAACACCAGTGACTGTCCACTGTCTCTACATGCTCATCCGGGAGGAGTGAATGCTGCAAGTCACTGACTGGATGCAATCTGCTGGGTTTCCTTTCCTTAGATAGAAAAACTTTTTATCCAATTTGAATAAATAACAGAATCTGACTGCACTGTTCAATGGTTAGGATTAATTGGAATGTACAGTACAGACCAAAAGTTTGGACACACCTTGTCATTCAAAGAGTTTCCTTATTTTCATGACTATGAATATTGTAGCTTCACATTGAAGGCATCAAAACTATGAATTAACACATGTGGAATTATATACTGAACAAAAAAGTGTGAAACAACTGAAAATATGTCTTCTATTATAGGTTCTTCAAAGTAGCCACCTTTTGCTTTGATTACTGCTACGCACACTCTTGGCATTCTGTTGATGAGCTTCAAGAGGTAGTCACCTGAAATGGTTTTCACTTCATAGGTGTCCTGTGTCAGGTTTAATAAGTGGGATTTCAAACCTTATAAATGGGGTTGGGACCATCAGTTATGTTGTGCAGGAGGTGGATACAGTACACAGCTGATAGTCCTACTGAATAGACTGTTAGAATTTGTGTTATGGCCAGAAAAAAGCAGCTAAGTAAAGAAAAACGAGTGGCCGTCATTACTTTAAGAAATGAAGGTCAGTCTGTCCAAACAATTGGGAAAACTTTGAAAGTGTCCCCAAGTGCAGTCGCAAAAACCATCAAGCGCTACAAAGAAACTGGCTCACATGAGGACGGCCCCAGGAAAGGAAGACCAAGAGTCACCTCTGCTGAGGACGATAAATTCATCAGAGTCTCCAGCCTCAGAAATCGCAGGTTAACAGCAGCTCAGATTAGAGAACAGGTCAATGTCACACAGAGTTCTAGCAGCAGACACATGTCTAGAACAACTGTTAAGAGGACACTGTGTGAATCAGACCTTCATGGAAAATAGCTGCTAAGAAACCACTGCTGAGGACAGGCAACAAGCAGAAGAGACTTGTTTGGGCTACAGAACACAAGGAATGGACATTAGACCAGTGGAAATCTGTGCTTTGGTCTAATGAGTCCAAGTTTGAGATCTTTGGTTCCAACCACCGTGTCTTTGTGCAGCGCAGAAGAGGTGAACGGATGGACTCTACATGCCTGGTTCCCACCGTGAAGCATGGAGGAGGAGGTGTGATGGTGTGGGGGTGCTTTGCTGGTGACACTGTTGGGGATTTATTCAGAATTGAAGACATACTGAACCAGCATGGGTACCACAGCATCTTGCAGCGGCATACTATTCCATCTGGTTTGCGTTTAGTTGGACCATCATTTATTTTTCAATGACCCCAAACACACCTCCAGGCTGTGTAAGGGCAATTTGTCCAAGAAGGAGAGTGATGGGGTGCTGCGCCAAATGACCTGGCCTCCACAGTCACCGGACCTGAACCCAATCGAGATGGTTCGGGGTGAGCTGGACCGCAGAGTGAAGGCAAAAGGGCCAACAAGTGCTAAGCATCTCTGGGAACTCCTTCAAGACTGTTGGAAAACCATTTCAGGTGACTACCTCTTGAAGCTCATCAACAGAATGCCAAGAGTGTGCGTTGCAGTAATCAAAGCAAAAGGTGGCTACTTTGAAGAACCTAGACTATAAGACATATTTTCAGTTTTTCACACTTTTTGGTTCAGTATATAATTCCACATGTGTTAATTCATAGTTTTGATGCCTTCAGTGTGAAGCTACAATATTCATAGTCATGAAAATAAGGACAACTCTTTGAATGAGAAGGTGTGTCCAAACTTTTGGTCTGTACTGTATGTACCTGACTTTTGTGAAGTGCCTTGAGACGACGTGTTGTGAATTGGCGCTATATAAATAAACTGAATTGAATTGAATTGAATTGAATTGAGTGGAGGTGGTGAATCAGGCCAGTCACTGGGACCGAGTTTAAGGAATGCAGGTCTATCTGGCCATCTGTTGCATTGGCTGATGTCTTGGAGAGTAAGTCCATGAGTTTTGTCGTTGGCAGTGTTGTCTCGTGAGGGCACATACCTCCATGTAGCAGCTTGAGTCAACTCTTGTATTTCTGCCACCCGAATGCCCACAAGGACTTTGTATCTGCAGGAGTCCGAGTTCAACCAGGTTAAAAATGTGGCTGAGGCAGACCACATGATGCAGCCGCGAATGGGAAGGGTTGACTCAGTACGAAATATCCTGTAGAGCTGGGCACCTATTAGAGCAGTGCACAACTCTAACCGAAGGACAGATTGTTGCTTCTTGGGGGCAACACGAGACCGAACTGCAATGAAGGCGACTTGAACTTCCAAATTCTCCAATTTAGATAGGCCACTGACCCATATGCCTGTTCAGAGGCGTCACAGAACACATGGATGTCTCTCATACAGTCGGAATGGTCCAGGCTAGGACTGGTGTAGCACCTAGGCAGTGTTATCTGATGTAACTGTACCAGCTCCACTTGCCATGAATGCCACTTATACAGTAGCTCTTCTGGGAGTGTGGGTCATCCCAATCCCTCTTTTTATCCCACAGGTGGCGCACAGTGACTTTGGCTCGGGTAGTATAAGGCACTATGTAGCCAAGAGGATTAGACTGGCTGGCTAAACTCTATAGATGTTCCTCATAGTAACCACTGAGCAATCAATGTGTCTGTGTTTGTAAGTGAGGGTGTCAGACTTACAATTCCAGTGTAGCCGATTGCTGGCTCCTAGATATCAGGCTGACCTTGACTGAGCCACAACTCACAGGTGGATGATATGAGATCTTGAGAGAGATGTTGAACGATGCTCGGATAATTACTTGCCCACTGCCTCAGCTCGAATCCTCCATCAGCCAGAAGGTGGTGTAGTTTGTCAACAAGTATCTTGGCAACTACTGGACATGTGAGACTGTAAACAGTTGTTCACGTAGAAGGACTTGTTGATGACAACACGCACACCTTCTCCTGGCTGACTGTGGTCCATGATGTGTTTTTGCAACGCGGACGTTGCGCAGCAGGGGCTGCAAGTAGTTCCAGACCTGCCACTCATAAACCTCATGGGAATTGTCTCGCTGCAGGTCTCGACATATAAACCACAGCAGAGGTCGATCTGCAGGTAGAAGCTTCACTTGGTGGAACATGCCACGGATATCGCTGCTGAAGGCCACAACATGCTCCCTGAAGCGCAGTAGTACTGTTAGCAAAGCAGGACAGAGAGTGGGACCTGGTAAGAGGAGCTGAATGAGGTTGTAGCCTTGGTACTAAAACGAACAGTTGTACACCACCCGTTTTTTTCCATTATTTTGGACAATATGATAGGGTATATACCAAGCTTCTGCACTGGTCTCCAGTTGCTGGCCTGCCAATTTCACATATTTCACATACATAACCAACTTCTACAAGCTTCTCCATTTCTTTCTTTTAGAGAGACTTATTATTGCTGGACTCAGTGTCTTGAGTCGGTCCCTGTAGTGTCCATCAAAGGAGCGTTTTCATAGCTGCTGGCCTTCCCGATGGTCCTAGTCTAATTGGCTCAATGGGTGTTATGAGGTGGGTATAGTCAGCACCAATCAGCAGCGTGGGGTGGACTCTGTTTAGAGGAGGGAGGGGCAAACTTGACAGATGTTTATACTTCTGTTTGAGTGATGCATGCAAATGGATTGGAATGCTCTACTAAACTTAGTTACTGAGCTGTAAAGGCATTTTGGATACTATACATGTTGTACATGTTGTTGAGCCACTGGAGAAATCATGAAAGACACAGCCGGACCATGGAGCTGCTCTACTTCCTGTCTGACTGTACAGAGAGCCAACACCTCTTTACTGCCTGTGAGGCCCAACTGTTTGGCAGCAGAATGAAGCAGTATTGTGCTAGGATCCGTCGTCTAAGATGACATATGTCTCAATGGACTTGTCACCATTCCTCATGAACACCTTACTGATCTTCAGTAGCACCTTGCAGTTATAGACTGGACGGTTGACATACATTACTTTGTTGGTAATGTTAATGAGGCAGCTCTCCGCTAAAGGTGAAGCTGATGTTTGTTCCTCCTCTACCCTCTCATTCACTTCATGCAGCACTAGCAAATGTCTCCTACCACAAGTCCATGTCACCTTTGTTCTTTGCTCAGGTCCTTGTCCTTATTATCACTATTGGGACAGTAAGTTATTCCCATCTCCATTCTCTTTGATTTGCTGTCTGGATATCCAGGTGCAGATGGTGCTGCTACAATGCTTGATCCTAAAGCCTTTTCAGTACCTAGGAGGATAGAAGCAGTCTTACTTGCTTGGTATTAGCCTTCTTGTAAAACGACTCCTCTTTCTTGGGGGGCTTAATGCTGTCTTCCTGAACTTCTAGCTCATATTCTAGCCAGTCAACGAACTCAACGAGGGTGGGAATGTCAATTCTCAGAGGGTGGATAAATCTTTTAAAGCTAGTGTTGAGGTCATAAGGCAGTTTATTTAGTAGCCTTGAAACATGAGGGCCACAAGCTAACTTTACTTGGCCTCTTTGCCCAAATTGTTCTAACATGCCTACCAAGGACCGCACGCTGAAGGCAAACAGACGAAAGCTCTTAACGTCACTGGTTCTATATTGGGACCATCCATAAAATCTGCAATCCATTGCACTGGAAGCTTATGGGGCTGGCCATACATCTTGGTGAGAGCAAGCATTGTTCTATTTCATATAGGCTTCGCCCTTTAAGGCTATCGCTAGTGGGTTTATCCCTTCGCGCAGCGCAGCACTGAAAACTTTAGTCCACGGCCACCTGCTGTGTGGGCCCCACGCCGGTCCATATAAATAACGGTGAGACCGGACAAACGGCTCCCATTTTTCTTCAGCGACAGCTTAAGAGCACTGATTTCTGGAAGAAGAGCAATGGCTAGCGTCGGTACTATCCGCCTTTGCCCGGCTTGCAATACTGGCTACATCATGGGCTATGACCTGCATGCCATCTGCGAGGGCTGCCTCGGTCCTGATCACGCTACCTTGGCCTTGACCCCGCAGTCCACCTGCCCTTCCTGCAGGCGTCTTCCTCTGGAAGGAGAAGCAACGGCAGCTAGCCATTTTCTCCCCGCTTGAAGGGGAATTTCCCGTAGCGGACCAATGGCTCCCTCGAGGAGGCATTGGGAATCTTCGGTGCGGGGGGGGGGAATCGGACGATTCCGCCCCGGAGACAGTGACTGATATCTCCACTCCCTTCCTCCGGACGGAGGACGCGGAGGCAGATGCCAAATCAGTCCAGGCTAAAGGGCCTCCCGATGTCGGCGACCACCCCTTTCCGGCGATGGGCGCCCTTGTTAGGGCGCCCTGCCGGACATCATCGCTAAAGTAGCTGAGGCTAAAGGTGTCCCTGCCCCCCGCGCCTTTAGCCCAGCTTCCGACTGATGACCTGGCGGGAAAATTCGCTCCGAGCTCATCAAACTCGCCGAGATCCTGTTTGGCCCCGTTTTCCGGCAGTAACCACTTTACCTGTCGGGAGCAGCGGCCGAGCCGCTTTCAGCTGAAGGGCCCCCGGTCTCCACCTTCAAAACCCATCACAAGGGTGGAGTCCCTGACGGATCAGGGGTTTTCCCCAGTTCCTGCTCTGGAACCTAGTCTGTCGGCATTTTTTGGGGCTAGGTCGGCCCAGCGCGTCGGACGACGGCCTGTGCACCCCTCCCCCAGTGATCAGATCACGGCCAGGCTGACAGATCGCTCCCACCAGTGTGCCGCTCAGGTCGCTGCAGCGACGAACAACACTGCCTTCCTGGCCTACACCATCTCCAAGAAAGCTCGGGAGATGGAGCTGCCTCCAGAAGATGTGGAGGAATTCTGCAACTTTGCAGACACCATCCTTAACCTCTGCGCGGCGTCAGCTGTGTGCTCCTCCCGCATCGCTGCCTGGCAGACCCTGCTACAGTGACAGATGTGGCTTCGGCTCTCCTCCTCCATCCCTGAGGATTTTAAGAGGGAGTTACTGGAGGGACCGATCAGTCCGGATGGGCTGTTCGGTCCTCATTTCCAGTCCGTGCTGGGGCAGATACAGACCTCTCAAGAGGAGCTTGAAAGGGGCAGGAGACATGGGTCTCTTAATCGCTCTGGCTTCCATTCCTCCCTTACCACCGGCCGTTGGTGGGATCGCCGTGATCAGCGGCATCAGCAGAGACGCTCCACGGCCGCTGCCGCAGCTCCCCGAGTTCCTCCGCCCACTGCTCCGTCTACTCAGCCGCAGCAGCAGCGCAGAGGTTGGCAGTTGGCGTGCGCCTGGTCCAACCCTCCGCAGGAGCCACGGCAGAGATTTAAAAAATGACTGGTGGGGGGGATGTGTGTAAAACTGATTGTTTTACAATAAAACTGTTTTATAATAAAACTGTTTTATAATAAAACACGTAAATTTCTCTAAGAGCAAGTTTCCGGTTTATTCCGTCTCAGCCAGATCGTACGATCTCGCTGTGCTTTCTTCACACACATCCTCCACTCCAAATGAGACGGCCCCTTTTAAACGGCCGTTAAAGAGGCCCCACAATCTCACAGTTTTCAAACATGACTCCACGAGAGCATCCTATGCTGCTCCGGTAGAGCCGCGCTCACTGCTTTCTCCCTCCTGTCCTCCCCAGCTGTCAGCGGGGGAGATCACAGAGGATGCACAACAGCAGCTCCCCACGAAGCGGCACACCAGTGATGCCCCCGCTCAACACCAAGCTGCGAGCCTGGGTGAATATCCCCCTGGTGAGGCTGGTTTACAGCCCTTTAGAGCCGAGCCCCCCATGGGTTACCCCCGATCAGAATCTGAGTCAGGTAACGGCGGTAGGGGCTCTAGCCTGGCTCGTATCCATGAGCACCACGGCACCACAGATAAATGTGCGCCCGCTCTCGGAGCATCAATCAGAGTGGCGGCACGTATGTTCCCTGGACAGGTGGATGGACAGACTGATCAGAAGAGGATACACGCTGCAGTTCCTGTCACACCCCCCACCGTTCAGAGGGATTTTGGAGACAGTCTTGTCCTCCCCGGAGCAGAGTTCCGCCCTCATGTCAGAACTGCAGGAACTCCTGATACAAAACGTAATTTCCGGTATTTTCTGGTTCCCAAGAAAACAGGAGGAATGAGACCGATTCTCGATCTGTCCCTGTTCAACAAAGCGATCGTGGAGAGACGCTTCCACATGCTGACAGTCAGACAGGTGATGGAGAACGTTCACCAGAACGACTGGTTCACCTCCATAGATCTGAAGGATGCTTATTTTCACATCCCCATCATCCCGAAACACCGCAAATATCTGTGTTTCGCTTATCAGGGGATATCATATCAATACAACCGCCTGCCGTTCGGTTACTCTCTCGCCCCACGCACGTTCTCCAAATGTGTGGAGACGGCGTTGCAGCCGCTGCGCTCAGCAAGAATGAGAATCCTTTTTTATCTGGATGACCTGCTTTTGCTGGCTCGGTCCAGAGAGGAAGCGGCGGCACAGACAAAGAAACTGGCTGCACATTTGACAGTCCTGGGGTTTTCAATAAACTGCCATAAAAGTTCTGTTTTCCCTTCCTGGATGATCGTTTATCTGGGGGTGGAGCTAAACTCAGCCACAATGAGAGCCCGGCTCTCTCAGCCGAGAACAGACGCGCTGTCAGCGCTTCTCCTCCGTGTCAAACCTCACAGCGTAGTGACAGCTCTGTCACTTATGCGGTTACTGGGAATGATGTCAGCGGCTCACGTGGTTGTTCCGCTGGGTCTGCTTCATATGAGACGTCTTCAGAGATGGTTCATCCGCCTGCGCATAGATCCTGGAGGCGGAAGAGGCGGATGATCTCAGTCCCTCCTTCAGTGGGACCTGACCTGGCCCACTGGGGAAATCCCCGCATTCTGTCAGAGGGAGTTCCCCTCAGCAGACCTGCATCACACGTCTCAGTGTTCACAGATGCATCCCTATCGGGATGGGGAGGAACGTGTCAGTCTCAGGTGGTGGGAGCACAGTGGCCAGACCACATGTCTCTCCACATAAACGTGCTGAAGCTTCTCACAGTGTGGAAGGTGACACAGCATTTTGCTCCTCTGCTGCAGGATCAGCATGTTTTGATCCACACAGACAACAGAGTGGCAGCAGCCTACATAAATCGCCGGGGGGGTGTGCGCTCGGCTCAGCTGCTGAACATTTCCAGGCGGCTGCTGTGCTGGGCGCGCATCAACCTGCTCTCCATCAAAACAGTGTACATCCCCGGCATCTTGAACAGAGGAGCAGACATCATGTCCAGAGGTGGTCCTCGTCCCGGTGACTGGAGTCTCCACCCCGTGTTATTGTTCAGATCTGGAGCAGATTTGGGAAATAAGCAGTGGATCTTTTCGCCACACGGGAGAACGCACAATGTGGTTCTCACTGAGCCCACGGGAGGATCCATCGTTAGGAGTGGACGCCTTTGCTCACAGCCCGTGGCCGAAAACGCTCCTTTATGTTTTTCCACCAGTTCCACTGATCCCTCGGCTCCTGGACCGAATCCGAGAGGAACAGCTCTCAGTGATTCTCGTAGCCCCCGAGCGCAAAAGTGCGCCATGGTTTCCGAGCCTGCAGCAGCTGGTGTCAGGTCACCCGTGGCAGCTGCCGTGGAGAGAGGATGCGCTCCTCCAGGCGGGAGGGGCGATCAGGAGCGTCCCAGAGTTAGATCAGCGTCTCTGGGTCTGGCCGCTGAACGGGAGCGCTTAGAAAGGCTGGGTCTCCCGCAAGATGTGGTGCGCACGATTCAGGGCGCATGAGCCCCTTCTACCACAGCGTCATACGCATCAAAGTGGGCAGCTTTTCAGCGCTGGTGCGCAGAGAAAGGCGTGGAGCTCTTTTCATGTCCATTAGGCTGCGTGCTGTCATTCCTCCAGCAGTTGATGAACAGGAATTTAGCTTTCAGCACCATTAAAACTTATGCTGCAGCTATTTCCTCTTGTCATGAGGGTTTTGGTGACAGAACGGTCTTTAACCACCTGCTGATGAAGCGTTTTCTGCGGGGTGTACGTAGACACAGAGCCGTGTCACGCTGTCTAGTCCCTCAGTGGGATTTAGCGCTGGTCCTACGCGCACTGGTTAAAGCCCCATTTGAGCCCTTAGATTAGGCTCCTCTTAAAATTCTGTCTTTTAAAACAGCCCTGCTGTTAGCTCTGACATGAACGATTTATCTGCGCTCTCTGTCGCCCCCTCATGTCTCAGAATACGAGCCGACGGCAGCTCAGCTGTGCTGCGTCCTAACCCTGCTTTTACACCTAAAAGCATCACGAGTTCGTTCAGATCGAGAGTGATAACTCTGGATGGTTTTTATCCTCCTCCTCATAACTCTGAAGAGGAGGCCACCTCTCATCTCCTCTGTCCCGTGCGCGCGCTTTCATGTTACGTGGCGCGCACAGCTGCACTGCGCCGCTCCCAGCGTCTGTTCGTCCATTACAAAGAAAACTCTGCAGGACGTCCTCTATCTGTCACCCTTGAGTCTATCTGTGACCTTGAGTCACCCCAGATGCAGGGTCCCATAATATTATTATCAGCCACGGTTCGTGACTTCTGCTGTTATTGTCACTGCGGCTGTATTTCATTAAGCCTCCGTGTGAACAGAGGTTACTCTCCTCTGTTGTGTTGTCTGTGGCACACGAGGTTTATTATGCTGCATCTTTACGCATGATCCAGCTGCTGATCTGTCTCCACGTTCCCTCCTGGAGATTTTTGACCTGCTCTGCTCATTGTTACACTGTTACAGTTCATAACCTTCGTTTTCCTATTTACAGCAGCAGGTCTGTTATCTCAGCCTCTCCCTGACCAGAGATATTCTTCTCTGCTCTTTTTGATGCGCAGGACGCTTGGAGTGCGTAATTATACATTCAGAAGGCTGAGTTGGGTGTCATAATGCGAGCAGACGTTTTCAGTTGTGGTCTGGATGGACCCAGTGAGGCATAGACTACATCCTGCTTTGCCTTTAACCCACTAGTGATAGCCTTAAAGGGCGAAGCCTATACGAAATAGAACGTTGGTTACGTACTGTAACCCCAGATTCTATGAGTATAGGCGCAGCCCTTTAAGCTCTGGGCCTCACTGGTTCCTGTATGGCTGAAGAAAAAGCTATTTGGGAGCCATTTGTCCGGTCTCACCGTTATTTATACGGACCGGCGTGGGGCCCACACAGCAGGTGGGCGTGGACTAAAGTTTTCAGTGCTGTGCTGCGCGCAAAGGGATAGACCCACTAGCGATAGCCTTAAAGGGCTGCGCCTATACTCATAGAATCTGGGGTTATAGTACGTAACCAACATATCTGTGAATGGTTGCCTGGAGTTGAAATAGGAGTCTGCCACAAGTAAAGCTTCTTCACACTTAAGATGATCTGTGAGAATCTGGTACTTGCACCTCTTAGTGGCATCATTTGATAAAAGATTCTCTAAGGCAATCTTCATGCGTGCAAACTCTCTGGGATCCGGCGATGTAAAGCTGGGGATGGTGGCCTTTGGTCCTCTGTAGATGATCTCTCTCTGCGGTTCATTAGAACAGGGTACTTGGAAAAATGAAGACTCTCTACTTGCATAAGAAGATACACTCTGCTGGGGTGTTGTGGCATAGTATGGATTATATAGTAGACCTCTAGATGATTGGGACACTCTGAGTTGAGGAAAATCTTGTGACAGGTTTCCTTGGGAGCCGAATGTTGAATGTTGTACCTGTTGTGAGACTGGAGTATTGATTGGGTGTTGATATTGTCCATAACCACCACTGTATACACCTTGGGATGAAGAGGTGGAAGTAGAGGCTGTTGGGCTGCTGGCTGGGACTGTAAAGCGACCATCAGGCTCTGGAACTGTTAACAGAGCTCAGCATTCTCCTGGTGTATCTCTTTGAGGGCAACACTAAATTCAGAAACCTTAATCTGCTACACCACGGTGCTTTGCCCCATAGATTGGCTGAACTCTGGTTCTCGCTTCTCATTATCCCTCAAGTTATCTCATCAAAGGTCTGGCTAATTGGTGATGGAGATCCTGTGGTTGGATGCTCTGACATTGTTGTCTCCATTGATACTCCCTCTGCAGCTGTAACTGGTATTCTGAATTTACTCTGAGCCACAGGTACACTCAGGTCATAATCCGACAGGTAGGAAGGCACTGGCATTCGTCATTTGGATCGAGCATCCTTTACTGCTGACTCTGGGTTCTGCATCCTCAAACAGCAATATGCTGATCCGGCTCGAAGGACCAATATAAAAAAGGGGGGTTTGAGGTACTAGTAGGAAGGTTCAAATCACTATTGAGAGTCCAGTTAGAAAAAAAAGGGCCATTCGTACTCCAATGGTGTTTAATGATCTGGAATTCACAGTTTATTCTTCACTTTGTTGGGAATAACCTTTAATAATATGACTCATAGCTGTTTTTCCCATTTATACCATAGTGATATAAAGCATAAGTTCTAATGTTTCCCTTTTCTTACAATAGGATAAGAATGCAAGGATAAATGGCCCAAGGGTTGTCATGAATGACCTGAGGCTGGGGCACTGGGTTTGATAGTGGAGCAGCCGGTATAACTGGTTTGATTAGAAAGCTACAGCACATTTAGATCAAGGATAGACACCCACTACTACACAACCTAACAGATAGACACCACAATGGTGACACATAGTCTACTGATAATCACTGAGGGAGGGCACTTCCATTGCATTGGAGTGCCAGATATTAACTACATGTGACCTTCTTTGGGGACTCTTTCGTCATCCTTTCAATGGTCCGAGACGGGACCCTCAGCGCTGATCTCTGTAATCATTCCTCTGCCTAATTTAGATTAAAGGAGCTGAAAGTTAGAAACTGTTTGAGAGTATTCATTTAAGAGTCAGTGTTAGATAGAGTGTGTTATCGCTTCTGGGGACTAAGGACCGGAGGAACTCCGAGACGTCTGACTGCCAACAGGGTGCGGTAGCTCGGACAAATTGGTGTTTCCGCTCACGCCCCGGAGGCGAAAACCACTTTTGGATAGGGCTGCCACAGAAGGACAAAACATCACAGCAGTGGCCGCAAACCAAAAGGTAGGGAGATTCCTATAAAAAAATCTCCAGTGTTTTTCCTGTAAAAACACTCTGGCTGTGTTGTTAGTTCTGAGTGAGCTGTTTTTGTAATTCTTGGAGGCAGTGAAATGGTTCAGAATAATTATTACGAACATGTTAAGAAGTGATAAGACGTGTTAATTAGCGGTTCGACTTTAACGGAGTCAGTCCGGGAAGAGAGGTACAATCTTCTAAAAGAGACTAAAATCTAGAGGAAAAGGTTTGAAGTTCCTTTATTGCATGCAAGGGAAGATAGCTTTCCCTCACACGCAATATTGAAGCGACCTCCCTGAATGAGGCACGCTAATACTTGGCTAGGTTTCAAGGTCCTGAGTTCTCTTAAAGAACTCGAAAGCACCGCCAAGGGGAAGTATTAGGTTTCAATGGTTCCTTGGACTTCTTAAAAGTCCTTAAAGCTGCTTACTTCCTTGTGAGTAAACACACAGAGATAGATGCGCATCCTCTGCATGGTTTCTTCTTCTTCTTCTTGGTTTTATTGTCGGTTGGCAACAAACTTTTAGTAGCATTACCGCCACTTACTGGTATGGAGTGTGGTTCGTGTCGGTCTAGCTATTTAAATATATATTTAAATTCTACAAACTAACAAAAAATAAATAAATAAATAAATAAAATAAATATATATATATATATATAAATAAAACTATAATATAACTATAATCAAATTCTATGAAATAATTTAGTTTTCTTTAAAAAACGAATCACTATTTGTATACATCTACTCCCTAAATTTTTCCCCAAAATATCTAATAATTAAACCCCTTTCCTTAATACCTTCAACCTCTCTCCTCATATATCTTCTCTCTCTTTCATATTTATGACATTCTAATATAACATGTTCTATTGTTTCATATTTTTCACAGTAATCACATTTACCAGTATTATGCTTTTGGATTTTAAAAAGTGTATAATTAAGTCCTGTATGCCCAAATCTTAACCTTGTTATCACTCTTTCCTCCTTTCTATTTCATCTTCCATTTCTTCTTTCTCCTACTATCTGAAGGGGGGAATGGAACATCTAAAAACCCCCACATTTTTATAAAAAAAAAAATTTTCTGATTATGCAAAAAACTTTTGCAGATCCCGCATAATTTGTTGTAAACATAACCCCCAAGGAAATATGCGACCCAAGAGAGGGCAATTCTCAGCAGCTGCACATCCATTCCATACCACACATATGGATTTCATAGAACTGTCATGGTCACAGGGAAAGAAATACTGTCTAGTGATCATAGATGCATTTTCAAAAGGGCACCTTTCTGATCATCTTATGTGTTTTATCACTTTGTGTTATTCCCTGTTGCAAATGCATGATAAATAAAATAGTAAATCAATCCATTACTACTGCATATGTAGTTCTGAGTCAAATTGAAACTCTACAAGACCCAGTCGAAGATGTATATGATGATGCAGAGAAAGATTATTTTACTGAACCTCAACAAGGACGTGTTGACTCTTACCACGCAATGATATAAATACATACTGATACTAACATGCTGATTGCCTGAGTGTACTCATATCTGTACTTCATAAAATGATCTTGTAGCAGAAAATCGAAAGAAGTTGCTGTTCAAGTGCAATGAGGAAAAGTACAGGTGTTGATATAAACAAGGCTCATTTTTATTTTCTATTTATCTTATTCTTATTATCTCATTTTATTTTGGTATTATTTCATTTTTATTTTTCCTGATTTAATAATACAAGGCACATTTAATGTTTGTTCACTCTGCCGTTTCTGGTGGTCGCCCTGGGCAGGGGGGGAGCCGTGTGAGTATTTTCCCTCAAACATAATCATGCTTACCGTCGCGGGTTTTTCGCTCACACAGAGTGCTTTTTAATATGTTTAATATGTTTAATCATACTATATTCGTGATAAGAAGGGGGACTGTTGGGTGGAAAACTTATTTTTGTTCTTTATCACTCATGTAAACTTTGTATGTCTGTCCTTTATGTGAACTCAGCATGCAGACTGTGCGAGGCTGAGTTCTCTTATCTCCTTTTAAGGAATGCATACTCCCCGAAACCAACTGTATCTTTGGGAAACCAACTGTTCCTTTTTACACTCCCACCTTTGTAACACACACACACACTCAAACTGTTTGTGCTATAAAATAAAGGAGATAAGGCGTCTGCTCTTTGTAGTTCTGCACTGCAGAGTGTGGCCTACCCTTGCTTGCAAGAAACTGAACAGATTCTGTGTCGTTCCTCTGAGCTTGACTATTTAATAAATACCTCTATCAATGTGATAAAACAAATCCACATGTATAGGCTATGTGACTCACATGTTTCGCATGTAAAAATTCTTGTGTGCCACATGATTTTCACATGTGAAATTCAGGGGACTTTTCTGTAAGAGTTTTGGTAAATGTTTTATTTCTTTTATTTTTAAAAATCGTGTATTAATCGTCATTTTAGCGGTGGACATACCCACTAACACTATTTGTGGTTCTTTTTGTCTCTACACTCCAATGATTTAATGCAAAAACATTTTTATCAGTTGTTGGCTGTGCACTTGTCAGTGTTAATTTGTTATGATGGGTTGCTTCATAGAGTTTATATACACTGCTCAAAAAAATAAAGGGAACACTTAAACAACACAATATAACTCCAAGTAAATCAAACGTCTGTGAAATCAAACTGTCCACTTAGGAAGAGACATTGATTGAGAATCAATTTCACATGCTGTTGTGCAAATGGAATAGACAACAGGGGGAAATCTTTGGCGATTAGCAAGACACACTCAATAAAGGGGAGGGGTTTTCTGCAGGTGGGGACCACAGACCACTTCTCAGTACCTATGCTTTCTGGCTGATGTTTTGGTCACTTTTGAATGTTGGTGGTGCTTTCACACTCGGTGGTAGCATGAGACGGACTCTACAAACCCACACAAGGGGCTCAGGTAGGTGCAGCTCATCCAGGATGGCACATCAATGCGAGCTGTGGCAAGAAGGTTTGCTGTGTCTGTCAGCGTAGTGTCCAGAGCCTGGAGGCGCTACCAGGAGGATAGGCCAGTACAGCAGGAGACGTGGAGGAGGCCGTAGGAGGGCAACAACCCAGCAGCAGGACCGCTACCTCTGCCTTTGTGCAAGGAGGAACAGGAGGAGCACTGCCAGAGCCCTGCAAAATGACCTCCAGCAGGCCACAAATGTGCATGTGTCTGCACAAACGGTTAGAAATCGACTCCATGAGGATGGTATGAGGGCCCGACGTCCACAAATGGGGGTTGTGCTCACAGCCCAACACAGTGCACGATGCTTGGCATTTGCCAGAGAACACCAGGATTGGCAAATTTGCCACTGGTGCCCTGTGCTCTTGACAGATGAAAGCAGGTTCACACTGAGCACATGTGACAGACTTGACAGAGTCTGGAGACACCGTGGAGAGTGATCTGCTGCCTGCAACATCCTTCAGCATGACCGGTTTGGCAGTGGGTCTTTGGAGGGCCGTGCTTGCCAGAGTTAGCCTGACTGCCATTAGGTACCGAGATGAGATCCTCAGACCCCTTGTGAGACCATATGCTGGTGCGGTTGGCCACACCTAATGCAGGACAATGCTAGACCTCATGGGGCTGGAGTGTGTCAGCAGTTCCTGCAAGACGAAGACATTGAAGCTATGGACTGGCCCGCCTGTTTCCCAGACCTGAACCCGATTGAGCACATCTGGGACATCATGTCTCGCTCCATCCACCAACGTCAAGTTGCACCACAGACTGTCACAGACTGTCCAGGAGTTGGCGGATGCTTTAGTCCAGGTCTGGGAGGAGATCCCTCAGGAGACTTTCTCATCAGGAGCATCCCCAAGCGTTGTAGGGAGGTCATACAGGTATGTGGAGGCCACATCAGCGGCACCGGATTCATTTTAGAGGTGGGGGGACCGTGGGGGTGTTGCGTCGCACATACTCAATTTTGTCACACTATAATGTTGGTGCATACTTAAAGGGCGTTTTTAGGGTTTTGATATATTGGGGGCTTTAGCCCAGAACCCTCCTTCCTCCTGTTCTCTCTTTAAAAGTTGCCCTTTACAGTCTCTGTTTATGTATTTTGACCAATATGTTTATTCCTCCTGCTGCCTGTGTTGAGAATTAAAATCATATGCTTTCATGCTATTAGTTCAGTCGCATGTATAACCATAAAATTGAGACATAACATGTATTGTGAGCCTGAGAGAGAGAAGTCAGAGGTCACAGCAGGCGTCAGGTTGGAGAAAGGGTTAATCCCAGGTCAGGATGTTCAGGATGTTCTCAGCAGCTGCAAGCAGTAAATGCTCTGTATGGGCAGTAAAGCAATAAATGCCAACTTTTGGGCATGGTATAGATAATAAACTAATCACAAGGGGGGCTTGACTGATTTACAGCGCCAGACTGCATAATGGGGAGGCTCAGTCAGTAAGCTTTGAAGTGGAGGGTATAAGATGTTCTGGCATCTGTGATGAGGCAGACCACTCGGTGACCAGCCGTAGCTTTGCTACTGACCGGGTCTTCTTCCAAAGGCCTTTGGTATATCTTTCTTTCTTTCTCTGTATCATTCTTTTTGTATGGAATATGCATTGGGAATCATTGGACTTATCATTTACCAAATTAAACTTGTGTTAATCTTAATTTCCTTCTCTTCATCCGTTCTTTCTCACGACATCCGGACTGGGGTGTTGAGGGTTGCTTATTATATATGGTGAAATAATTGGAGCTCAACACCTGCTACCGTGCTGAGTGGGGCACACCCTGGTCTCAGTATAAATGATGAGACCGGACAAGCGGTTCCCAAAGAAGACGTTTTTTCTTTAGCCTTTAAGAACCAGTAAACCCCAGACCTTAAAGGGCTGTGCCTATTCTCATAGAATCTAGGGTTATGTAACCCCAGATTCGTAAGAGAGAAGCGAAAAGGCTTCGAGTGCCTAAATACGCAGTCAGAGGCACCCTGCGCAAATGAACATGGAGGATAAATCAGGGCGGAGGCTGATATGACTAACCTGCTGCTGTGGATAGTGATGACACAGCTTAACAAACTGTAACAGTCCAGAAAAGCAGGGGCAAAACATAACAGAAGGAAAAACATCAGCAGCTGGATCATAATGACGCAGCACAACAACCTCCTGCGTGCTTCAAGTGGCCAGAGCAGAGGGCATCTGTTCACTACACGGGAAAACGCGCAGTGCAAGGCCAGCTGTGGTTCTCAAGGAGTCCACAGGGGGATTCGCCTGTTAGGAGTGGACGACTTCCCTCACAGTCCATGGCCGAAGACGTTCTTTTGTGGTTTTGCTCCAGTTCAGCTGAACCCGCAGCCTCTGGATCGGGTCACAGTTCCTCCTGCAACCCATGGAGGAGCCGCAGGATCAGCGGAAAAAAAAAATTTAGATAATCAAATTTGACCTTATATTAAATATTTAGTTTTTCTTGCTGTCGTATTGTTGAACAGTATAGAATTAAAGCATAATTAAAAGCTTTTAAAACAACTAAGTTTTAACTGAGTTAACTGAGTGCTGTTGCAAATGGCAGCTGCTTTTGGATCACGCATGGATGCCAGACTAATAATGAACGCAGCTATTTGCAGTTTTAGTGAGATACTAACACTACAGGTGTTACAGAAACATATTGGCATCAACTCTTCCCAGAATTTGACAACTTTGTACTGAAACGTCCAGTATTGCACATTCATTGAGGCAACTGGACAGGGGTGTTTTTTGTGCTTCCGATTTCATTGCGCATGTCAGTATATCATGCTGCACATGTTTTTGCGGATGCTGTCAGATTTCAAGAGGCGCAAACGTTTCGTTTGTGACTCTGTCTCTAGGCAGCGAGAGCGCCAGAGAGGGAGATAGAGAGATCCATCACAGGACCAGATCACCAGGGCCGTAAAATGGGGGGGCCAATGGCCCCCTGGCACCCCCTGTTCCGGCGCCACTGGGCCACACACAATACTGAGCCTCATTTTGACTTGTTTTAAGTACATTACATCAAAGTTGAATCAGCCTGTAGTGTGTTTTTCCATTGATGATTTTTGTGTGATTTCGTTGTCAGCACATTCAACTTTGTACAAAACAAAGTATTCAATGAGAATATTTAATTCATTCAGATTTAGGATGTGTTATTTGAGTGTGCTCTTTATTTTTTTGAGCAGTGTACATAACTCCAAGTCCACTAACAGCACATAGTTTCTATTTGTTTGTCTGTGCAGAATTCTGTTTTAGAACCACAGTCCTTCTTGTGGAAAGAGAAACAAATAGTCTTACTAAAATTCAGCCTCAGTGGCTGAAACCACACAAATATTTTTACTTTTAAATCTAGTCAATTCCTCTTAGTTATTTGGTCAAATTCCCTGTAGGAAAACTTGGTCTGATCATGACAATATGCACAGATTTGATGTTACGACAGTTTGTTAAAAAAATATGCACCCAGAGTCATTCTTCTCAAGTCCAAGTCAACTCTCAAGCCTTTTGCCTAAAGTCTGAGTCTGATTTTATTTTAATATTGTGGGAAAGCCATGTTTTAAATCTATATTTCAAACCCTGTTTGTTGAATCTACATAATAAACATGCTATAAATGACAACATATTGAAAGAAAACATAGCGAGTAAATGAGAGAGAGAATGTGGATTTTTAAATGCACAGCCCAG
The DNA here is from genome assembly GCA_036173005.1 of Crenichthys baileyi. Taxonomy (NCBI): domain Eukaryota; kingdom Metazoa; phylum Chordata; class Actinopteri; order Cyprinodontiformes; family Goodeidae; genus Crenichthys; species Crenichthys baileyi. The sequence goes on from JAHHUM010002099.1 coordinate 300,843, forward strand.
GTAGTGCTTTATTTTACGCCAGAAGTACGTTTATAATGTCAGATCAAGCTTAGATAGGTTATGTTTATTTAGTTCTGAAAGTCATTTAATATAGTCTTGTTACAATAAAACTGTCATGGTTTTTTTAACTGTCTTGACCCACATGAAGATAACACTCAGGAGGCAGAGAACAGTTTAACAAGTTTATTTTTACAGAACTGGATTTGGAGATGGACCCGGGACTGAAAACACACCAACTGCAAGGAGAAGGAGAACAGGTAAGTCGGATTTATTTCAGGGATGAAAATTTTGTTAGTGAAGACGGATTCTGTTTACAAGAGAGATGAGGAGTAACTGCCAAGGGGAGAGCGATGTGGAGCCTGGGAGGAGAGCTGCAGAGCCGCTTTGTGGTGAATATGATCCAAGGTATGTAATCGTCGGCACAGGTGGTGGTTATGGGTAAACCCACAGCGGTGCAACTTTCTTTCAGGAAGAGGGACGCCAGTCTGAGGTTGGTACTGCACCTGTTGAAGGTTTTTGGAGAGGAGCACGGTGGAGGGTGAGCAAGGTTCGCTTTACTTGAGGCCTAGAAGTCAAGGAGCAAAGGGGCTGCCAGCTGGAACTTGATCCAAGAAGGAGTACTTGGAATCTTTGGATCTTGATCTTCTGTCCGAAGACAAACTGGAACTGGAGCCAGGACTAGGAAGTCACCTGTGAAGGAGCAAACAAGGAGGTAAGTTACTATAAGTTCTTAGCATAGAAACTAATAGCCTTGGCCAGTTAGGTTTACCGCAGTTGGCTAACACTCAGGCACTGAAGTGCCGACAGCCTGCTCCCTTTATACTCCTGAGATGATGATGATGATGCGCTGCACCTGTTACTCTCTCCCACTGGATGCTCTGGTGCCATCTAGTGATTAAACAAAGTAGCAGGCAGAAAGGAGACAGTCTCCCAGGCTCTGACAAAAACCTGCAAAAAGCATGCATCACATGTAACTACAGTCTGTAGTTCACAAACTGTCTTGTTTCATTCTTGATTACATGAGATAAAATTTGTATATAACACTTGAGTCAAAGACCACAAGTTCAAATCAACGGTCAGATCTTCAGTGCATGAGTCTAGGTCAATTCTTATTTTTTTTTGCAAAGTGTGCCTTGAATTCAAGTCTAAAACTCCAATCACCATCTCTGTGCTCCACAGACTCAGTGTTATTTTTTGTAACGTTTTCTGTTAAGGTAAACAGAAATGACATCCGTAGTAAGCATTTTTTTAGAGACAGAATGTATACTTTGAAGCTTAAAGGTGAAAGTAAAAGACGCACAAGGGACTGGAGGAGAGTCAGTTTATTCAACTGACCCAGCTGCGGCTGACTTATTGAGGAGTCAGTGTAAACTAAGTAATGGGCCAGGTGAGGCAGTTCTCTCCCTCCATGAGACTCTTCCCTTTGCACTGACAGATTGATACACTGGGTGGGTTGTTCTCTGCAGCCTTCTTATCATCATGATTAGATGGGTCACTGAGGGGCTTGTATTACCATGCATTAAGGTTGCAGTCTCCTGAGTAGGACCACTTGCTTATTGAGATCATTCAACACCACTTTGCTGCTACAGATACATTCTATCTACAGCTTTTTGTTGCACCACAGTCTTGGATTGCAACAGTATTTGTATATGCTTGCACAACTGAAAAATATATATTTATTATGACCACACGAACAGAGAAGGTCGTTGCTGTTCTTTTCATCTCCACATAGCGACCTGCCATCGGTGCGACCTGCCATCGGCGCGCATTGCGTGGTGCTGTTACAAATGGCAACTGCTTTTGGATCACGCATGGATGCCAGACTAATAATGAACACAGCTATTTGTAGTTTTAGTGAGATACTAACACTACAGGGGTTATAGAAACATATTGGCATCAACTCTTCCCAGAATTTGACAACTTTGCGCTGAAACGTCCAGTATTGCACATTTATTGAGGCAACTGGACAGGGGTGTTTTTTGTGCTTCCGATTTCATTGCGCATGTAAGTATTACACGCTGTGCATGTTTTTGCGGATGCTGTCAGGTTTCAAGAGGCACAAACGTTTTGTTTGTGACTCTGTCTGTCTCTAGACAGCGAGAGCGCCAGAGAAGGAGAGAAGGAGATCCATCACAGCCTCTCAGCACAATCGGGTCAAGCCCACGTGAATTTTTAGTTGGGACCAGATCACGGCCGGCCAGGGCCGTAAAGTGGGGGGGCCAATGGCCCCCTGCCCCCCCCCCCATTCCAGCACCAATGGTAAGAGGGCGAATGTTTATCCCTCAAACACAGTCACTAATGGTGTTATGCGAGTGTAGTGAGAGAGTCAACACAAAAGCTATACCTCTAGATGTGCCACCTGTTGAAGGGGGTGATCTATGGACATTGCATGGACCAGCAGATGGAGAACAAAATGTCAATAAGAAAAAGAGAGACACAAATCTTCATCCACAAGACAGTTCCACATCGGCTGAAGAAGCAGCTGCACCGGAAATGTTGCCCTCAGACTCTATGCCAGGAAACTCTGCTGAGTCAATCATAAGAGCAGTGGGAGATCTGTTAGCAAAGGCACTGAAGCCTGCACAAGAAAGTAATGTCTTCAGGCGTCTCCGACCATATTCTGGGATAAGTCCCACACCTCCTGCAGAGGAAAGTTTGGATACATGGCTGGAGCAAGCACAATTAATGGTGGATGAGTGTGACTGTTCCATTCGTGAGAAGCGGAAAAGGATTGTGGAAAGTTTGAAAGGGCCTGCGCTAGAACTCGCACAAGCCGTGAGGGCTAATGATCCCGATGCAACTCCTGAGGAATATATTGAGGCCCTAGAAAGAGCATTTGGATCGCCAGAGAGTCCTGAGGATCTCTACTTCTCCTTCAGAGCCTTACTCCAAAGTGCAGATAGAAGACTTTCCGATTTTTTAAGGAGAGTGTAGCGAAATCTCATAAAAGTTGTCCAGCGAAGAGGGATAACTCCCAATCAGAGAGACAGTGCATGTGTGGACCAGCTCCTTCATGGAGCCACAGAGTCTGAAATACTGCTACTACAGTTAAGTTTAAGAGAGAGAAAGAGTAATCCCCCTCCATTCCTGACACTGTTAAATGAAATCAGAGAAGAGGAGTTTCAACAATCTGTGCAGAAGAAACAGGTTGCTCAATTAGCTAGGCCAGTTGTCAGGCAGGTGAGGGTGGAAGTTGAGAAAAAGTCAGAGTCTGAAGTTCAGGAGCTACAAGCTTAACTTAAAATGTTGCAGTCCCAAGTGTCTGAACTAAGAGCCGCCTCAAAGTCTCAAAAAGTATTTCACAATTATGAATTAATGCCCAGAAATACTGATGAAGTTCGGGAGTTAAGAAAACAAGTTGAAGATGTTCAACGTCATCTCAATATGATGGCTGTGACGCACACAAACCCTCAGCACACCAAAGGTGCTGGATAGAGACCAGATATCAAAACAAATAAAGTGAATAAAGCTCCTCCTCACACTAGCAGCCAAAGAAAAACGCAAACCAGCCGTGATGAGGAAGATTTCTTCTGTTATAGATGTGGGGAGGGAGAACATGTGTCTTCTCATTGTCCGGCCCCTGAAGACAATGCCAAAGTCATTCAGAAACTGATTCGTTCCTTAAGAAGACAGAAAAGGAACAATGAGTCAACCAAACAAGACAAAGGGACATCAAACACCAACTGCTCTGTCAAAAGGAATGCAGTAGATACCCGACAGGCAACAGGCCTCCCAAAGGGATTAGTCGGAGAGTCTTCCCTCAGTAAAGTTATCACTGAAGGCCAGCCCACCACTGCACTGATGGACAGTGGTTCTAGTGTTACCGTAATATTTGAGAGCTGGTACTCAGCCCATTTGTCCCACTTACCTCTCCATCCGATTTCCAGCTTGGCCCTTTGGGGCCTCAGTGAAACCTGCTATACGTACAAGGGCTATATAGCTATGAGCATTGAGTTCTTGGAGGATGGTGCTCCCACTGAGCCAAAGACAGTATTAGCTGTGGTTTGCACTGACACTAAGGGTCCAGATCAGGCCCCGGTAATTATAGGGACAAACGCATATTGTTTTCGTTATCAGCCCAAGACCCAGGATGGAGTTGAAGGCCATGGACTGGCTCAGTCATGGCGAGTTTGTGTTAAACCAACACAGACATTTAAACAGAAACACCCATTTGGCCAGCAGGATGGTAATGTTGGACACATAAAATGGATGGGTCCTGGGCCTCTTATGGTCCCCCCTGGTGGTTCAGCCCTAGCTGCCTGTAAAGTCATTGCAAAAGAGTCCTGGGAGCAGGATATGTTAGTAATTGAGCCTCCCGAGTTGCCCTTTCTCCCAGATGGAATAATGGTGCCCCCAGATGTTCTCCTACCATCTGACATGACATGACAGCTTCTCACTGGTGTTAAAAAATTGTCAATAAAACCCAAATCCATCCCTAAAGGCACCATTGTTGCTTATATTCACAAGGCAAACATTGTGACCGAGTTGCACAAAGAAAAAGAGTCAGGTCAAACAATAGATCCTGGATTGTTGGAGTTTAAGGACTCCCCAGTCCCGAGTGTTTGGAAGGAGAGGCTTGCTCGTAAGCTATCAGAGAAAGCTGGAGTGTTCTCCCTTGAGGAATGGGATGTTGGACTGGCAAGAGGTGTTGAACATATCTCAGTGATTCCTGACCTTTTCGAGGACGATCAAGATGTCTTGCCCCTGCAGATATAGATGACATGTGAAGCCACTTGCAAAAACTGCTGGCAGCAGGAATAATCAAGGAGTCACATAGCCCTTATGCTTCGCCCATAGTGGTTGCAAGGAAAAAGAATGGCTCCATCAGGATTTGTATTGATTACCGCACCCTGAATGCACGAACAAGCCCTGATCAATACACAGTTCCCTGGATTGATGAAGCATTAGATTGCATGACAGGAAGCCGCTGGTTTTCTGTATTGGATCTACGAAATGGTTATTACCAGATTGCTATGGCTGAGCACGACAAGGAGAAAACAGCCTTTTTCTGCCCGCTGGGGTTCTTCCAGTTTGAGCCTATGCCCCAAGGCATTACAGGAGCACCCGCAACCTTCCAGCGGTTAATGGAGAAGGTTGTCGGAGACATGAACGTCCTGCAGTGTTTAGTGTACCTGGATGACCTAATAGTGTTTGGCCGGACACTGGAGGAACAAAGTTTTGGACCAACTGCAAGAATATGGCCTGAAAGTATCTATCAACAAATGTCTGTTTTGTCAACCTTCAGGTTAAGTATGCCGGCCATATTGTGTCTGCTTCAGGCATAGCTACTGACCCAGAGAAAATCCAAGCGGTCACTAACTGGGAACAGCCCACCGACTTAAAGAGCCTCTCGTCATTTTTGGGGTTCTGTGGGTACTACAGAAGATTCATTGCCAACTACTATTCCATTGTGAGACCCCTGACAGACTTAACCAAAGACTACCCTCCTGTTAAGAAAGGAAGGAAAGCAGTCACACACACTTCTGCCTACCTAAAGAAATCTGAGCCTTTTGGAGACAGATGGACTTCAGCCTGCACTTCTGCCTTTAGGAAAATCATTCAGTGCCTTACACATGCACCAGTCCTCACCTTTGCAGATCCAACTAAACCCTGCACATTACATGTGGATGCCAGTTTTGATGGGCTAGGTGCTGTGCTCAACCAGGAACACCCAGAAGGCTTGCGTCCTGTAGCCTTTGCCAGTCGAAAGCTGAGAAACTCTGAGAGAAATTATCCTGTCCATCAACTCGAGTTTTTTGCCCTCAAGTGGGCGGTTGTCGATAAGTTTCATGACTACCTGTACGGAGCCAGGGTTCACAGTGAGAACAGACAACAATCCACTTACCTATGTTCTCACTATGGCCAAGCTTAGTGCAACTGGTCATAGGTGGCTTACTGCTCTGTCCACCTATGATTTTGGCATACAGTACAGGCCAGGCAGGGAGAACATTGATGCTGACCTGCTTTCCAGGAATGCCAACTCAGAAGAGGAGGGAAGGATACCCCCCTCAGGGGTGAAAGCCCTATGTCAAACTTTGAGTGTGAAAGAGGTCTCAGGAAACATACGTTATGTGGATCAGTTGGGTGTCTCACCATCCGCGATTCCTGATTTATATGTGTACCCCATCTTCCAACCCAGTGCCACAGTTGAGTATGACAGACCTCCAAGACGAACAAGACCTGGATTAAAAATTAGATAAGATCTAGAAACTGGCCCTGTAGCTTCCAAAGCAATCACCAGGAAGCCGTTCTGCTGCAACGAGAAGGGGATAAGTTGTATCTAAAAAATGGACTGATGTATAGGAGGATTTTAAGGCCAACCGAGAAGGAAGTGTTCCAGGTTGGCGCTATCACCCAAACATCAGCTTTAAGTTTTAACGCTGTTGCATGAAAAACAACCGAGTTGGTGCGGGATCGATTCTATTGGCCCAAAATGGCACACCACATTGAACATTATGTCAAGACCTGTGGGGTATGCGTGGCTCACAATACCCTGCCTTGCAAATCTAATCCACTGCACCAGATCACAAACTGAGGCCCACTAGACTTGGTCTGTATCGACTTTCTGTCAATCGAGCCAGATTCTCGTGAGGTGGCCAACGTTCTTATTATTACCGATCATTTCACTCGGTATGCCCAAGCCATACCCACCAGCAACCAAAAGCTACTACAGTTGCTAAAGTTCTGTTGTAAAAGTTCTTTGCACACTACGGCCTCCCATGTCGTATCCACTCTGACCAAGGTCGTGATTTTGAGAGTTCACTGATAAAAGAGCTCCTCAATATGCTGGGGATAAAGAAATCAGGAACTACCCCATAACATCCCCAAGGTGATCCTCAGCCAGAGCGCTTTAATCGTACTCTCCTGTCTATGCTGGGGACTCTCGATCCTAAGGACAAACAGAAATGGAGTCATCATGTGGCATTTATGGTGCATGCCTATAACTGTACTCGCAATGAGGCGACAGGATATTCACCATACTTTCTGATGTTTGGACGAGAGGCGCGCCTGCCTGTGGACATATGATTTGGCCTGTCCCAAGATTGGGAGGAAGTAACAGAACGTCATCAATATGTGGACAAACTGAGAAAAGAGTTACGTCAGGCGTACCAGCTGGCGACTGAGGCTTCTGGAGGTTTCTTCCTGTTAAAAGGGAGTTTTCCCTCTCCAATGTTGCTACATGCATGCTCAGTATGAGGGATTGCTGCAAAGTCAACGCCAGTGACTGTCCACTGTCTCTACATGCTCATCCGGGAGGAGTGAATGCTGCAAGTCACTGACTGGATGCAATCTGCTGGGTTTATTTAGACAGAAAAACCTTTTATCCAATTTGAAAAAATAACTAACTCTGACTGCACTGTACAATGGTTAGGACTACTTGGAATGTATGTACCTGACATTTGTGAAGTGCCTTGAGACAACATGTGTTGTGAATTGGCGCTAATTAAATAAAACTGAATTGAATTGAATTGAATTGAATTGAATTGAATTGAAAAACAATCATCAGAAAAAAATAAGCGAGGCTATGACCCCAGGGTACGAGCCCAGGGCCTTCAGGAAGGGGATCGAGTTCTCATTCAACCCTTGGGTATCCCTGGAAAACACAATTGCGAGAGAAATGGAATCTGCAACCTTATGTGGTTGTAGGAAAGCTTCCGAACTTACCTGTTTATCTGGTAAAACCAAAAAGTGGAAGAGGAGTAGTAAAAACTCTTCACAGAGACCATCTGCTACCAATAGGGTTTCTGGTGAGGATTCCTCAAGCCTCAGAAAGAAGCTGTTTGCCTCAGAGACCTTCCACTGGTCTCTCCAGAGTGAGGTATGAGGTGCAACATCCAGCAGAGGAAGTGAAACATGATTATTTTGAGTATGATGAAGACTCTCAGTATTATTGCAGAGGGGATGATAATGATGCCTGGTTAACCTGGCCTCCACCTGTTAAGTTTTTGTCTCTTGCTAATGAAAGATCTGATGCCATCTCTGAAAGAGATCAGGGAGGACCAGCTATGTCGTGCAATGAGGAGGAAACGCTTGACCACAATGCAGCGGTAGAACAGGACACCAGTAGTGTTACACTTTCATCGGGGGACCCTGTGGTGGACACAGGACTGGAAGTGGGAGACATCCTGACATCCAGTAAGTCCGATGATGAAGTTTCCTTTACCAATATTCCTACTGCTAAACGACTGGTTAAGCCAGTCATCCGCTTGAGCTATGATGAGCCTGGAGAGCCCACAAATAAGCCATTGGTCATAGGGAGGTGAGGATATACATATACATAATGAGAGACAATGAGGGAGATCCTAATATTGACTGCAATCCTGCAGTGTCCCAGTTCACAGAGCAGGAAAGTGCAGAGAACTATCTGATGGGGACATCTAGACATTTAGGACGGGGAGGGTGTAACCAAGTATAAATATATTTTTGTTGTTTTGGAAAATAACAAAAAATAACAAAAAAATGTGTTGGAGTTCATATTTTAAAACAGGAGGTAAAAATTTACAAGTCTTTTGAAAAGGATTAAAATAAGCAGGTGTTCATTCCAGAGAGAGAGAAAATAAGAAACAGTCTAAGTAAAATAGTCTGTTAAAATGTTGGGTTCTGTAACTTTAAGGCTGAGAACTATGGGGTAAGAACGCTGTCAAAAACAATGTGTATGTAAAGACGGAAATGTGTGCATAGTAGTCAATAGTTGTGCATAAGTAAAATCCAAAAGAGGTATTGTATATTTTCTCTATAAGAATACAAAATAAAATGTTACAGTTTCAAGAAATTATCAACACAAAGTTCAAGTTTACAATTGTGTTTTTTTCTTTATGAAGACAATATGCTATAACAGTTTGTGAATACGATTTCTTTTCTATGAGAACACGAATTTACATCAGCGACTTGGCGTCACGGGATCTCAGGCCGGTTGGTGGAGCACAGAGTTAGTCGATTCGCGTTGCGCATGTGCTGTCACACTCCTCACCGCCAGTAAACGTAGTGCCAGGATTGGATGACGGAAAAAGGCAATGGGAGATAATTCAGTCTAAAAGGAACATTAGGAACAGAGAGGAGATGGGGGGGGGGGGGGGGGAGGGAATCAAGAGTATTATAAATAAAGCATTGTTCTTATTTTTATGAAATACAAAACAGAATATAGTGGGTAGAGTTATACAGTGATGTACAGTAGGTGGCGGTATGCACCTCTGAATTTGTTGCGTACCGCCAGCAGAAGAAGAAGAAGAAATAGCAGCACTAGCGCTAAGATACCTCACCAACAGCTTCAACCATCAGTCTGTTGAATGTGTCGTCTCGGGCAGCTTCAGACAAGAAAGGGCGGGCCTTGAAGCGAGGATCTAATGCTGACGATAAATACAGCTTGTCCTTCAGGGTCACATATCTTAAAGAGATTTAACATATTTAAATTACACTTATGACATTGGATATTGTTAATAATACAATAATATAAATTAATATATGTGTATACACAGCAAGACAGACACCTAGACATACCTTGAATTTAAGTTGTCATATGCAGACTTGACTTCTATAATCACCATGGAGTCACGTGGGGCGCAGATCATCTGGTCCAGCAGCTGTGGGTGCAGAGGTCCAATGACTGATAGAGTTGGGGACCTTTCCTCAGACATGACCAGTGTGGCTGCTTTCAGTGGCTGCAGAGCTTTCACCACATCTTCTGCAACTGTTATGTCAGCCTCTGTCAGGGTGCAGAGATCCTTTTCATTCCTCCGTACTTCAGGTGACAGCAGAGCTGCTGAGATTGCTGGTTGCTGCTCCAAGAAACTGAGCTGTTCCAGCGTGTCACCACATCAATCACCAGCTTATGTAGAGGCAGGCCCAGCAACCTTTGCTTCTCTTTAAGCTTGTGGCTTGCTGTGGTGCTACGGTGAAAAATTATCCAATGCGCCTTACTCTACCGAGCAAGCGTGCCACAGCTGAGACTTTGAGTGCTGCTTGTGAAGCTAAATTGAGAATGTGTACGAAACAGCCGACGTGCAGAAGGTCTATCACTTCCACCGTCCTGACAATATTCGCAGCATTGTCCGTTACGATGGCTGGTTCTTTGTCTGTTAGTTCCCATTCTCCAATTGCTGTAGGACATGACATACTAGGTTTGAATTGTTGTCGATGTAGTGAGCATTAATGGTCAGGTAAGATTCCGTTGCTCTGGGTGTCCAACAGTCACAGGTAAGGGCGACTCTTGCTGCTGATTTAAGTGATTTTGCAATGCCATGTTCACATCTGTGTACATGTTTGGGACTGTCACTTCACTTTAAGTTCCAAGTTCAATTTGTGTGTGGGTAAAACGTGGCGTGGCTCCAGAGTCTTCATAAGGACGCGGAAAGCGTCATTTTCAACTACGCTGTATGGCCGTATGTCCTTACAGATGTATATAGCGACAGCCTTCGTTATTTTCTGGGCTCGCGGAGAGTTTGCTGGTAACTTGCTTACACAAATGCCTTCTCGAGTTGCATGTGCCTTGGGACAGATGCAGATAGCGTTTGCTGATGGTGTCTTGTTAAATGGTTTCGGAGATTTGTTGTGTTTCCACAGTATTTCACCTCCATGTAACAAGTCTTGCACACTGTTCAGCTTTTATCCAGTTCATTGCTGCCTTTGTGTTTTTTTAAAATCCAAATATTTCCAGACATCTGCCTGCACGTTTGTTGGTGGTGCTTTCAAAGCTCCCCCCATCTTGCTTAGTTACGCTACACGCCTAGCTACAAGATCTTGCGTTTCACGAATAGTCACATTTATTGGTGGTTGGCAAACCAACTTAGGGTGTATTTACCGGCAACTACCGGACTGGAGTGTGGACGTCGATGAAAATCATGGGGAAAAGACGTATTAAAAGGACCTATTTAAGAGTTTTGTGAATTGATATCGAGTCATTCAAAGGAAAATCAATTCAAATCGATTAATTGATTTTTTTAAACCCAGCCCTACTCACCACCCATGCCAAGTCCTTTCTCTCCTGTGCCGTGCAGCGCCTATACCACACTTGAGGGACAGGATGCTTCAATTTTGGCCCTGTAAAAGTTTGGGTGCAGCTGAGTAGAGAGTCCAGTCCTTTTCAGCTTTCTGAGAAAGAAGAGCAGTTGATGGGCCTTCTTTACCAGGTGGGAGGTGTTCTCAGTCTTGGAGAGGTCAGAGGAAATGCGAATATCCAGGAACTTTATGCTGTCCACACACTCCACCACCTCCCTCTGTATGCAGAGAGGAGCACGTTCAGTCCTTTTGGCCTTCTTGTAATCCACCATCAAGGCAGGTGATGGCTAATTTTTTTGGCTCGTGCTGCAGGGAGCTACAGGGAGGGGTTGAAGATGCCCAAAAAAAAAACCTGCAAGTTGGTTTGCACATTTTTTAGCGTCCGACTTGACACCATGTCTGGACCTGCAGCCTTGTTGATGCTGACCTTCTCCATAGTGGAGGTCACTTGGTGCAACTGCAGGTTGAGAGGCTGATGCTGCAGCAAGGACTGGGCTCTGAGGCAGCGAGGAGCGGGCTCTGGTGCTCTGAGGCAGCTAACGAAACATCCGGCTATGCCACTGACTGCACAGCTACAGGAGTTAAATTCTCACCCAGCTGCACAGCAAAGGTAGCTGGATCATCCATATGTAGCCCACACTAGGCCAGTCTTGTAACGGTTTCTGATTATTGATTATAAATATTTATCAAAATTATTTAAAAAAATCAAAATTCAGAAGTACTAAATTCTAACCTAAATTCATTACTTATGAATATGAATAGGTACCAAAAATACACTCTAAGGTTGTGATTATTGGGCACACAGCACTAAAGTATTACAATTAGTTATTTGTCATTAATAATGGAGGATTATTAACCAAAATCATGCTAAAAGTCAAAATAAATAGTTAAAATAAGGATGTGCACTGAGTATAGGTGGAAATCAAACCAGCAGTTTATGGACTGGGAATTAATTAACCTTTGGATTGACTTTAGAAAGTAGAACAAAGTTAATAAAATGGTGAAGCTTCGTCTTATTCGGTGATGTGTCTCACTAGTAGCCGTCAGCTGACAGAACGGTAGAACCAGGCCACTTAGACACCGTATAGTGTAGAGCGGCTCGGTTCTGAGCCCACTGATACAGCTATTGGCGAAATGATCTGAGATTAAGCGGTAATAAACTTACAAGCGGAAACCAGTGTGAGAACAAAGGGCAATAAACCGCTGAGACACTGGGGGCCTTAACATGAGGTACAGATCGCAGCCTTGTGTCTGCTTCCAAGTCCACTTTAACTCCAACTGATTCAGGACTCAGTTGATCAAAAACACAGTGAACACACTGACATTCAACTTTGCTGTACGCAGCCAAGCTTCACACTCCAACAGTATTAGAACAGTAATCAAAACCAGCTCAATAAGACATTGCATACGCATACAAGTTAATGCATTGAATTAAATGTGGCGACCCTAGATCACCTTAATTTCCTATAAGTTGCAGGTATGAAGAAAAGGGCTACAGTAGTTGGAGTAGTTACTCGTGAACTTGTGAAAGTGATAACTTCCACTGAAGTTGCTTGGTCCTTGGACTGGCTGGATTCTTCTGCCATGATATTGCCTGGACCAAAATGCAAACTGGACCAGAGCAGATGCATGATAAAAAGAAAATTTTTGCAAAGTTGCATCTGAACAAAGTATAAGACCTCTGAAAAACAACAGCTAATCTGCAGACATCAGACAGACATCAACCTAACTGAAAGGCTAGTAAGGGAAAAATCATTCAGAAAACTACTACTGAGAGTTATTGCCTTAAAAGATAGTCATACAAGCTGAATTATGGGGTGTACTGTATAGTTTTCTTTCTCAAATTGTATTGAAAGTCCACAGCAGCAGGTTAGTCATGTCAGCCTCCGCCCTGATTTATCCTCCCTGTTCATTTGCGCAGGGTGCCTCTGACTGCGTATTTACACACTCGAAGCCTTTACGCGTCTCTTTACGCTTCTGTTGGGACCACAGCCATGGATTTCAACCTTAAAACTCCGGTATAAACTTTTCTGGAACTTTCAAAATAAATTGGATTAACCTACTTCCAGCACAGCCAGGAAACGAGATAACTTCGGACTTCCTGTGACGTCAGGTCCAAATAAAAGCACCGCTCTTGCTACATCCTGCGTCTTCCACACGGCCTCCAGAGGGACCGGATAGGGGGGACAAGCGCGCTAATGTCTCTTTGCTGGCACAGTCACAGCTCCGGAGGTAAGCTGGAAGCTAACCCTTTGTTCACAGAGCTCTCTTCCAACTTCGTCGTCGCCCCGACAACGTTTCCTCAGCACGGTTCATGAGGTTAGGTTTTGGGCAGAGAAATAGAAGTAACAGAGAAAGATTAATGATCTAAACGTTTTTCATTTTATGAAGTTTGGTTTTGTTTGTGTTGAACTCAGCTATCTTGGTGCTAGCAGACTATCTGCGGCACACGTGCTCAGTTTTCTGTTCTGTGTTTGTGTGTTTTAAAAGTTAAGTAAAACTTTATCTAAAGGGGTGATTTTAACACAGAAGATTGATCATAACGCGCCGTCCGCGCTTGTGCATTTTAACCCTTTTATTGACGGTATTTTTAAAGGTGTGTGTTTGATTCTGGTGTTCTTAGCTTCAACTGCTAACCGGTAAGAACACATGCTTGCTGCTAAATAATATTTACCACGAAAGGTTTAGTTTTCAATCCAGTAAATAATATGTCCCTAACATTATTTTACTAAACTTGATAACTAAGTAAACACCAATAAGCTCCATTTCTCCAGAAAGATTTGGCTCTTTTCCAAAATATTTCCTTGAAAAATTTTACCATTTCCTTAATAATATTTCTTTAGATATTATTTTAATAAATAAAGGCAGCTAATGAGACACCGTTGAGAATTAGTCATCCACAAGGTTGGTTTTATTCAGCAGATCATTCTTTAAAACATTATTTTATTAAAATAATATTTTTTTTGATCTTGCATTGTGAATGGTTGTCTAAAGGTATGCTGATTATTGCCTAAGTTAGTTCCAAGACTAACTTAACTTCATTTCCAGATTCTTCAAGATAATCCTTGGTTCTCAAACATAAATAACATTGCATGGTAATGTCGCATCACTCTTTTGGTCATGGTTTTCAATCATCTTTAATCAACTTGTTTATATTGTACATAGTCCATTAGTCTTCCCTATTCTTTAATTCTGCTTGGTAGTTTAGTTGGATTGTGTTAGCATAGTAAAGAGTTTGTTGATTGAAATATGTTTGACTTTGAGTTGACATATTTTTGTTAATAAATTCTTGTATTTTAAGAAATTGTGTGAATTCATTCCATGTGTGTGCAGAGTTTTGATGTTCAATAATGTCAGAGCTTGGCTCACACCAATGTCATTGATATAAATGTTCTGAAGGTTACTTTCCTGTTTTCCTCTTATTTTCTCAACCGTTGCCAGGATCGGCATCCTTTCTGCTCCATTACTGTAATGCACCTTGTATGCGCGGAGCTAAGATTAAGAGAGAGCTAACGTCGGCTGGTGTGACAGCGTATTTCTGACTGTCGGCTCACTTGACCGCTGTAGCAGGTAGCAGGAGGAATAAACATAGTGGTCAAAATACATAAACAGAGACCATAAAGTGCATCTTTTAAAGAGAGAACAAGAAGGAGGAGGGTTCGGGGCTAAAGCCCCCAATATTTCAAGACCCTAAAAACGCCCCTTAAGTAGGCACCAACATTATAGTGTGACAAAATTGAGTATGTGCGATGCAAAACCCCTACGGCCCCCCCACCTCTAAAATGAATCCGGCGCCGCTGCCTCTTACCCTAACTCCTTCTAGGGCTTTAATAGTCATCAATGTTTCTTCAATGTGCTCAACCGTAGCATCTATGGGGACCTGTTTCACTACAAGAGCATGGGATGCATCTAATCCCTCCCCCTTACACCAGTTTTCTAACAGTGACATTCTGTAATTTTTACTGAATTATTTCCTGCTTTGAAAAGTCCTTATTATTTCTTCCTTTATTTCTCAAACTGCAGATTCACTCAAACAGAGGTAGTAATCTGGATCAGTCACTACCAACAAAATAGTTTAATTGAACAAATCTTGGGGTCTAGTTTTTTTTTTTCTACGTTGTGTCCCGTATGGGCCACCATTTATGTAGCCCTTTCAGTATCCAAAGCTGGATTTAGTGCTCGGGGTTCTATTTGTTTTAAATTGCACCCCAAGAATATTGGTTTCATTTCACTTACCCAACACTCATTTGTAGATTTTATAACCTTCTGCACATTGTTGACTTAACAACGACTGATCCACCAATACTGAGACTTTGTAAAATTAAAGTGTTAATTTACAAAGCTTCAAAATTTAAGTTTACGAAATATGAAACCTCAGAAATTTACTGTCCAACTAAACATTGCTGGAAACAGACTATATGTCTGGCAGAATAATTAAAATAAAAGACAGGAAAACACAAGAGCCTCTGACAAATAAATACCCTTTTCAAAAATGGGGACTCTCCCTTTCTTATATGAACTTGTAAACAATTTTGAAAAACCCTTGTTGCAACCTTTCCAAACGCAGAAGAATCCTTCAGTCTTAATAAACTAAACTAAATGTAATTGACATATTTTAAGTAGTGGGCCCACCAAAAATAACAAATAAAAGCTGGCAATATAGTCAATAAACCACCTCAGTTGCAGGCCTGATACTGAAGACACTCACCACTGCTCCTCGATATACTGTGATGGTTTATATAAGGTCCCGGTGACTCCTCTCCCTGAACATAAGTATATAAGACTATTTTACTTAGACTGTTTCTTTATTTGCTCTCTCTCTGGAATGAACACCTGCTTGTTTTAATCCTTTTTAAAAGACTTGTAAATCTTTACCTCCTGTTTTAAAACATTAACTCCCACACATTTATTTTTGTTATTTTCCAAAACAACAAAAATACATTTATACTTGGGAACCCAAAGGGTTCCAACAATGTGGGGAGTTTAAGTTTCATCGACAGTTTCAGTTTTTTATAAACATGTTCCAAAAATTTGATTTATTATTACTCTATTGCCATATGCAATTGCAGAGTCCTTTTTATATATTTTTTGTACAATGTCTTTTTGATTTTTGTCAATGCAGTGACAGTTTGACCAAAACTAGACACAAGAGGGAGTTCAGAGTTCAATACAAAAATGCTTCAAAAACAAAATAGAATTTTACTTAACATTTTGTTAAGGGCTTTTTCTGTATCTTACTGATTACTTTAAGTTTACTGTTCACAGGAATTTATTTTTTCTGACATTTACCAAAAACCTGACTTATTGCACTATAAGACAATTCACAATCTTTTTAATTTCAGGTTGTTTGCTTTTATTAACAACTATTTATTCATTTGTATTGCTGTGTCTCTTATGATAGTTAGATTTGTTTTGCAACCACTAACATTTGCACAAAAACTTTGTGCGACAGTCAAAGGAATCAAAGTGAATGTCTGTTTACAGTGCGTAAAGGCCTAGTGGTGAGGACAGCACAGGGAATTGTGGGATGTTGTCTACCGGATCAGGACTCGATTTATGCTGCACGAGTCCAGAAAAGGGACAGACACGTTGCTACAGACCACACCCATCAGGGAAATGCATTGTTTATCCCACTTCTGTCAGGAAAATGATTTAGGAACATCACATCAAAAATAAATAGACTCAGAAATAGTTTATTTCCAAATGCAGTGAAGAGTATTGACCCCTTGCAGGCAGACACTAAACATCCC
This sequence comes from Crenichthys baileyi, assembly GCA_036173005.1. Taxonomy (NCBI): domain Eukaryota; kingdom Metazoa; phylum Chordata; class Actinopteri; order Cyprinodontiformes; family Goodeidae; genus Crenichthys; species Crenichthys baileyi. The sequence goes on from JAHHUM010002099.1 coordinate 317,588, forward strand.
TGCTGACAATCAAACAAACCACCAGCCTATCTCAGACTGTTTCAGCACATGCTGGACTTTATGTTAATACTAAATGCCACATTTCATGTACATATTTTCTCTTTTTCTGTAAGTGTTTTTAAATTTTGCAAGTGTTTATGTCTGTGCAATACATGTGTATCTTTGGAGCCAGGTCTCAGCAAAATTTTATTATGGAGACATATTGACAATAAAGAATCTTGAACGTTGAATTACATTCCATCAGTCTTTAAAACAATCAATCACAGATCTCTATAGTGCTTTGTGCAGCACTAAGTACTGAATGAGCCACCAAGGATGCTTTGACATCAAATTCGTAAAACCGAGCAAAGGTGTGAGGAGATGCCCAGCTCACAGCAGCACAAATCTTCCAGAGATACTCATCTGAGCAGAACCCATGAAGAGCTTAGGCCCCTAGTAGAGTGGGCATGCAGGTCCTCTGGAGGCTGAAGCCCTTTTGAGCTATAGGCTAAGAAAATTGCAGCAGTGATCCAATGGGTGAGCTGCTGTTTTGACACCGGTTTCCCATAATGATTATTAGCCCAGGAGACAAACACTTGGTCACTTTTCCTGACCTGTTTTGTTCTCCTTAGGTAGATCCTTAAATCACATACAGGGCAGAAATTGTGCCGCAGCCCCTGCTCCTTTGAGGAGATAGGAGGGGGATAAAAGCCACCAACTCAATTGGAGAGTATGACCCCAGCACTGTAGGCTCAAGCAGGGTTGGGGTGCAAAACCACCCAGTTTTGTCTGGAGAAAATTTTGTGCAAGATGGGTGAACTGATAAAGTGTGGATTTCACCCACATGCTTCGCAGAGACCAGTGCCAACAGAAGTGTTTTTTTTAGAGCTACTATCTTTAATTCCACCTGATCCAGAGGCTCAAAGGGTGGGTTAGTGAGAGCATCCAGCACCAGGGGCAGATCGCATTACGGAGCCACAGGTCTCAAAACAGGGAGCTTCCTGCGAGCCCCTTGTATGATCCTGCCCACTAATTGGTGCTGGCCTGAATTTTTTTCTTCAAAACATACATGGCAGGCTGAAATTGCAGCTAAATAAACCTTAAACCAAAAGAATGGAAAAATCTTTTTCCATTCTTTTCCAGTCACAACCACAAAACACTGAAATTTTTTTTCTTGAATTTCAGAACACCATTTTTCAAAAATGGACCATTTGTGCTCATACCAAAACCTTGTAGCAGGCGCTATGGCAGTCTGTCTTGTGTCAATGATATTCTGAGGGAGCCCTACAGATTGCAGATTGAACCACTCACGGGCCAAGCCCACAGAGCCAGCCTTTCTGGATGGGGATGAAATATTTGTTCTTGTGCCTGAGACAGCAGATCCCTGCATGTAGGAAGAGGCCACGGCTCCTCCTAGAGGAGCTGTGTTGTTTCCGCTAACCAGTGTTAAACTGGCCAATGGGGTGCAATGAGGATCATTGTCAGGCCTTCTGCTGTGTTCTGATCGTGCAGGGAGAAGAACAGGGATTGTTCTCCTGTAAGTCAAACAGGTCCATGGATGGCTGACCAAACCTCTGCCAGCGCAGCTTGGCCACCTTCAGATACAAAGGATTCCCCCTGGAGAGAAGGTCTACTTCACAGTTCATTCCTCATGGGACGTGAGTGGCTCTCAGTGACAAAAAATATCTGCTGCTCCAAATGATCAGTTTGTGAGTCAGCCTGCGGAGCCTCAGTGACCTTAGACCTCCCTGGTCATGGTTTTTACTCTGTTCTCTGTTAGTCTCACTCTGTCCTGAGCTGAGTCCAGGGAGAGACCTATGAAGGACATGTGTTGAGAAGGAAGCAGGACACTCTTCTCCGTGTTTATTTTGAAACTCAGGGCCATCATGTACTGTGTTAATACAGCTGTGTTGTCTACAGATCCTTGGTGGGAGGACGAGGCGGCCAGCCAGTCGTCTATGTACATAGCCACTCAGATGCCACGCCTCCTGACCGACAGCAGCCTCTGTGCATTTCACAAACACTCTTGAGCTCAGAGACAGTCCAAATGGAAAAGGTATTCATAACAGTTTCCCTGAAATGCAAAGCTGCGTCACAAAAAGCTCCACCGTGGTGTTGGGTGCGCTACAGAGCTGCTCACACTAGAGAGAGGTCTCGCTCCTTCGAAAAAGTGTTATTGTGTTCACATTTTTCACATTTTTTAACCGCACCCTCAGCTCGTGGTCTGGATGCGACAGTTTGTGAACATTTCTTTTCAACAGAAAAATTTACTTGTGGGACTTGATCAGGGGTCGCTTTGGAATGAACACAGTCTCTGATTTTCTTTCAGTCATGCGCTGAATTCGGCTAAACTCTCCGAAGGGGTTCGGGAACGTAGCCGTGTAGGGAATCCATCGCTGCTGGATGGAGGGGTCAGGCTAGCCACTTCCTCTTTCTTACCACTTGAATGGAGGTGGGAGGTGGCTGGTCGGGGTGAGAGCTTTCAGGCTTCATGTGCCCCTGGGCTTTAGGGGCAGAGCGTTTCTGTGGTGCCTGTGCAGCTGATTCCACCTTAGATAGTCTTGAGATCCTAAAGGTAGAAGGAAAACAAGCTGCTGTGGTGCCAGTGGCAAACTTATGTCTGGGGAGGCACAGCTTCAAGGCCTCATTATCAGACAATGCTGTAACAACCTTTAAAGTGCTTGTGACACGCTTTTCCCACAAATGCAGAAATTAAAAAAAAACATCCATATATTGAAGGAATTGGGCAGTAATTGACATGGTATTAGGATATAAGACGTGAAAAAAGACATTTGTGACACAACTTAACCATATTTGAATGTTAAATTTGAACACTGACAACACTGACAAATGAATGACCTCTGAAATGCAGAGGGTTAGATTGATAGCTTTAATCAATATGTGCCTAAAGGAAGGGTTAAATGCAGAGGATATTTTCTCTATTGTGAGATCAATAAAGTCCATATATAGTCAGAGGCAAGGCAAGGCAACACTGCTACCAACTGCGGCACCGTGAAGTCTCTACTCTCTCTCTCTCTCTCTCTCCTCTCTCTCTCTCTCTCTCCTCTCTATATAATATATATTATATATATATATATATATATATGTATATTAAATGTATGTATTTGATGAAATCTGTGTTTTATTAGATTAACCAGTTTACATCATTTGTATTTGTGGTTATTTGTAGCAAGAAGGATGTAAAATTTTTATTTTTTCTGAATAACACAGTTGGGAGAACAGAGTGAGGTGGAGGCGCCGCTGTGACGAAAACTTCTATGATCTGTAGTTCCTTTAACACCAGAAGTCATAATCTCACTTTGAACTTTTCATTAAACTTGAACTACTCTAGGACCTCTGGAAATCATTGTGGAAAGAATGAGTCTATAAAAAATGAAGAGCATTATGGAGAACCCTGAGCGTCCTCTTCATGAGACTCTTGTACATCAACAGTGTCTTCAGTCAGAGGCTTCTTCAGATCTGTTGTAAGACAGACCTCTACAGGTGATCCTCCTGCCCACAGCCATCAGCATCTACAACAGCTCTTTTAAGAAACCTGCATAATATGAGCTACAACAACATTTCATTTCTGTTTGGGATTCATAATGTATTTTTGAATTTAATTTCATTCCTCACTAGAAATTAATTTGTTTTCCTACAATTTTTATTGTTTATTTATATACCTTGAACTTCTCAGTATTATTAAAATTAAAATTAAATATTCATATGTCCAAATCTTTAAAAAAAAAGTTTTCTTTGGTATGTCCAAATCCCAATTCCAGTTTTTGTCAAAAAATGTTCCTGAAATCCTAAAACCCCAATTCCAATAAAGTTGGGACATTGTGTAAAACCTAAATAAAAACAGAATACAAGGATTTTCAAATTCTGTTCAATCTATATGCAATTGAATACACAACAAAGGCAAGATATTAAATCTTCAAACTAATAAACTTTAATATTTTTATTATTCACTCATTTTGAAATTAATGCTTGCAGCACATTCCAAAAAAGCTGGGACAAGGGCAACAAAATACTGGGAAAGTTAAGGAATGCTCAAAAAACATCTGTTAGGAACATTTCACAAGTTAACATGTTAATTAGAAGGTAAGAGTCATGATTGGGTATAAAAGGAGAATCCCCGAAAGGCTCATTCGCCCCATTCACCAGCAAGGATGGGGCAAGGTTCACCACTTTATGAACAAATGCATGAGCAAATAGTCCAAAAGTTTAAGAACAATGTTTCTTAACATACAATTGCATGGAATTTATGGATTTCATCATCTACAGTCCATAATATCATCAATAGATTCAGAGAAGTGAAGTATTCTCTGCATGGAAGTGGCAAAGCTGAAGACCAACATCGAATGCCTTTGGCCTTCGTTCCCTCAGGAGGCACTGCATTAAAAACTGACGTCATTCATGATGTGCCTCAAGAGCACTCCACAAATTCTTCTGGTTTGGTTTGGCTCTGTGCTTCTAAAATGCCAAAAATGATTTATAGATTTCCTTTATGTTTGTGCAGCATCATGTATACACTATATTGTTTCAGCACCGTGGATATCACACAGACTTCCTAAAAAATGACGAGCAACAGTAAATTACCAGTTGTTCAGATTATTGTTAAATCCAGTAAAATTTCACATCCCTGCTGTTAGGGAGTAATGTTCTCAAAGCCTACATAGACTTGTAATTGTGACTAGTCTATATGCATGACATACAAGTCAGTAGTGATTGTGACATGCTAACCACTTGTGTCACCATTTTATGTACTATTGGTACACGAGGCAGATTAATTACAGTCCATCTGCACTCCACATACACCGATCACATGAATCTCACATTCATTTTCTACCAGCAGACTATGCACATTTTTCTTATCCCTTAGTAAATTAGTCATGCAACCTGCAATTGACAGGTACTCTTTGAATACAATTCCTCAAACTGTCCACAGGCAATCAGCAGAACCATGCAAGCCCAGCTGCGAGCTATTGATCCATGAACATGTTAATAACATGGCGGGTTGACTTTATGTGATTGTTTTTTTGCATGTGTCAGACAGTAAAAAGTGTACCTCATTGCACATGGTACAAAATGTTCCTTTTTAACATAAACACACTATCACTGCCTGATGATATTGACTTCACCATGTAACATTTTTGTGTCCTGCTATATTGCTCCACACTTACATCATTTCTCAGAATGCTGCTTTTGTTGAGGGTGCAGGTACTGAAGCAATGCTGCATATATTCCCCATTTAAATTTTGTTCTACGTGAAACTCTCTTTCAGCATTGATGTGTAACACACGCTGTGGGTAAATATTCATTGTTTCTTTTTCAAAATACACTCCCACTGAAACTTGACTATGAACATCTCATTTGTCACGCAAAATATGTCAACTTTTGGCAATCTTTGAGTCTGCAAGAGAAGACAGCTGTGTGATTAAAATTCTCACACGTTTTTGTAGTCTGAGATACTGTAGGGCAGCTGGCTTATTATGGCATTCTGTTTCATGTCTTTGGAATAAATTAATCATAGTAATGCTCTTCCCAGATTTTCCGTTGACTCACATCCCCATTCAGCATGTCAGGAAACTTCAGTTGGAGATGAAACAAGAAGGGGAACAAAATCGCCTTTCAGATTTGAAAGTTTCTCAAATCAGCTCTGAAAGAAAAAAAACAAGGCCAAAGAGAGGTCAACCAGCAACTGAGCTGTTCTAGCATGATTCATAGTATCAGCTGCTCATCCAGTGTTCACTAACAGAGCTGTTGGACACAGGGGCCTTTCATTAATAATAATAAAAATTATATTATATTATATATATATATATATATATATATTATATATATTAAAATATATATATATAAAATATATTGTATATATATATATATATATTGTAAATATAATATATATATAATATATATATAAAATATTAATTTTTTATTATATATATATTACATTCCAAAATACCTGTGGAGCTAAATTGGGGCCATAAAGTTTGTTCAAATGAAAAAATTTTAACCTGAAAAAAAAACGTTTGTTCAAACGAAAAGAATTTGAACCTGAAAAACAAAAGTTTGTTCAAACAAAAAAAATCTGAACCTGAAAAATAAAAGATTGTTCAAAAGAAAAAAATGTGAACCTGAAAAATAAAAGTTTGTTCGAAAGAAAAACATTTGAACCTGAAAAATGAAAGTTCGTTCAAAGGAAAAACATTTGAACCTGAAAAATGATTTGGAACCTGCCCCAAGAAAATGTGAAAACTGAAAAAAAAAGTTTTGCAACTGAAAAAAAACAGATGTGAAACTGGAAAAAAAAGTTCAAAACTACTTTTCATATTCAAGTTTTTTTTTCGAACTTGCAGAATTTTTTTTTTTCGGCTTCAAACTTTTGCCCCTGTTTTGGCGTGGGGAGCGGGGCCTCAGATCACGGGGGTGCGGAATCATGACTGACAGCTCAACACGGGCTGAACAACATATTCCCAGCTGTTGCATTCAGGGAGCGTGGGAACTGAATATTCTATATATATCACATATATATAGAATATCTTCGATATTCTATATATATGTGATTGGTTTTGAAAAATAACATGCTTCAACGATAGAGGCAGCTTACGTGAATACACAGCGCATCTCAGAGGTGAAAATATGATCTTGACAGATTTGCACAGCATTTTAAGTCCGTGTTGGAGATTTGCCATGCTCTCAACATAAAGCAAAAGAACCGCCAGACTAAGCGACGGTATGAAATCAGATGCAAAACGAGCCGGTATTTTCCGAATATCCTTGCATAATTAAGCCTGGACTTGTTTTCACATGGACTGGACTCGGGTTTCGGTTTCTGGTGCATTTTTGATCTGTTTGGTCTTCATTTAGTGAAGTGACTCACAGCCAGGGGAAAACTGGCATATAGACAACCGGGGAAATTCCCGGTGGACCGCTGGCTTAGTGGGACCGTGGTTCACCTTAGCCATTGAAGTGAACCACCGTTTTATATATATGCATATATATATATGCTGCATTGTCTAATGCATCACACAATGATGAAGTAACACTATCAACAAGAGAATCAATTTGTGAAGGGGAAGAAACAAAATTATTGCCCTCCACTGTGTTTTTCTGTGATAATGAGGAAATTAAAAGTGGAACAGATTCTTTAAAGGTTGTTATAGCATTTTCTGATAATGATCTACTATAATGAAATTTTCTTTCAGTTGTGGAGTACTCAAAGGTTATTAAAAAAGGGTCAGACAGGACAGGGTTATGAGAAAATATTGTTATGTCTTTACACTCAATACCATATATCAGCACAAGGTCCAGAGAGTGAAGACAAAGCTGGGTAGGTTTGTTAATGTTTTGAGCAAAGCCAATTGAGTCTGAGATAGCATTAAAGGCTATATTTAAGCTATCACTTTCAGTGTCAACATGAATGTTAAAATCCCCCACTATAAAAACTCTATCTGTATTTAACACTAAATCAGATAAAAGGTCTGAAAACTGATCTAAAAATTGAGCGTAAGGGCCTGGTGGACGGTACAAAACAACAAACAGAAGTGGTTTTAGTGCTTTGCAATTTGGATGAGGAAAACTAAGGATTAAATATTCAAAAGAGTTGTAGCAATTGATTGGTCTGGGACTAATCAATAAATCGGACTGAAAGATGGTTGCTACTCCTCCTCCTCGCCCAGTATTTCGAGGAATGTGAAAATTTAAATAATTAGTAGGAGTTGACTCATTTATAGTAACATAATCCTCTTGCTGCAGCCAGGTTTCTGTGAGCCAAAATAAATCAATCTGATTGTCACAAATCAGGTCACTAACTAGCAAAGTCTTTGAAGAGAGAGATCTTATGTTCAGTAAGCCACATTTAATTGTTTATTTTTATTTTTAGTCTGAGTTGTGTTTATTTTTATTAGATTTTCCTGATTTCCTCTTTTTAGATAATTTTTTAATCTATTCAATTTTGGCCGTGGGCGAGACACTGTCTTAATAGGGTAATGGGTGGGTAGCAGTACAGAAGCTGCAGAGAGGTGTGTTAAACTACGACCCCATTTAGTTCACAATATAGCCTGAGAAAAACTGATCAGTTATCGTTTTGTTTCCTGCACCAATAACTTAGGAACGAATTTGGGCGTTGTGCATTTCAATTTAAAGCTCCATCAGCTTGGAATACTTTGCCCCCCTCACTTAGATGTGCCCCTTTTAATATTTCTAAGTTGTCTTTACTTACTTATTGTAAAACATCTTGCTCTTGCTTTAAGAACAAAGATTCATTTATTCTGGACTTAATCCTTACAGGGATATGCATAGTACTCTGTATCAGTATGTATTGCCTTATTTTGCGGCTTGATGTACCATGCAGTTGATGCCTTACTATCAGGATGTCCACAAAATGCAGTTAAAAGCCTTCAGCTGATTCAAAATGCTGCAGCAAGAGTTCTGATGAAAATTAAAAAGAGAGATCATATTTCCCCTACTTTAGCTTCCCTCATTGGCTCCCTGTTAATCCAGAATAGAATTTAAATTCTCCTGCTCACATATAAACCCCTTAATAATCTAGCTCCATCATACATCAGAAATCTGATTGTTCCATACGTTACCTAACAGAAGCACTTCGTTCTCAGACTGCAGGTTTTACTGGTGGTATCCCGTAGAGTCTCTAGAAGTAGAATGGGAGGCAGATCCTTTAGTTATCAGGAGCTCCTCTCCTGTGGAACCAGCTCCCAGTTTTAGTCCGTGAGGCAGACACCTTGTCTACTTTTAAGGCTGGCTTAAAACTTTCTTTTTGATAAAGCTTATAGTTAGAGTGGCTTAGTTATCCTGAGCATCTTCTCTTATTTTTTTACCTCCGTCTTCTTCCCTCCCTGTTGGATGGGAACTAAAGGGGGAGTCAGGTTTTAGCCTAACCGGCTCAGTTATGGGTTGAGGTGCAGAACCAACCCTCCATTTCTGCCTATCTATATGACCCCCTCTCTTTCCAATAGTGTCTAATCAATCTGAAAGAGAGAGGTATCCCATCGTTGTGGTTTTTAGTATACAATGGCCATCAGTAGGCTCTAGATGGACAAACTGTCCTACTTTTAAGGCTAGGCTAAAACTTTCCTTTTTGATAAAGCTTATAGTTAGAGTAGCTTAAGTTGTCTGAGCTATCTCTGTAGTTATGCTGCTATAGGCTTAGGCTGCTGCGGACATAAATGACCACTCTCACCCTCTTCGCTACATTCTCACACTGCTCTACAATTTTTTGCCATTATTTGCTGTTATTTTCCAGCTTTTTAACTTTGTTTTCTCTCTCTTTTTCCCTCTCCTAGAACTACACCTGGCCTGACTCTGTGTCTACCTGTGACACCTTTCTGGAGAGGGGCATCGTCCAACTTTCTGCTGGCAACAACTTAATGCTCACCTTCTACAGATGATCCACATGGGCCCTGTTCTTTCAGTGTTTAACCCTTTCTCTCTCCTAGACATGGCGATTGACTGACTTTTTGCTATGACTAACTCTATGTGCTTCTCTTTCAGACTCTGACCTTAAAAACTGGCTCAGAGTTTATCTGTTTTATTTCTTTTCTAGGTGAAACGACTAAAGGAGCTACATCCATTAACATTTACTTTCCTTCCCATAGAAGGATTCCTGTATCAGTGCTTCTTGTTCATCTTTTTTGTCTCTGGTCTGTTCCTCTCAAACCCCCAGTCGGTTGTGGCAGATGGCCGCTCACACTGGGGGGGGGGGGGGGGAGAAGCCTGGTTTCTGCTGGAGGTTTTCTTCCTGTTAAAAGGTAGTTTTTCCTCTCCACTGTCGCTACATGCATGCTCAGTATGAGGGATTGCTGCAAAGTCAACGCCAGTGACTGTGCACTGTCTCTACATGCTCATCCGGGAGGAGTGTGATGCTGCAAGTCACTGACTGGATGCAATCTGTTGGTTCCTTAGATAAAAATTTTTATCCAATTTTGAATAAATAACTGAATCTGCCTGCACTGTTCAGTGGTTAGGATTAATTGGAATGTATGTACCTGGGTTTTGTGAAGTGCCTTGAGACGACATGTGTTGTGAATTGGCGCTATATAAATAAACTGAATTGAATTGAATTTAATTGGTTGTGAGTATGTGGGTTGTGAGAGTGTGGGTGTTTCTGTGTTAAAATGTATGATTTGTATTACGGTTGTTTATATTCAAGGGGTTGCCCTTGAAATAAACAACTACCTGTATGATGTTGTGATAGATAGGATTAGATAAAGTCAGAGACCAGGCGGAAATGACATTGTTTCCATTCTGCAAATATTTCTGTTTGGCCATGGTAAAACTGCTCTCTTTTAATCATCTGATTTCATAACAATTTGAGCAGTATCCATCTCCAAGATTATAATGGCTCTGGAAGTTGTTTTTTTTCTAATTTAACTTTTCTTAGATGTTGTTATGATTCTGGCACGTCTGCTCTACCCTGTCTCCCTGGCTGCAATCAGCAGATGAGATGCACCTGGTGGCAGCTTCAGTGCAGTGCAATCGGTGGCATTCCAAGCACCTGTGTCTTCCCTGATATATACTGACTCTGACAAGCAGACGGTGCCAGATTTTTGAAAGTCATCATGTGAGTAGATATCCAGCGTTACTTCCTGTCGGATCATTGTTTTTTGACCTTGCCTTGTCTCTTGGATTTGCCCTCTCTGCTCTGGGCCCCTTGTCGGACTGTTTCGATTTTGGTTTCTGACCCTGTTTCTGCATCTGGTTTAATGCCTCTGCCTCGCCCCTTGCCTGACGGTCTCTTCGTATCCGATCAATTCGTCCAGTTTCTGTCCCTGGATTATTGAGCCAGCCTAGCCCTTGGATTATTCAGTCTAAAGTCACCTGCCTCTCGTACCTGTGCTGTGGAGATCCCTGCCCGCTACCCACTGAGGTTTCCCCTCTGGGTTTCAAGTTCTACCCAAGACAAAAGCAGGTTAGTGACTTTTCTGATCCTTGCAAGATCTGGAGAAACTTTAAGTCACTAATCCTTCTCTCTGCTTCAGTGGTCCCCGGAAGCTGTGTGGAGTTTAACCTGAGTGACGTTTTCCTGTGGCTGAATAAACCTTTTAATCTTTCAGTTCTGTGTCTAGCTGAATCTTGGGTCCGCCTTTTTCTGACTCGTAATAGATGTATCTATATTCTTCTAATGCAATTGGTCCTTATTATTATTATTATTATTATTATTAAGAATGGAGTAGGTAGTTATTATTAGTTGCTATTATTTTAATGTCTTTCATAACTTGATTAGTCTCTTATCAGGTGCAAGATTCAAAAAGGGTCAGAGGATTGTATTTATTAAATTGTGAACGTAGGCATTAAATCTCAACCCTAGATACCATTTTCAAAATCTGGTTCAATTGCAGCTGCCCTTAACTGAGTCCTGTGGAAAAACCTCACTCCACATCAGTTTACAAGGCTTGATAAAATTGATTAACACAAAAATGAAGGGCATATATATTAAAATCTTTTTTGGTTTTATAAACCCTTTATTATGGTACAGTTGAGGATCGGACCTGCTTTTGCATTCTCTTATTGCTATTGTGGCAACCCTTAGCTGGCATAAAGATAATTCCTTATTTAATAATTCTGGGCATCAGACAGTTTAAAATGTTTTTACTTTTCAAGCAGGGGGTCCATGGGCTGGCCAGGACCCTGTTTACCTCATTGTAACTGCTCCCCAGACCTGGAAAAACGCAAAATTCCAATTGGTGCCAGATCAGGAAACAATGTAGAATTAAAATCATGCCACATATACCCTAATTTTTAATTAGCATGAAGCTGTCATTCATTTCACATAATCGGACAGACGAAATGAACAGATATTGGGCACATAAAAGTAAACAGTAAACTGTAAATACCAAACTTCACTTCACACACACACTTTCATATACTCTGGCTAACCAGGTGTACATCAACATTTCCTTGTCTAAATGACAGCTTATTTCTTTATCTCTCAGTCACCAAAGCTTATTCACTGTAGGGTTTATTTAGTGAGCCAGCGTCCGTTAGCTTAGTGTCTGTTGTTCAAGGTCCGTCAGTATAATATGTTCCCCATGGGCTACTTCCGATAGCTTAGCGTCTGTTAGTCAAGGTCCATCAGTGTAACATATAGACATCAATACGAACGCTGAACGGCGTTCCGATATTGCCGCCATTTTTGTGGAGTCAAGTCGGAGAGCCAATATGCCTTTTACGTGTGCAGCATTGAATTTTTCGAACAGTTTTTGGTCTCCAAAGAGTTCTCATAAAATTACTGTATTGTAATTTAAAAAAAAATAAAAATTATCTTAGCCTGGCCCTAATTCTTCATCGTACCTGTGAACATAAGTGTGTGTGTGAATATATAAGGTGAGACATTAACGTAAATCTCTGTTAAAATATGCTTTATGAAATAAAGTCCCTTTATTTGCATTAGTTTACATCGCAGCCTTGCCTCCAGCAATATGGTGGTTTCTGGGATATTTTCCTTATCTCCTGCCGAGTTAAGAATGTGACAGCAGGAACGCAGAGTCAGTGAAAAAAATTCATATATTGATTACAAAGACATCTCTGGGGATTACAAAGATATCTTTGGAGACCACACCTACACTGGCATCCCAGTATGATCTAGGGTGCAGCGTCAAAATTCATAATTATATAGGATCGGAGCCCCTCCCACATAACAAGTTTCTTTGTCCTAGTTTCCCGCTGTTCTCAGCTCACATGAATAGGAGGAAGGGGTTACCATGCACTGTTCATGTGCTGCCCCCGCTTGGCTTTGGAACTTGTCACTGCCCGGCAGGGCAAGTGGGGCAGCACAGATAAAACTGAAGCACAAATAACCATATACACTCACCGGCCACTTTATTAGGTTCACCTGTCCAACTGCTCGTTAACGCAAATTTCTAATCAACCAATCACATGGCAGCAACTCAATGCATTTAGGCATGTAGACACATTGGTAAAGACGATCTGCTGCTGTTGCAACCGAGCATCAGAATGGAGAAGAAAGGTGATAAGAGTGACTTTGAATGTGGCTGGTTGTTGGTGCCAGATGGGGCTGGTCTGAGTATTTCAGAAACTGCTGATCTACTGGGATTTTCACGCACTACCATCTTTAGGGTTTACAGAGAATGGTCCGAAAAAGAGACAATATCGAGTGAGCGGCAGTTTAGTGGGCGCAAATACCTTGTTGATGCCAGAGGTCAGAGGAGAACGGCCAGACTGGTACGACCTGATAGAAAGGCAACAGTAACTCAAATAACCACTCGTTACAACTAAGGCATGCAGAAGAGGATCTCTGAATGCACAACACATCGAACGTTGAGGCGGATGGGCTACAGCAGCAGAAGACCACACCGGGTGCCATTCCTGTCAGCTAAGAACAGGAAACTGAGGCCACAATTCGCACAGGCTCACCAAAATTGGACAATAGGAAGACTGGAAAAACCTTGCTGGGTCTTGATGAGTCTCGATTCTGATGCGGACATTACGGATGGTAGGGATCAGCAATTTGGCGTCAAACAATAACATGAAAGGCATTGATCCATCCTGCCATTGTATCAACCGTCTCTCAGGCTGTGGTGGTGGTGTAATGGTGTGTTGGATATTTTCTTGGGAACCTTTGGGCCCCTTAGTACCAATTAACACATTGTGTCAACGCCATAGGCGCTCCTGAGTATTGTGTTGCTGACCATGTCCCATCCCTTTATGCACCACAGTGTACCCATCTTGTCAGAGGCTGGAGCTCTGGATAATGTCCATGCCGTGTTTTGTCGGGGCTATTGGGGCACTTGGTGAATTTGTTTGGTGTGTGAAGTCTCTCTGTTTGATCTGATTTCTCTCTACTGTGATATCTCTTACTTGTTCTATACATAAGGCACATTAAAACACATACTTTCTGTTGCTGTATTTAACATTTGGGGACTCTCCGTGTCTTTACACGGTTTTCTCTAGTAGTGGTAAGGGGTCGCTAGCTTAGCGCTTAGCTTTAGCTCCGACCTGGCTTACCCGTTCTGCACGTTTCTCATCACCGAGTCTTTCTCTCTCTCCTGCTCTCTTCGTCAGGAATGTTTCAGTTACTCCTCTGCCTCTTTTAGTGATAATTGTACGTGATAATAAATGTAGCATTTTTGTAGCTTTGGAGCGAAGGTGTCGGAATTGGAGGCTCCGCGCTGTTGAAAAACCAGCAGATAGCCGAGGCCCCTTAGCCAGCACGGAGCCACTGAGGGTAGCTCCCCGTAACAGTCCACCAGCAGAGCCCGCACAGCCGGGGCCTCAGGCTGGCTGGGTGACGGTACGTAGACAGCATAGTCCTAGATCCCAGGTCACCACCAACCCGTCTGCGTTTCTAACAAATTTTCCCCGCTTAGCGACACACCCGCTGAGAAGCCAACTCTGGTAATTGCCAGCTCCAAAAATGTCGAAAACGTGGCACTAAGAGTACACAGCGACCATAGTCAAATGTCTGGCCAGGGGGCCAGAACGGGCGACATCAAATCATACCTAAACCATGCTGGCTAAGGATAGCGTAATACATTAGACTGTTATTCACCAGCTGGGCGGTTATGGACCCCAGGTTTTCAGTTTTAACACTCTCTGACGACGACTTCTGTACCAGCTACTGCCTACCTGTACCATTTCTAATTAAGTACAGTGTCTCTGCCACGGCCAAAACTGAATAGATTAAAAATAATCTAAAAGGAGGAAATCAGAAATCTCAGAAAATGTGGCTTACTGAACATAAGGAACTCTCTCTCTTCAACGAGCTTTGCTAATTAGTGACCTGATTTGTAGCAATCAGATGCACTATTTTGCCCTAACAGAAACCTGGCTGGCAGCAAGAGGAGATCTCACGTTTGACTATAAATGAGTCGTATGCTCCTACAAATTAATATTAAATTTATCGACATTCTCAGAAATACTGGCGAGGAGGAGGAGTAGCAACCATCTTTCAGTGCCGAATTTACTTGATTAGTCCCCAGACCAATCAATAAGTTGCTACAACTCTATTTTGAATATTTAATCCTTTAGTTTTCCCATCCATCCAAACTGGATCTATAAAGGGCACTAAAAACACTTATCTGTTGTCTGTTTAGTTGCCTATGTATTTTCTGGGTACTTAGTCAAAAAGTCCGATCCCATACTCTCAATTTTTCTTAGATCAGTTTTCAGACCATTTTATTGATCCATTGTCAGAGTGTAAATAGCAGATCATATAGGTCTGAGGTTATTTATAGTGGGATTTTATACATTCATGGTCTGACACTGAAAGTGATAGCCTAAGTATAGCCTTTTAATGTGGCTAATCTCAGAGCGTCATTGGCATTAATGCTGTGCTAAAACTTACACAAGTGGCCATACCCAATGCTTACTCGATGGATCTATCATTCTCTCGGACTTGTGCTGACATATGCTGCATTGCCTGAAGTGTAAAAGACATAACAAATATTCCAAATACAAAAAATAAAAAAAAGATCGCTACAGTACAATGTCCTAGTATTTAGTAGATCATTATGGGTCAAAAAAAAATAAAACAGATGCTTAACAACCTTTTAAGAGATCTGTTCCACTTGTTAATTTCCTCTATTATCACAGAAAAACACAGTGGAGCGGCAAAAAATTTATTTGTCTGTCCCCTTCACAAATTGATTCTTCTGGTTCATAAGTGTGTACTTACATCATTGGCTGTGCATTAAGACAATGCAGCCCCGTGAGAAAAAGCTAGAGGTAATTATTCATAGGAGGCTAGGCTCCCTGTTGTATTCAGATAGCTGGCGTACTTTAAGCGACAATGTTAGGAAAAGTGGATGATAAATGGCGCTGCTACACACCTAGGAGGATTCCGTACTTAATGCTCGGAAAAATGCCTACTGTTGTATAAAAAGAACTTCACCAGGCCGGAACAGCTTTTTTCTCATCATTAATAGAAGAGAACCAATATAATCCTAGTTTCTCTTTAGTACAGTTCTAAACGTACACAGAGTCATAGCTCTGTCGAGCCATCCATTCCCTTAGCTACTCATCATTCATAGTGTATGGGATTCTTCTTAAATAAAAATGATTTCTGATTTAAAAATAGTAAAATCTTTGACAGGAATCTCGAAGATGATTACTTTCAATCCTCGCGCAGGTGAGCTAAAGTCTATTGCCGAAGAAACTGTAGATCACTTGATCTGTGGTTTGGACGTTTGGATCTGTGGAGCTTCCTGACTTATCAAAAATAATTAGCTTCATCTAAACTTTTCAACTTGTATGTAGACAAGATCCCAACTAAAAATTTACATTGGAAGGTGTCATGTTTCTCTGTATTACCAGCAACCCATTTTAGATATGATTAATCTATCTTTAAGTAATGGATATGTACGCACAGGGTTTTAAGTAGCTGTAATTAATACACTTTACTTAAAAGAACTTCGCTTGATCGAGATGACTTGAAAATTACAGGACATATATACCAATCTTCCATTCTTTATCTAAAACTTCTTGAAAGAGAAGATTAGTTTTGCTAATTCTAAATGCATTGAGCAATTTACACAGCAATGACCTGTTTGGAAGAGTGTCTATCAGTCTTCAGACAGGTCTCATCATAGTCCTTACCTACTAGATGCAGCTCCAAATGCTGAAAGTCACTAGATGGGGGGGGGGATGATTCTGTATGGACCGGTTGGACAAGCGATGGTACGCTTTGTGTCGAGATACTGTTGCTGTCTAGGTCTCCAGTGGCTGCATTGATACAGTCGATATCATATATCGTCTAGAAAGGCGTGAATCTGCTGTGCAGGCTTAGGCTGGTTTTAGATCTAAAAAAAAACAAAAAAAAAAAACAAGAATAACACATAAAAAAAAATTAAAAAAAAATAAAAAAAAAAAAAAATATTATTTGTCTGGAGAGGGGTGACTGATTCCAAGTTTTTTCATGTCCAATGATAAATCAGTCTTTAAACTCCTCAGGGTTCATTGTCAATTACCGCAGGGTTCGTTACTAGGGCCCACTTCTCTTTCTTCTATATATCTGGCTTCCCATATTTTCACTTTCTCCGGCCTCTCTCGGACATCGAATTTATCACGTGTTCCATCGGATCTACTCCTCTTTACCTTCTCCCTTCATCCTGATGCCCCCTACTTCCTTCTCCATTCTCTACCCTACCCTCCTATTCTTGTCCTCCACACCCCGTTGTGGATATCCTTTTTCCATCTTTCTTGCTTCTCACCCTTCACGGACCCGACCATAATTTTCCTCTTTTTCGACGTGTAGGTTCCTTTCAACATTTCCCCTGCTTCTGTCCCTCACTTAACTTTTCTTGCCGTTCCCCTTTCCCTCCGTTCCCCACCCCCTTTTTTGTTTCTTTTTTTACCCTGTTCACCTGTCCCTTTCCCTCCCTCTCATTCTCCCTGTTTTTCTCTTCGTTTTCCTTCTTTCCCCTCTCTTACCCTTTGTCCCCAATTCGCACTATTCCTCTCCCCGGATTTCCCCTTACCCCCTACTCGTCCTGCATTTTTTTTCCTTCGCCTTCTTTGCACTATTTGGGAATAATTCCATTGTGTTTCCCTACTCTATTTCTGTCCAACCCCGCTTCCTTTCCCATCCTTCATCTTTTCCCCCTTCTGCAGTCCTCTTTCTTCTTCCCCCTTCACCCAATCTCTCTCCTCTTGTCTCCCTACCTTTTCTCTTCGCCTTCCTTTGGCTCCCTTTTCCATTCCCTCCTCTACTTTAAATTTCTTTCTTGCTCCACCTCTCCCAGCCTCCTTAATTGCTCTACTCCTCCCTCCTCCCTCCTCTCATCTGATTGTTCCATATGTTTTCCTAACAGAGCACTTCATCTCTCAGACTGCAGTTTACTGGTGGTTCCTAGTCTCTAGAAGTAGAATGGGAGACATATCCTTCAGTTATATAGGGCTCCTCTCCTGTGGGGGAACCAGCTGCCAGTTTTAGGTCCGTGGAGGAGACACCTTTTGTCTACTTTTAAGGCTAGCTTTAAGAACTTTCCTTTTTTATAAAGCTTGTAGTTAGAGTTGCTTAGGTTATTAAGAGCTATCTCTGTAGTTATGCTGCTATAGGCTTAGGCTGATGGAGGACATAATAACCACTTTCACCATCTTCGCTACATTCTCACACTACTTTCCAATTATGCATTATTTGCTGTTATTTCAGCTTTTAACTTTATGTTCTCTCTCTTTTCTCTTCATAGAAGCTACACCTGGCCTGACTCTGTGTCTACCTGTGAAACCTTTCTGGAGGGGGGCATCGTCCAAGCTTCTGCTGGCAACAACTTAATGCTCACCCTCTACCGATGATCCACATGGCCTGGCCCTGTCTTTCAGTGTTTAACCCTTTCTCTCTCCTAGACATGGCTACTGACTGAACTTCTACTGTGACTAACTCTATGTGCTTTCTTTCAGACTCTAACCTTGAAAACTGGCTCAGAGTTTATCTGTTATTTCTTTCTAGATGAAACGACTAAAGGAGCTACATCCATTAACATTAACTTTTCCTTCCCATAGAAAGTACTCCTGGATCAGTGCTTCTTTGTTCTTTTTGTGTGTCTGCTCTGTTCTCTCTAACCCCCAGTCGGTCGTGGCAGATGGCCGCTCACCGTGAGCCTGGTTCTGCTGGAGGTTTCTTCTTGTTAAAAGGGAGTTTTTCCTCTCCACTGTCGCTACATGCATGCTCAGTATGAGGGATTGCTGCAAATTCAACGCCAGTGACTGTCCACTGTCTCTACATGCTCATCCAGGAGGAGTGACTGCTACAAGTCTCTGACTCGATGCAATCTGCTGGGTTTCCTTAGTTGGAAAAACTTTTTATCCAATTTGAATAAATAACTGAATCTGACTGCACTGTTCAATGATTAGGATTTATTGGAATGTATGTACCTGACTTTTGTGAAGTGCCTTGAGATGACATGTGCTGTGAATTGGCGCTATATAAATAAACTGAATTGAATTGAATTAAAAAAACATCAAATATCCTGTAAGTTTGAACAAAGTTTGAACAAAACATTCTTTTTCTTATTGTCTTGGATCAGCATTTGGTGATTTTCCTTAATGACTGCCATACCACAAACAGCTTCTCCACTTTTTTAATCGAATCTTGTTTATGTCACAATGCAATCTAATATTTCTGGATAATCTAATGCTTATCCACAATTTAACTTTTTCCACCATTAGTGTTGCTGCTGCTCTTACTGCCTCTTGATGTAGGTACAAGAAAAAACTTTAACACTTGCTTGGAAGGTAATTTACTACCCAAAATGTCATCCCGAGGAAACTAGATGTCTAGTTGGGTGACACCGGAGTCGGATGGCTGGGATGGTTACTGGAATACTGGATCATGGCATAGTTGTCATATCCAGCCAGTGTTGGAGATTTGTTTTGTGCTTTTGTTCATTTCCCTTAGTCTGGTCCTTTGTTTACTTTCTGTTCTGTGTTAATTTTGTTTACTGGTCACACTCCCTCTGTCTCCCTGCAGCCTGGTCAAATCCTGCTCAGTAACTGCCAAACAAGACAGTAGGTTTCAGACTAAACCAGGACCAAGCAACAGGGGAGGAGAAGCAGCGGTCGCCGTTCTGGCGCTCTAAATTGGCGATTCCGCTTCCTGGAACCGGTCCACGGCGTCACGTCCCTCAGTCTCCCCAGTGTGAGCTACCAGCCCGGCATCAAGGATACCGCCATTTCCCATCTGCTTCGCTACCGGAGCCTGTGTTTGGTGCCTCACAATTCCTCCGCCGGGGGCAGCACAGCTCCACATCTCCGCCAAAGATCTTTTGTCCGCCCCCCGTCTCTGTGCTACCTGTGTTGTCCTCTCGCCGTGGTTCCAAGCCTCCAAAGTTTCGCCGACTCAGCTTCACACCTTTGCTTTCCACTAGTCTTTTCCCAGCTCAGGATTCCCAGCCATGCTCCATCGGTCCTTTAGTGCCTTCAAGTGGTCACCAGGGGAAATCCACAGTGCAGCTTAGAGCTGCTCAACGCACTACTCCCCATTTCCAGAGCAATACAGTCCTGTCAGCAGCATGTTTCCCAAATATTAAACCTTTATCCACAACCCAAACCTTTTCTATTTCTGAAACCCTGGCATCTCTTTCTGTATATCTGGACTCATCACTAACTTTACGTTATGTGGCCCTTATCAACTACCTCAGTTACTTTATCATCATCTTCTAAGCTGGCTCCGTCTGTGACCTTGTCATCATCAGCTTCAGTCTCCACTGAGGGTTCTGTCAGCACTTCAGCTGCTGTCTCCGCTGGAGGTCAGCCAGACGCCTCAGCACCTGCTTCAGCACCGGCCTCCGCTGAAGGTCAGCCAGAAGCCTCAGCTTCAGTCTCCGCTGTGGGTCGGCTAGATGCTTCATGACCTGCTTCAGTTTCTGCTGGAGGTCTGCTAGACGCTTCAGCACCTGCTTCAGTCTCCGCTGGAGGTCGGCTAGACGCTTCAGCACCTGCTTCAGTCTCCGTTGTGGGTTGGTGCAACTGATCAGTCATCACTGGAGGTGTTGTTCCTGTTCCTGTTCTGGAGAGGTTCGAGGATGAACTGCCTCCATCTTTAGATCCCCAAGGGCTCCACCGCAGATTTTCAGAGCTCCACCGTGGCTGCATCCGGCTTCCACGCCATTCTCCAGAGCTCCACCGTGGGTGCAAGTATCCAGAGCTCTGTCATGGCCCTAGAGGGACCTCTACACTCCAAGGCCAGCTTCCTCGTGGCCAACCTCCTGACCAGCTCCTCCGAGGGTCCTCTACTCTGCTCAGTCAGCCTCCAGACAGCCTGCTCCGAGGGTCCTCTACGCTTCGTGGCCGGCCTCTAGAGCACCTGCTCCTTCGTCGTGGACCTCCTAGACCTCATCTTGGCCTTCGTCGAAGACCTCCGAGACTCCTTGACAGTCATCGCAGACCTCCCTGCTGTCCGCCTGAACTCTATGTCTGCTCGGGACAACCTCCGGGTCGCCTGCCTGAACTGTTTTGTTTTTTGTTTCTTGCCCACCGTCTGAGGTCCCCTCTGCCCACCCTAGTCGGATGTTTTGAGTTTGTTTTTTCTGGACTTTTTTGAAGGGCGCCTGGAATCCGCCTTTCTGGGAGACCTCTGTCATATCCAGCCGGTGTTAGAGATTTTTGTTTTGTGTTTTTGTTTATTTCCCTTGGTCTGGTCCTTTGTTTACCTTCTGTTCTGTGTTAATCTTGTTTGTTGGTCACACTCCCTCTGTCTCCCTGCGGCCTAGTCCACACCTGTCCATTGTTCCCCCTGAATACCTTGTCTTACTGTTCATTGGTTTTACATTTCTCTGTATTTAAGCCTTCTGATTTTCACTGTTCATCTCCAGATCCTCTGCTCTGCTTACATCCCCAGTTCCATGTCATTAAGTTCTTGCCTGTTAATCTGCCTGAGTGACCGTCTTCTATTAACCAAGTTCTAAGTTTTCTATTTTTGTCATTAAACCTTATCTACTCACCATGATGCAGCTCCCATCTTCCTGCTTGGGCTTTGGTCCTGCTCAATACCAGCCGAACGTGAAAACATTTTGTTAAGTGTTTTGTCCAAATGTGAAATATTTATATCTTAATCTTTGAAATATTTCATTTTGGATTCTTACATTTATATAATTATGCTTAGTTACAAATGATATAAAAGTGTATAAGATAGGCCAGGCCCATATGCACTTTTTGTTATATTTTCAATGAGCTTGAGCTACCTTTTAATAATTATATATCGAGACAATAATTTGTGTGCGATGTTTCCTCAGTACATTGAATGTTTTGGGAGGGTCAGACAATAAAATATAAAAACTTCGAAAATAAGGACCATTGACTGGGTAGAAGACAACGATAGCAATTTGCTTAGCTAGTAAACATTTTACCAACACACTGAACTTGACTGAATAATAACAAGAATCAAATTTGAATATATGCAACTGATTTTGACTATGTCTATATAAATGTCAAGTGCATTCAGACAATATGTGAAGTGAACTGGCAATATTTAAACTAAAATGAGATGATTGATTTCAAGGTAATGAAAGGGTAACCCTAAAACTAAGAACCGCTAACATAAAAGTACCTAACCATGCTGTCAGTGCATGAAAACCATTTTGTTTAAACATAATTAGAAGTCCAAATGGCTTCATAATATGTGCTGAGATGTAAAAGAAAAATCTTTGTAATCTGAATCATTTACCTCTTAAGACCAGCTAGAGGCAATTCAATATTCACAGTTTATAAGCTCAGACTGATGTGTTCACTGCTCCCTGAAATGTATTTGTTGTCAAATTGAGTGCTATGGGCCATTTTTGTCACAAAAGCAATAGTAAGCTGCAAATAAATTATTGTTTACTCTAATTGTCATCAATTTTTAGGGTTAGATTAAAGTTTTTTACACATTTGCCTTTGTAAAAGATATGAATTTATACCTCTCGGCAAAGTCATGTTTTGAAAATCAATACAATACAGAGGCATAACAAACGTGCATAAAATAATCAGAGTTGCTGACTTCTACACCCTGTAAATAATAAAGGAACAAATCCTGCTGCCACCAGGAAACCAAAGAGGAGTAAAAGACTCGAGCCTTGCACAATTTGATGATAAATCAAAAAGGCTTTTATAGAGACGGTTGGAATGAAAATAAGATACTGAAATTGAGTCATGATGAATAAGCTGGTGGGACAGTAGGCAGAAATCAATAGAAGATGATTCATTTCTGGTGGTGTAATATTAGCAAGCTGAGCCCCTATGTGCTTGTTAATATATGAGTAAACAGGTCTGTTTGCCAGTCTTTTTAGGCATGTTTTAAACCACTTATCAATAGATTTATTTATTTTTTGCAGTAGAGTGTTAAAAATCAAGTAAAATACCTACAAATAAAATAGACACTTACCGGCTAGTTTATTAGTTACACCTGATCATTTGCTTGTCCACATAATAAGCGACTTAGCTAATCACAGGGCAGCAACTCATTGCAAGGTGAAGACAATTTGCTGAAGTTAAAACCAAGCAGCAGAATCGGTAAGCATATAGGATGCCAGAGGAGAATGCACAGACTGTTTAAAGATGATTGACAAATACCAGTAGCTCAAATAACCTCTGCTTAAAACCAAGGTATGCAATCTCTGAATGCACATGTTGCACTTCAAAGATGGCCTACAGCAGAAGAAGACCACACCTGGTTCCAATCAACTTACAGCAGGAAACTGAGGGTACAAGTCAGGCAGGTTTTAAAATTTCACAAGAATAGCTTGACAATGTCACTTGGGCCAGTGAGTCTCGATTTTAGCTACATTTAGATTGCAGGATAAGAATTGCCAATGAATCCAGCTTGTCTGGTGTTACTGGTTTGGGTTGGTGGTGGTGGTGTAATGACCCAGCCATCCATTGTCTATACCAACTTACTCATGCAGGGTCACAGGGGGTTGCTGGTGCTCATCTCTAGCAATCAATGGGCAAGAGGGGGGATACACTCTGGACAGGTTGCCAGTCAATCACAGAGCAACATGTTAACAAACAGGACAAACAACCATGCACAAACAACTTACACATAAGGACAATTTAAAGAGACCAACTAATAGTCATGTTTTTGGACTGTGGGAGGCAGGGTGTGGGGGATATTTTCTTGGCTCATTTTGGGTCCCTTAGCATCAGTTGAGCTTCATTTAACCTCTATAGCCTACCTGCTTATTGTTGCTGTCCATATCCATTCTTTTATGACTAAGTGTATCCAGGGTTGTAGCCTGACTTTAAAAAATACTGAGGCCCGCCACTCATTATCCCCCTGCTCATCAGTTATAATGAAGACCAAAACTTAATTAAAATGGAAGCATTTATTTTAAAACATAAGTGACTTGAGTGTGTCATGTATTTGTGTGTGTGTGTGTGTGTGTGTGTGTGTGTGTGAATCCATGGGGAGTGACATCATCTGAAGCAACAGGGACTCAGGGCATAACCATGATGACTTACTTGCAATAGAAACATCACAGCTGCTCACAAACAATGCACCAACACAAATCAATTTGGAGAAATGGTTATTTGGAGAAGAGTGAAACTGAAGCAGAATATTTTTTAGCAAGTTACCGCTGTTACATCTCACCATCAGCTGGACTCTTCCTTATTTTAGCAGTAGGGTATGCAAAGCTGTACTCTTCTTCATAGACATGAGTTTGGCTGCCTTACACAGCTGCAGCGCCCCCTACAGTAACCTGGTGGAGCTACTCAGAGAACCATGCCGTTTGAAAGTATTGTTTTGATTATTTTTTAATTTTATACACAGCAGATGAATGCTGAGGTCCAGACCTCGGTGTCCTCAATGGTAGCTACGGCCCTGAGTGTCTCTATCTTTTTATGGCTGCTTCAAGCAGGATAGTGCACCTTACTACAAAGCTTAAATCATCTCGCACAGGTTTCTTGAACATAACAGCGAGTGCACTGTAATCAAATGACTTTCACAGTCACAAGATCTCAATCTAGTAGAGCCACTTTTGCGATGTGGTGTAACTGATCATTGACTTAATGGATGTGAAGACAACAAATCTGCAGGACCTGCACGATGATATCATGTCAGTTTGGACAAACATATCTGAGGAATTATTCTGACACTTAACTGAATCGAAGATTAAGGCAGTTTTGAGGATCTAGCTAGGTGCACCTAATAAAGTGGCAGGTACGTGTATAAAGAAGCTTAGGATTAGAATTTCTTTTTACATGCTTATCAAAGTAGAGCTGATGTGTTTTTGCTCACCCTGACCAGGCTGCTTGCAATAGTTTCTAGTCGGCTAACAGATTAAACTGACCTGAATGCCAATCGATGGGACACCCTAGGGCCTGGAACTTTGACCACATATTTGAATTTGTGAGCAAGAACTTTGACAGCAATAAACATGCCTATTTGATTAGTTATTCTTGTGGGAGTCTGAGCCTGCAGGAAGAGGTTGCTGAATGATGAGGAAAGGAAAACTCTGTTGTCTAAGTGATACATTCTAGGATGGCATCAATAACAGCATGGTTAAAGTGTTACTCAACTTCAGCAGAACAATTTGGGGGTTGCTACTTCAGTGACAGAAGTTGGTTAAACTTAGCTAATAATGCCGGCAGCACTTTAATTTTTACTGAATATTCAACTTTGGAAACAAACTGAATAGAAAAATAAGAGAGAGAGAGAGGGTGAGAATCGAAGGAGAAATATTTACATGAGACTTAGGCTGTGTATTTTGCTAGGAAGAACAGGGAACTGAGATCTAATGCAGGTTACCACAGTGGATTTTCACAGCGTTTTTTTTTTCTATTCCTTTTAGACAAAGCTTATTCTTAGACTACCTTGAATTATTAAAAGCTATTTCTACACGGTATTGCTGCTATCAGTTTAGACAACTGGAAGGGAACAACTTCCTTTACTTGTCACGATCCTGAGGTGTTTGGATTTTGATTTTGGATTAATTCTTTACTGTTATGTTCTTTAGGTCAGTGTTTTTCAACCCTGGTCCTCAAGGTACCCTGTCCTACATGTTCTAGATGTTTTCCTGCTTCAGCACACCAGAGGACTGTTTCACAAAACCAAGATAAGGGATTAAGCTGAGATTTTGCGTATATCCTGGCTTAATTAAGCCTCGACACAAAAGCAGCAATACATACAGGGGTTGGACAATGAAACTGAAACACCTGTCATTTTAGTGGGGGTTTCATGGCTAAATTGGACCAGCCTGGTAGCCAGTCTTCATTGATTGCACATTGCAACCGTAAGAGCAGAGTGTGAAGGTTTAATTAGCGGGAAAAAGAGCACAGTTTTGCTAAAAATTTGAAATGCACAAACATTATGGGTGACCTACCAGAGTTCAAAAGAGGACCAATTGTTGGGTGCCCCCTTGCTGGCGCATCTGTGACCAAGACAGCAAGTCTTTTGTGATGTATCAAGAGCCATGGTACCCAGGGGAATGTCAGCATACCACCAAGAAGGACGAACCACATCCAAAAGGATTAACTGTGGCCGCAAGGGAAGCTGTCTGAAAGGGATTTTCGGGTGCAACCTGGATTGTATCCCAAAAAATAAAAACCATGGCTGCCCAAATCACGGCAGAATTAAATGTACACCTCATCTCTCCTTTTTTCCACCAGAACTGTCCGTCGGAGCTCCACAGGGTCAATATACCGGGCCGGCTGCTATAGCCCAACCTTTGGTCACTCATGCCAATGCCAAACGTCGTTTCATGGTGCAAGGAGTGCAAATCTTGGGGGTGTGACAATGTGAAACATGTATTGTTCTCTGATGAGTCCACCTTTACTGTTTTCCCCTAATCCGGGAGAGTTACGGGGGCGAAGCCCCCCAAAAAAGCGTACCACCCAGACTGGTTGCATGCCCAGAGGGAAGCATGGGGGGGGATCAGTGATGGTTTGGGCTGCCATATCATGGCATTCCCTTGGCCAATACTTGTGCTAGATGGGCGCCACTGCCAAGGACTACCGAAACCTTCTTGAGGACCATGTGCATTCAATGGTTCAAAAAATTGTATCCTGAAGGCGGTGCCGTGTATCAGGATAACAATGCACCCAAAACACAGCGAGACTTGGTGAAAAATTGGTTTGATGAACATGAAAGTGAAGTTGAACATCTCCCATGGCCTGCACAGTCACCAGATCTAAATATTATTTAGCCACTTTGGGGGTTTTGAGGGGCGAGTCAGGAAACGTTTTCCTCCACCAGTATCACGTAGTGACGTGGCCACTATCCTGCAAGAAGAATGGCTTAAAATCCCTCTGACCACT
The DNA here is from genome assembly GCA_036173005.1 of Crenichthys baileyi. Taxonomy (NCBI): domain Eukaryota; kingdom Metazoa; phylum Chordata; class Actinopteri; order Cyprinodontiformes; family Goodeidae; genus Crenichthys; species Crenichthys baileyi. The sequence continues at coordinate 344,279 of JAHHUM010002099.1, forward strand.
GTGCAGGACTTGTATATGTCATTCCCAAGACGAATTGACGCCGTATTGGCCGCAATAGGAGGCCCTACACCATACTAATAAATTATTGTGGTCTAAAACCAGGTGTTTCAGTTTCTTTTACCAACCCCTGTAAGTTGCCATGGTGATTTGTTTTGTGACGCTCCAGACCAGGCTAACAGCCAGACTTAGTTAACACTGGTGCCTTATCTGTTAAGTCAGCGCTCATGCCGATCAGAAATCAATAAGTTTTGTCAGTGATTCCGTTTTCTTATCTGTCGTTTGGTATTTTTTTTATCAGCTTACATTAAAATACCACTAATACATATTGTTATTTAGTCAAGTCCCTTAATTAGTTTCAGGTTCAATCAACCTAAAATATTTATAACATCACAAAAAGAAGAGAAAGACAAGAGAATTAGTTTATTACTCGCTGCGAGGAGAACGGACAAGAGATGTGCTTTCAGTTACAAATCTCCTACCGCTCGAAAACCATCTCTCCGAATCCTCTTTTTATGTAGGTTGGTCCCTAGTTACAATGAATGTTGCTGCTCTTAAGGATGGGGAACAAACAGCAGCAACATGACAGGGCCCACCCATTATCTTGTACAAAAAACTTGCATAGTCCCCCATAATCTTAAGGTATATGCGTTCTTTTTTCAGCACAATCAGCCTTGTCTTTGTGATGTCCCAAATGTGACTGCATCATCTCGATTCCACCTTTCCCCCCCTTGCCTGAAAAAACTCATCACATGTTTACTTACACAAACAACATGAAGGATAAAAGTCAAAAACAAATTTAAAAAAAGGAAAAAAATTGAAAACTTATACAATTATTCCAATTTCCCCCCTGTTTATCTTTTTATTTGCCTATTCCAAACCACTTAACAGCCACTTCTTTTGGATTTTTAACTGTAAGATAATTTTTCATGAGCCAAATACAATTACACTCAGAGGCACTTACTGACTTTAAAAACAGAATCATATAGAGATGGAAAGGGTATGGGCAGAAAAGTGGTCAGTTGGATCATCATCCCCCTATCCCTGATCATCCTGATGCTTAAGTACGGATAGAGCTGGGAACTCTGTCTTTCCATAGGAGAAATAGCTGTGCTGATGGAAGGGGTTAGAAGAGAACGAAGACAGGGAATACAACAACATCCACACAATGTCAAAAATTGCGCAAAAACTGCAAAAAGGAAATTATTACTGATGATACTAAAACTTTATACTTCCCAAAACACATCCAGCCAGGAGTCCACATCGAGGTGTCTACTCCAGAAAGCTCCTTCATTTTGCCATTTAGAGATCTCAAACCTTCCATGGCTTTGGTGAGGCTGCCATCAGCAGCAGCGTCCCTTAGGTATGAATGTGCAGCATTGTTCTTCAAAAAATTGCACAAACTCCCCTTTTTTCAGCTAACAACATGTCCAAAAGAAATTCTGTTCTGGAATGCCATCAGGAAGTTGAAGCTAACTGGGGGTCATGGCAGCTTTTAAAAACCCGCTTAGTGTCTAATTTTCCTAGTTTTTTTGAACATTGTAGTGGATATAGTTTTGATCCCTTCTACGTTTTTGTTCATTGTACACCACAAACAGAGACTTGATTCAAATCCTGCAGCTACTTGATCAGCTAATTTATATTCATTAGGCACTCCTCGAGGTAACCCTATAGCATCGATGTACATAGGGTCTCCCTCAGTCTGCCAAGCTGCAGCTCTGCGCGTTCTATTATGCCAGTCATGTGGTATTACACTAGATGGTCCATGTGTTACTTCATCTACTGACATAGGATATACCAAAACTGGTAACAATAAGGTAACTAGAGCACAGAGTCCTGTTACTTTTGGAGGTAATCGATCAAACAACCTGTCGTCACCACACCACCACCAAATGTCTCCTCTAGAGACTGGTTTAATATACTTATTTACTTGTACAGTTGTAGTACACCATACTGCAGTGATATTTCCTAATTTATTGCCTCTCTCTGTCATATTTATACATGTGTAATTTCCAGTGGTGACACGTTTATGGAATAACGGTTTACTTTTATCTGTTCTAATTACAGGAAAAACTGAATCCCAGTGCTGACGCATTTCATTAGGATTGGTTTGATTCATCACTTTGATCATACAGGATTGTGGTATTACAGATGGAATTACTTGTAACAAAGGCCTGGGACCCTTACACACAATACAATCTCTTTTAGTCATGTTAGCTGCTTGTTCTGCCATCAATAACTGTTACGGCTTGCAAAAATAACCCCAAAATGCAGACATCAGCGGTTGAGTTCCTAGCATAATTTTTAGCTCGTTTCGCTGTGGCTTGGGGAAGTGAAAAAGGATTTAATTCACAAACAAAAATCAAAGTTTGAGGTCTGACCCTGAAAACCCAGGCACAGGAAACAAACATTTTCTCCTATGAACGGGAGAAAAGAGAGACAGGCATGGCATGATCACAAAGAGTCAAAAAGACTTTTTTGATGAGTAGAAAAATGTGTTCCCCCACCCAATGACAGAACGGGTGTGTATTAATGAGTTGTACCAGGTGAAACAGAAACAGATTAACTTCTTGGTGCAGGGGTGATCCGAAAAACTTATTGACAGAAGAACAAAAGTGGCTGGACAAAAACAGAGATTTTGAAAAAAAAAAAAAAAAAAAACCTAAAGCATGACCAGAACCAAAAACCAAACTTGAACAAAACATGAACAAGACTAAAACATAACCAGAAAAATAAACAGAAACATGATACAAAAATTTTACAATAATAATAATAATAATAATAATCAGAACTATTCAAAACCTTAACTGTGAAAAACATAAAGAAAAAAAACAGAAACTAAAACCCAAACAACCCCAAATATAACAATAACCGTTATTATTTGTTCCTGATACTCCAGTAATAACCTGGAACCAGTCATCTGCGGTTGACTTTCCCTACATAAATTTTTTATTCTCTTCGCCGTGGTCTTAGGGGGAGAGATTTTGGTTTCACTTTTTACTTCACAAAAAAAAAGGTCAAAGTTTGGGTTGACCCTGAAACCCAGAACCAAAAAAAAAATCCCGTTTTTCTCCTGATGAAGGTAGTAAGGGGAGGGAATAGAGAGTTATGCGTGACTTTAAAGGGGTTCTTGGATTGCATTATCACCTTCATGGAGTCTAAACAACTTATTTTTGATGACTAGCATAAGCAGTGGTGCCCCACTTTGGGGTGTCCAATTGTTTTCCTTCATCACCCACCATCCCCGGGACCATGAGGTTTTTTTCCTTCTGTCATTAGTTAAGTACCATTTATAACTTCTATAATGCTGTCCTTTCCTTCCTCGTTTGGGGTCAAGCTAATGAGTGGGATCACCACCACATCTATGGTATTAGATTTCACGCACATTTGAATGCCATAAGGTATAAGAATTAAGTTCACTACACATAGTTGGGTTATTCTTGCCTTCCTCGGTTTAGCGCTACTCGTTTAGTATGACTCATAGCAGGTGTTGTTACATTTTGATTTATCTTGACTGGTTCCCAGAGGTACCAGAAAAAATAAGAAAGTCAATATGAGGAAAAGCATAAATGCCCAGCATAGGACTGCATCGCTAATCCATCTAAGAGTCATTTTCACAAGTCTCCTCATCAGGAGAGGCTAATAGCACATCATCAACATATAGTAAAACCTGACTACCTCCAAATGTCAAACTTGGCCATGCTTGCACTCATTACCTGAGAGTATATAGTTGGACTTTCACAGTAGCCTTAAGGTAGTCTGGTGTAAGTATATCTTTGTCCCTCAAAAGTGAATGTAAACCAGAACTGACTATTTTTATCTATAGGTAGAAAGAAAAATGTATTGCTAATATAAACTACAGTAAATACTCTAGCATCTGGTCTTAGGGAATTTAATAATGTATAAGGATCAGGAACACAAGGTGCTCTCTGAACAACTGCATTGTTAACTGCATGTAGGTCTTGTACCATACGCCATCCTGTCGATGGAGCTTGTTTTTTAACTGGAAAACTGGGGGTGTTACATGGTAAGTCTTTTATTATCACCTCTGCAGTTATTAAATCCTCTATTACTTGTTTTATTCCTTCACATGCATATTTTATACCTGAATTCTCCCGTATTTGTGCTGCTGTTAAAAGAGTGAAATATTTTCTAAGGTTACACAGAAGAAACGTGTCATGCCATGAACCTCCATGACAAGCTGTATCAACAGCCTCCAGTGTCTCAAACAATACAAAATAAACACAAATAAAGCATACACGAGGTACTCATTTTAGCCCATCCAATCCTGTCAAAGCCTCATCAGATCTTTGGTGCAAGACAAAAAACTTTCCACCTACTTTTTTTTTACTCACTATCTTTTGGCCTGCTGTTCTACTTTGCAAGTCCATCAAAAATTACTTCTTAGCACTCTGACCTTTTCTGCTTTCCACAAGAACGTCCATTCTTACCTCTCACCCCTTCTGTCTTTTGCTACTTTTAAACCCAAAACTACATCCTCATAACCTTCTTCTTCCATTTTTCTTGAATCACGTTTTTGTACTTTAAATTATTGCATCCTGTAGATTAACATTTTTGAGAATTTAATCGACCATCATAATTATATGTGGTTATCCATTTATCTAAATTTTTTTTAATTTTTTTGGATCCTGTGCTTCTATTAAATTTTCCAATCTTTGCATTCATCTTTTAGTTTATTTTTTACTTGCCCTTTTTCCCATTTTTAAAAATTTTGTCCTGTAAAAATCAATACCTAGGGTATTCTAAATGCTGGATTATTCTGCTCAGTAGGGTGACAGAAAAAATCTCCTTTTGTGGTAATTCTCACTTCAACTCTTTCGAGTGGAGAATTCTTGCATTTGCATCCACAAACGTTAGTCACTTACAATCCTACTGCTTTGGTATGAGGCAAACCTAGTGGTTTAAATCCTCCATTCATTTCTCACATTCACACATTTTTTAAGTGCGGAATTTTCTTAGTATTTTTGTTTAAATACTTATCAGGACTCCGCCGTCCTTTTTAAGCATGGAATTTTCAGTATTACTTCTTAATACTTTTCAGGACTCTGCCGTCCCCTTTTTAAACACGGAATTTTCAGTATTACGTCTTAATACTTTTCCACCGTCCTACTTTTACCTGTTAGTGCCTAGGATACACAGGGTTTTATATCACGCAATGACCCCCAGTCATTGCGTCACACTTTTTAATCCAAACTCAACTCACCACTTTGTCTTTCCCCTCTCTCTCGGAGTTCGGTCAGCCGTCAAACCCCAGCGGGCGGGCCGAGGTCCAGTCCCGGAAAGGGTCTGAGAGTCTCCCTGATGGAGTCTGGCGTGCGCACGGTCTTTATTGGATTCCACCAACCTGCTGGAATCCTCAGGCATATTGGACTCCGGCTCGAAGGACCATAAATATCAGGTTAAATCAACCTAAAATACTTATAACATCACAAAAAGAAGAGAAAGACAAGAGGATTAGTTTCTTACTCGCTGCAAGGAGAACGGACAGAGATGTGCTTTCAGTTACAAATCTCCTACCGCTCTGAAAGCCATCTCTCCAAATCCTCTTTTTATTTAGGGTGGTCCCTAGTTACAATGAACGTTGCTGCTCTTAAGGATGGGGGAACAAACAGCAGCAACGTGAAATAGGTCACGCACACCATTATCTTGTACAAAACAAAGCTTGCATGGTCTCCATAATCTTAAGGTATGTGTGTTCTTTGTTCAGACTATTGGAAGTGCTGAGGGGATTAAATAAATGGCTGATAAAGAAGCAAAGGTGTTGTCAATCAAGTCTAGCCATCTAAGTAGCTCCAAACACGTATCTTCCTCTACAATGGCGTGCCCATTCTTGAATTACATTGTTGACGAAGCACTTATATTGACACTCCTACCCGGTGGCTTTTCCAGAGATTACCTGCATTAGTGTTACCGCTTTTCTGGGGATGGCATCCGCTATCTGTGCAGACTGCTGGGTCCGAAAATTCAGCACCGCACCGAACGGAGCCATGCTTTAACCATCACACAGATGATGTGTGTTGGGCTCAGATTTTTCGCTAGCGGTATGTTCCTATAGGCAGTAGGAGATGCTGAAAATCTTAGCAAAGCCACTATTTGCTGCATCATCAGATGTGTGTATTTGGCATTAAAAGGATATATGCACATCTTCATAACCTTCCATGGCCACAGAAGAACTAACTACATCAAGGAGGGATTCTACAACATTGCAGGTAACATGAATTACAAATCACAAAAAAAACTTTAGAATACGTGGACTACTTTTATTTGAACACCCTAATGCTTGAACATGGTGTTCATAATGGACAATCCGTGGCTTGCACAGAAGTCCAACAATGAAACACCACTCGGATTCAGATCGGGGAGGCCATTCCTCCCAATCACGCCTTTCCCGGTGTCACTGTCAATTCCCAAGTGGGCATTGAAGTACCCCCGGCAGAATAACGGAGACCCCGAGAGGGGCACTATGCAGTACCCCCGACAGGTTTGGAGAGACCAATTAACCTTAAATTGTGTTTCTAACCTATCACAAGGTAAGAAACACAATTTCTGTGGTTAAGCATCTTGATCATCTTGGACTCTCTGGTGTGATGCTGGGAGACAAGGGTTATGCCTGTCAGACATTTTTACTGACTCCATTTGCAGATCCCCAGACAGCAGGACAACGCACATTTAATGTTGGCCATGCAAGAGCAAGGGCCCGCATAGAAATGGCATTTGGCCTTCTTTGGTCCTGTTTCCAGTGCCTTCACCACCTGAGGGTTGCCCAGGACAGGGCCCATGATATTGCTGTTGCATGCACTGTCATTCACAACATTGCCTGTCTCAGGAAGGAAAGAACTCTTACGGTAGCCTTGGAGATGGACCGGCATAAACCGGCAATTTTTCCTGATGGTGTCAATGGCAGACTAATCACAGACCAATATGTTATTAATCATTTCAGTTAATTGAAAAGAGAGGATCACAAATCTTTATCATTTCTTTATTGTTGTTAGGTCACCTTTCTGCTGAGAGCTTGGGATAAAAAAAATTTGATTATTAAATTGTGCAGGAGCCTATAGTCATGCTTGCAGCATGCACTGAAACAAAGCTTACCTATTTTTGTAGTTTCTGGATTTCCAAGTTCAGTTTCTTCAGTGTTTTTCGTTTGATCTCCATATCCAAGTCCACTTCCTGCGGTTTTCATTTTTGGTATTTGATTTGTATGTCTGCCATCTAAATTTGTTTTTGTAAGTGGGTGCTGTAGAGACCTCTGACAGTTTGTGAATCCTGTAAAACAAAATTAGCAGTGCATGGGTTGTATGTGATAAGAGGTCCTCTTGATTCCACTATTTGTTCAATCCTACTGCTTCCCCCAGGTATTTATCCCACTGGTGCCGTAGATATATGTGTTAGAATCGCTCATATCTACAGTACTCTTACTTCTCTTACTCTACTGTTGTTTCAATGTTGTTCCTCAAATATGAGCTGCTTTGGATGAAAGCGTCTGCAAAATGAATAAATGTTCAGGTAAAACTTACTATTTTCCCAGGTTGACGCTGTTGGGACCCAGCCATGGGTTACAACATTAAAGGCCAATAAGAACTTTTCTGGAACTTTCAAAATAAATGGAATTAACCTACTTCCAGCTCAGCCAGGAACAGGAACAGGAGTAACAGCGGACTTCCCGTGACGTCACTGTCTAAACAAACAAATCTCTTTCCACGCGGATCCCCACGGGAACCGGACAGGAGAGGCAAGTTATGTCTGCCTGCTGGCAAGCAGACATAACTCTTCAACTTGGATCCAAAATCCAAAAGCAACTATGATCATTTGCAACGGAGTTAAGTAATGATTTGCTGTTCGAGTATCCGGCAATCATTTATATAAAGGGTATGTAAAGAGCAGATTTCCCCCACGGCTTTGTTTACCCACACGTGGATGTTTTCCTCCACACCCAGGACAACTTCTCCTCAGCATGTTTACGTAAGAGATAGTGTTTGGGCAGAGACGATTAGTTAAGAGTGAAATAATCTACACAATGTGCGTTTCATGACGTTTCGTTTTTGTTTGTGTTGTGTTTTTTTAAAGTTAAGGCAAGCTTTATTTAAAAGGTGGTTTTTAAACACAGAAGATCGTCCATAACGCGCCATCCACGCTAATGCATTTCAACCCTTTTATTAGTGGTATTTTAAAGGTATGCGTTTGATTCTGATGACAAGCTACAGTATAAGCTTCTTTTGTTAGCTCCAATCGCTAACGGCTAAGAACATGTGCTCGTCCACTTTGAGTGAGCTGAAGATCATTTACCCAGAAAAGTTGTTAGTTTCCAATCTAGGAAATAATATTTCCCTAAATATTATTTTACTAAACGTGATAACTAATTAAACACCATTAAGACCCATTTATCCAAAAGGTTTGGTTCTTATTTAAAATAATATTTCCTTAAATATTATTTTAATAAGTAAAGGCAGCTATTTAACACCATTAAGACCCATTTATCCAGAAGGTTTGGTTCTTGTTCAAAATAATATTTCCTTAAATATTATTTCAACCTAAAAAGACTCACAAATGAGAGAAACACAGAGATAGCAATTAAAGGAGTTTATTAGCTGATATTTGTTTCATTTGGTGCTCTGGCCCCGGTGGAAGACAGGGATGCTGATAATGACATGAGCTTGAATGAACATCATAGGGTTAGAATTAGAGAAGTCTTCCCTCCGGAATCCTGATACTGGTGGTGGAGTGGAGGCCTGAGGAGATAAGGGAGTCGGAAGGAGCTTAGAAGCCAGATGGTGGAGGAGGGTCAAAGCTCAGCTGAAGAGCGGGAGATTCTGCATATAAAGGTATTTTAAAGTGAAGCCTGGAGGGTTCATTGGCTGAAGTGGAATGCGGACCAAAAGCTGATTGGTTGGAGCAGAGAACGTGGTGGAGTAGTTAGACGGACCTGGAAGTAGAGGTGAGTCTTCCAGGTGAGTTGAACTTTTGTCAAAACTCCATTTCAACCTGAAAAGACTCACAAATGAGAGAAACACAGAGATGGCAATTAAGAGGAGTTTATTAGCTGATGTTTGTTTCTTTTGGCGCTCGGACCCCGGTGGAAGACAGGGATGCTGATAATGACAAGAGCTTGAATGAACATCTTAGGGTTAGAATTAGAGAAGTCTTCCCCCAAAAATGGGCCGAGGATGGGGCCGAAGCTGAATATAAACAGAATGTTGGTTAGCAGGAATGATGTTAAACTAATAAATGAATAGTAGATATGATGAGATCAGAATAAAACGAGAAGAAGATCAAACTGACTGCAAATGGAAATAAGTTGGAAGCCAGACAGGTATTGAGAAGGAATGATTTGAGCCTGATATAATGAAAGGAGAGGGACAGAGTTTAACGAAGCGCTAAGATGGATAGAATAGCCTGGCAAAGCATAGAGAGTGATGAATGTGCCTGCTGAGCCATAAGAATAAAGAATAATCCTGTCAAGGCGTAGAGAGGGATGAGTTGTGCATGCCAAAGCGTGATGACGGTTGAATTGTACCTGCTAAGGAATTGAGAATGACTAGTGGGCCTGCCAAAGCATTGAGGGTGATGAAAGAGTCTGCTAAGAGATGAGAATGATAAACTATGCCGCAAAGGCATGAGAGGGATGGACTGTGCCTGCCAAGGCATGAGAGGGATGGACTGTGCCTGCCAAGGCATAGAGAGGGATGGACTGTGCCTGCCAAAGCGTAGAGAGGAATGGACTGTGCCTGCCAAGGCGTAGAGAGGGATGGACTGTGCCTCCCAAGGCATAGAGAGAGATGGACTGTGCCTGCCAAGGCGTAGAGAGGGATGGACTGTGTCTGCCAAGGCGTAGAGAGGGATGGACTATGAGTGCCAAGGCATAGAGAGGGATGGACTGTGCCTGCCAAGCCATGAGAGGGATGGACTGTGCCTGCCAAGGCATAGAGAAGGATGGACTGTGCCTGCCAAAGCGTAGAGAGGGATGGACTGTGCCTGCCAAGGCATAGAGAGGGATGGACTGTGCCTCCCAAGGCGTAGAGAGAGATGGACTGTGCCTGCCAAGGCGTAGAGAGGGATGGACTTTGTCTGCCAAGGCATAGAGAGGGATGGCCTATGAGTGCCAAGGCATAGAGAGGGATGGACTGTGCCTGCCAAGGTGTAGAGAGGGATGGACTGTACCTGCCAAGGCGTAGAGAGGGGACGGTACCTACTAAGAGAAAGAAATAGATGGAATAGAATGTGCCTGCTTAGGGGTGGAGTGGAATGAACGGTGCCTGCCAAGGCTACTGAGGAGTCTAGATAAATAAATTAAGCTTGTTAAACCATAGATAAGGATGGATTGAGCCTGCTAAGGCATTGAAGGAGGGATGAACTGAGCCTGACAAGGCGTAGGTGAGGAATGATCTAGAGGAAGCAAATGTAATCATGATAATACCTGTTACGGGGAAAAATGAAGTGATGACTTCTATGATGAAATTTGGAAGATGATGAACGGTAACTGCTGACGGATGATGAAGGATGAAAACCTTGAGGAGACTGGGAGTAAGAATAATGAGGTTTGAAGAAACGGGCTCACTTGGAAAGGTCAGATCAATATTGTGAAAGGCCAACCACCTCCAGTTAATGCAGGAACCTCTTACCTAAGAGCTGATAGATCTTTGAGCAGCTAGCACAGAGTGGACGTCTGGACGAACAAAGGAAGAAAAATCTGAGGATGACCAACGGCCAAGTTGTTGGAGGGATGCTGTGGAGACTCCTTGGGTGGCTGCTGTAGTGGCAGCCCCGATTCGAAATGAATGACCAGAAAACTGACTAGGCAGCAGATTGCATTGAGCTAAAAATTTGCCTCAAATTTTTAAGGAACCAAGAGGAGGAAATGGGGGCTCCTTCTGGAGTGAGAAAAAGGGGCATGCTGGACGAGCTGATTTTGAGGTGTTCAAGAGCAAAAGTAAACATTGCTTGGAAAGGACAAAATGGGCCATCGAGGCGAGCAATGGAAATGAAACATGGACTTTTACCTTTGGTGTGTTTGAGGTAAAGTTTAAAATGGTGTGGATAGAACTTGAGGTCTGAAAAGCCTAAATCTCTAGATGGATCGAATTAATTAGAATGAGAAGTAAATTCGCTCAGTCAAAGAAAGCCGTAGAAGGTGAGGAGGAAGGCACTGGAGAGAAGAGATTTTACATAAGGGGAAAAAGGGCCGGAGCGAAGGGTCATAAGAAGATTTTTAAGGAGGGGAAGTGTAATAGGTCTCCGGGAGTCAGGCTGTGGAATGTTTTGAGATACCTTTAAGGAGAAGTTTAATGGTGAAGTGAAAAGGCTCGGAGTAGGCTCAGAAAAAAGATTTTTTTGTGAAAAAATGAATGCCTGCTAACAGGCTGCGGATGTAGGGGAGCTTGAAACGACAGTGTTCAAAAAAATGAGTAATAAAAGCAAGGACTGTATGAATGCGAACCGTGTACAATGGTGTGTTATGAGCAAGACAGAATTTTGCAAAGGTTTGCCAGGCGAAGGAATAGGATTTGAAAGTGGAAGGAGCTAGACCTGAGATAAAGTAGTTTTTGGCTGATTGCAACAGGCTATGGTGATGGGGGTAATCTTGTAAAAAGCTGAGGATTCAGATTGGGGAAAGGAAGGTGGCCATACGTCAGCGAACCATTCTCCTTGAAAGAACCCCCCAAAACCTACGGACAGAGCTGCATCCGTAAAAAACTGAAATGAGTTAGCCAAGTGGACGACGTCATTGTAAAAGAAGGAGATTCCATTCCACTTTCTAAGAAGACTGGACCAGAAAGCCAGATCAGAACGGCATCCATAATCTAAAATAACAAGGTCGAGCAGAGAAGGGACAGAACTAGCCAGGTCGAGCAGGCGGGAGATGAAGGAAGGACCTTGGGGAATGATACGCATGGCAAAATTAAGATGGCCCAGGAGGGACAGAATCTGTCATTTTGAAACAACTGGGGAAGAAATGAAGGACTGAGAAACTTTGCGAATGCGAGATAATTTGTCCTCAGGCAGCGAGGCAACCATTTCTTCGGAGTCGTGGGTGATGCCGAGGAACTCAAGCTGCTTGGCTAGGCCTGCCGTTTTCTCCATGGACAGGGGGACGCCGACTCGGTGAAACACCTGTTGAAGCTTTGGGAGAGAGGGGCCAGGGAAGGGGGAAGGGGGGTCGATGAGGAGAAAATCATCGAGACGGTGGAGAACGGAAGGAAGTTTAGAGACATTGAGGAGAATCCAGCAGAGAGCTTCGGACAGTTTGTTGAACAAACAGGGGCTACTTCTGCAACCAAAAGGAAGCCTTACTGTGAAATAGAAATGACGATCCCACTTGACACCTAGAAGGTGCCACTGAGAGGGGTGGACCAGCATGATTTTAAAGGCATCTGTAATGTCAGCCTAAGCGAGCAAAGCGCCACGCCCGGCAGTTTTGATGAGTGCAATGGCGTGGTCGACCGTAGCATAGAAAAGGGAAGAGGGGGGTTTGGGAATTGAGCTGAGCTACTACCTCCAGTTCGGCGGGGGCTGACTGAAGATTGGGGCAAATGAGTTTAGAAGAGTGAAAAGGAGGGACTCCTATGAAAAACCCTTGGGACAGACCCGTAGTAAGGAAATCGACAGAAGATCAATCTGGGCGAGATTGGAGAAGAAGCGCTAATTTCGAAATTATGACTGGGGTGGAAAGGTGGCGAGAAATCAATTTTTGAGTCCGTGGCGGGGTTTGAAGAAAGATGAGCGGCGGGGGCAATCGGACTTTGGATGAGTATCTTTGCAGGAGCTGCAGACATGGAGAAAAGAACAAGTAGGAAAGGACCAAACACCTTCATTGAAATTTTTGCATATTGTTATATTGTTATAAACCAGAATTTTTCTCCCTCGGCGATCGAGAGGTTGAGAACCTGAAGGAGGGAGAAGTTGTGAGTGGGTGGAGGTGTTGGAAGAAAAGGGGAGAGAAGGGCAAAGGGAACTCTGATGGCCAACGAAGCCGCATGTAAAGCAAGAGGTGGCTTGGGTAAGCATAATCATAATTTCTGCATCAAGGATGGACCAGTCTAAGCGGACTCCTGATTGGGCAAATGTGGATGCGGCTTTGGCGGAAAAGGCTTTGTGATATTGAAAAAAGAGCGAGCGGCCGTATTTGAGGTGGAGGTCTGTTATGAGGGAGAGATAAGTGTGGAGGGGACTGCAGACATGGCAATGTTGGTGACGAACCCCTGGAGATGGTAGGTGAGCGATGTTATGGAACGCTGCAGAGAATCCACTGATGGGATGATTAAAGCTGGAAAGACGAAAGCTGAAGAGGAAGAGGAAGCCTGGGGAGCAGGAAGAATTATGATAGGAGAAAATGCTGCAGCAGACGGACCAGGAGGTGTGGCAGCGGGAGCCGGAGTGGAAGTGGGGCGACCTCGAAGATGCTTCACAGAACTTCATAGTTCTAGAAATTATATTACATTATAAATAAATATTAAATACATTTCTAATTTTTATGACTACGAAGTCTTTACTGCTGTGGACACAAATTAAAATTTGTGGCTACTGTCAGACAGGTGTTGAAATGATGTCACTGGGGGAGTAATAACTCACTATAGGAGTAGCTTTGTATATTCAGGTTTGTTTAGTATCAACAGTAAAATTTTTAAATTTTAGATGGGAGTGGGCCGCGGAAGTTGGTTGTTATCCCTCCAGATCTACATGGATTTACTAGCCAGCAGCTAAAAACAGTGAGCAGGAATGGAAAATACACATTATACATTTCTCTTTTACGAGAAGAACTTCATACAATTCCATTACCACCTAAAGCAAAGGAGTTTAAGAACATGCCCAAAGCCCAGTGAACAACCTGGAAGAAAATGGTTCCACCTTCGTCCTTGATGCAAGACAGAACTTGTAGATTTGTTCTATTCTGTTGAAAAGGTATGTCAAAGCTTAGTCTGTTAGGCTTTATTTCACTGCTGAACACTTTCGTATTATTGTTGTTTTTCTCCCCCTGCAAAGCCACTGTCAGGGTTTGGGGTTGAGAAGGAACAAAGCGGTAGCAGGACATTGGCAGGCACATGGTTGAAAGAAACATTTAATAAAACAAAGATTATTAGAAACAGAAACATGAACAGAAGCACAAAGAGATGACCAGACCATGAGGAACCGAAAACAAATAAATACAATATAAATACAACGGAACTCAGGTGAATCCAGTAAACCAAAAACAAAACAGGTGTGGATCATGACAGCTGCAACAACATGAAGATGAATTCCCAGATTCCATTTGCAACCAGTCAAACAAAGTAAATTTGTTTGTGCCTTTTCAGTAAATTAAGATAGATATAGAGAGATATTAATCTCTGCAATAATGAAAGGTTTTCTTCACATGCCTTGTGAATTCTATTTTAAGACAGCAGAGTGTCCTGTGTGCAGCAACAGATTTCAAGTTGACCTCATTGAAGTCCATACAACCACATGTGGATTACAGTTATATTAATGACTTCAGTGTGACCTTTGAAATTTATAACTACGTTCATTTAACAAATTCCATTGAGGAAATTGCATTGCAAAATGTTATACTGTATGTACATAAAAGTTTATGCCAAGATAATCTAAGATAAGATAATCGTTATGTTTGCAGACCTTCAGATAATGACAGCCGTGATTCAAGTATAATATTGTACATCAGATAATTATGGTGGAAAATTATGTTATCTGGATTATGTACAGTTTAAAAATATACTGCTATATCATTGATCTTTCTCCTGTTGAAACGTTTTGTCATGTATTGGATCACAGCCAAATGTGTTAATCTGAAAACATATGTTTGTGATACATTTTGCTCTTATCTTGAACTACGTGAGGTCTGTTCTCACCCCTTGGAATTTCCCCAGTATAGGTGTGGCAATTTCTTTACCTAACAACAGCCGGAAAAATTGTAGCAAACAGCTATTAAACTATACAGACGGTATAACCATGTCCAATTTGGGTTTTCGTTCAGATCAATGTTTAAGAAGAAATTAATAAGTAAAAAAATCATTCAGATAATGCTTGCTGTTTATTTTAATGCTCAATTTTTATCTTTTGTTTGTAATTCCAGTACAGAGGAAATCTTGGATTTGCTCACTCATCAAGTTAATGAAACAAACACATTTTTTATGTGTGTCGCGAACAGACCTCTTCAGCAGAGGCATGCAACAGTGGCAATGGCAGAAGAAGACATCACACAAATAAGGTCACATTCTTTGGCAAGGAAGGCATTGACAATTGTGCTCTTAGCAGAGAATTTGTCACAGGTACAAATGTTTGTCTATTTTTAATTTCACAATAAGAGAAGCATTTGTGCACATCAGATTCTTACAAGGTCGGGTGCAGAATTAAAAATAATCAACAACAAAAATGAAGAGAAAATATGCCCACTGGATATAGTTCCAAGAATTTCTATTAGACAGATTTTTGTCAAATCAGACACACTGTCCACTGGGGCCCTCTTGTGATGTAGTGGTGTCAAATGTTAATGGGGAAAAAACAGAGAGACAGAAGAGACCTTTTGAATGTCCTGTATTTTTCTGTTTTACAGAAATACTGGCAGAGGTTGAAAACAGACTTTTGTTGGAGGGTCAGATAAGAAAGGGAAAATTCCAGTTTATTGTCTCAACGACTACTTCAGGGGTGTAGTGAAATTCCTCGAGTGTTTTTTTTCAGTGAGATTGGTTCTGCCAAGCAAGTGAACTTTCTCCAGGGCTACCTTCAAGAAATTGAGGGTTCTGCTACGTTTTACACAAAATAGGGTAATTAAGGGGTTCACTTTTTCTGCTATCCCGCAGTTCATTTACAGTTCAGTGTAAATGGTTATTTGATTCAAACTACACAACCCATGAAAAATAAGCATTTTTTAAAACGTGAGACAATTTAAAATGTGTGTGACTGTCATCCAGTCACAACAAATGCAGCTTTTGTTAAAATCTCCATGTGCTTTCTGTCTTGATTTATCAAATGTTCCTATACTCAAAAGGTCAGTATGGTTTCTGTATATTGTGTTTATTTAAGGGATTTTTATCAACTTGAAAATTAAAATGTTTTTTTTTTTTAATCAGACTAACATTGTGTTAATCTCTTGATGTAAAACAAGAAAGCCCAGGAACAACAGTGTTACTTCAAGGCTTGACTGTGGGACACATCATCCAGAGGATGACTGGACAACAACACAAGCCTGATCTTTCAAGCGAAAAGAAGGACTTTGTTATATTTATGAAATTCTACCTTGACTGTAATACACAACACACGGTTTGTTTTCAAAATGTAAGCACCTGCAGTCATACAGTCACATTCCCCGCAGCTCACCCAAAGATATACGATAAATTCAAAAACATCTATCTACTATCAGAAGATCTAGAATCGGCTCTAGGAGAGGAGAAGGACATAATGACGCAAAGTATATTTTGGTGCAAGAAGGTACATATATTGTGAAAAATAACAAAGACCATAAACAGAATGGCCATTCATATACAAACCACAGTTTGTCATTTCAGAATTAATTCATCAGTTCAAAGAAAGAGTATTTTCTTTCTGAATGTAATGCAAAAGTCCAGATTTGTACCCAGATACCAGGAAGCAGTTAGCCTACAGGCTTAGTGTAATGCCCAGTGAGGGAAAATTGTCCATGGGTTTTGGGAACGGAATGTAAGTGTAAGTGGATGAGCTGTTCGGCCAAATGTTGTTGAGAGCAGAAAGAAAAAAAAAAACAAGAGGTTGGCTGCTCAAGGGAGTCTCCTACCAGACCAACAAAGTGGAGGAGGTTCAGTTTATTTTAAGTCAAGGGGAAATTCTTCAGGCTATTATCCTGGAGAGTTGATAGGGCTCCTAGCAAGCCATCAAAACCTGGCCTATATAAAAGGGCACGACGAATTAAGTTTCTAGTGCATTAATCATTACAAACATTCCAAAAATAGCCATGCTAAATTTGACAAATTAACAGTATAAGTATAAATATAAACTGTTCAGAAAATATAAATTCAGTCTGAATAAATAATATATTGCTCTTATATCAAAATATTTCACAACTCCAGTAACAACAAATTTAAATCTGCATCCATAGAGTGCATTAGATGCATAGCATCAACACATATTATAGTTCTAGATGCTGCATTAATTAATTAACTTAGCAAATCCTCACATATCAAATAGTAAATAAATAAAGGTCTAATAGTGACTTCAATTCACAGTATTAGTTATATTCAGGAGAAAAAAGGCATAGAAGACCATGCTAACCACTCCATACAAACGGTGTAGTGGCTAGGCTAGGCTAAGCCATTTTAATGGATGGGATTTGAGCTAATGCTAGCGTGACTCATCAATTCTGTAGTTAAAGTCGCATTTAAAGAATCGATCTGTCACTCTACGGTCCTGGTATTTGGCTCCTATAGTTCAAGATCAGTTCACATTAATGTTAGTCACTTTTGGACAGTGTAAATAGCACAAAATAGTAAACAAACCCGCTGCAGTGGCGTGTCAACAACACCCCACTCACTACTACTGATTCCAATTTACTACCGGTTCTTATGCCTTCTGACTGGCCACTAACAGTGTGACGTCATGGGGCAAATAATTATAACGCCCAATTGGAAGAGATTTATTTAGAATGTTTTATAATATAATATATACTTTCATAATAGTTTGTTAGGGTATTTTCACCCAGGTTACACCCTCCTCCCTTTTGATCATTCAACTCCTGATGCAAGCTAAACATTGTGAACGCAAGAGTCCAAATGATTGTTCACTGCAGAGGTAGTAAAGGCGTCACTATATGCTTCAACTAACCCATGAAAAAGCATTTGGACAACTGAAATAAGTGGATTACCTAATGTTTTTGATTTCCGATGACAGGCGTTGTCAAAATAAGGTGAGATCTTTCCATGTAATCCATGCAACATTTATTAACTGCTCACAGTTAAATCCATAAAAATTATAATAAATATCCTTATGTGTAATCCATGCAACAATTATTAAAATACACAGTTGAAGCAGTAGAGAGTGAAACAAGCATATTCTCATATTCTGGGACTGAAAGACTGGAGAGGCCTGTGTGGAGCCACATATTAACTGTCTAATCTTTTGCAGAAGTATAAACAACAAGTGTATCCAAAGAAATGATGTATTATGATTTTCCATTCTTTTACAAGTATTAAATGAAATTAGTAATCTTTGATTATCAAGTTAAAAGACGTCTGATTGAAATATAATGAAGAACTGATAATTAAAATAAGTAAAAAACATTAAGGTTTAAAAATTCTCAATCAGCTATATATATGAAAGAGATATAATGTTGATCAGTTGTGATGTATGAATAAAAAGAATGAAGTGATGGTTTTGTAACTATGTTTTAATGTGTAATACTGTTTAAAGTTTAAGACTGAGCAGATTAGGGAGAAAACTGTTGGATGACTAGGAGTGACGAGAGCCAGCTGCATGGTGAGAGCGAATCTTTTGAAGACCAAACACAAGTAAGGGAGGATGAGACTACAGCCAGCTGCATGGCTATTACTGGAATCTTCAAGGCCAAAAAACTGCACCAGAAAGTCACGAAGACCATGACTAAGTATTGAGCAATAATGTACTGGGCAAAAGTATGTTGCGCAATAACTGAGAAGACTAACAAAGGGCTGACCAGTGAGAGCATCTGGACTATAAAAGCAATGCCAAAAAAGGGAACTGCGGTTGTTTCCTTGCAGAAGACCAGCGAACAAGATCGGACAGAGAAAAGACGCTCAGATGAAAAAGGACCAGAGACACAGCCCAGCTGATGGACTGCATTAAAAGGAGGATCAACCCGTGTGCCCTGGAAGGACTGTGCCTCAAAATTAAGAATCTGATTTCATCTACAGCCTTTTTATCCAGACAGCAGAAGTGAACTTGATCAGTGAACAGCTGAATTGCTCTAAGTTTCAGGCTTCCAGAAGTCCTGAATCAACCTCATTTATGTCTCTGGGGTTTCCTTCAACTCTTCAGCCTCTGGAAGCTACTGTCTTCTGAGACATATGACAACAAAGTTCCTGTTTAACCATCAAAACCTGGAGCATCAGGGCTCGTCCACTTAGAGGAAGAAAACTGAAGATTAAGTTGTTTTTCCTTCAAGAAATCACTCGTTACCAGAAGAAACATCTCCATCAGGTGCATGGATGAGCCTCCGTCTTCAAAGCCTCTCCAAACTCACTAGTTTCAGCATCAGGGAAAGACAGGTTGAGTTGGTTTTTATAGGTTGCCTTAGGCAAGGTTGTTAAAACAGCATCCTTGGGGCTCGTGCCGAGTAACTAAAATTAACCTAGCCCATATACCAAGAGCCAGTTGTAATATTAGGGAATGAGCGGCCGTTACCAGAAGTGACTGTTGAAGTGTGAATGACTGCTGTGGGCTACTTAGTCGTCCAGACCTCCAGTTGAAGAAGGGCAAGACTTTTGTATGAAGGCAGTCAGAGGCTAGGCGAGTCATTTCCCGACACCAGCTTAAACAGAACTTTCAGTAAACCTGCTTAGTAAGATTTTTCAGGTTTGGGGAAGTCCGGACCCGTTGGATGG
Source organism: Crenichthys baileyi (assembly GCA_036173005.1). Lineage (NCBI taxonomy): Eukaryota > Metazoa > Chordata > Actinopteri > Cyprinodontiformes > Goodeidae > Crenichthys > Crenichthys baileyi. Next base: position 363,832 of record JAHHUM010002099.1, read on the forward strand.
AGAGCTGGATTGAGCAATACCCTTAGACATAGGGAAGTAGGACGAGGGGTTAGCTCATCGGACAACGGAATGCCTAAAACAAGCTCTTTCAAACTTTTAACTTCTTTACTGAGATTTGCTTGCATTTGAAAGTGTATTTCTCTTCAGCTGTACCTGGAATCACGAATTATAATACTAGCTGAATTATAAATACACTTTTAAAAACACATATAGCACATTTCTTCATCAAAAATAAATATTTAAAAGCTTATTTATTCTCAATCACACCCTCCAGCGATGTAGTAAGATTATATAAAATTGTCCATTTATTCAGGTTAACTTTAATATCACCTGTAATGTCAAATCAACTTACATGAACAAATGACACAATAAATTAAAATAATACTAACACAAACTGTTAGAAATCACTTGTGTTTAAAGTTCAATGTGATGACTACCAGCTGGAGATCAGTGCCGGGAGTCCGGTCAGATCTTTCCCGGGCTAGTTTGGCTCACCGCTGGGGAGGCAAGCCGGCATTAACTACGGCTGGAGCAGAAAACTCCGAACACGTCGGAGCATGTTTGAAATTAAGCAATGTCTTGATAAATCAAGCAGATTTTTCACGTCTACACAGTTATATTCCCGCACTAAAAACATTGTAAAAGTTCATTTGTGTCACAGAAAGTGTAATTTTTCACAGTTTACTCACAGCTTTTGCCACTGTGGTCCGCCATGGCTGCCCCTGCTTGACCAATCTGCTTCGACTCGCAATGAATCATGGGAAATGATGGACCGCAAAGGATACTCACAACCCATCCTTCAAATCAGGCAAAAGAAGGACACATTTGTCGCCCACATTTGACAGATCATCCACGCCGCGCTGTGATGTAATCGGCCTACAAGTACGGCCTTGGAAGGATCCAGCCCCTGAATTGGGACACACCATTGGCCTGCACATGGATCCTCCTCCTTCCTGTTTATTGACCAATAGTAGAGGAGCTGGAGCAAGAAGGCAGCCCTCCTCATTTGCATAATGAAGGAGAAATGCATACGGTAAAGGAAAAAGACGAGACGAGGAAATGTAAAAATAACAAAGGCATGGCTAAGGAAAAGGAAAAAAAAAATATATACATTTATAGATGAAAACGCATGTCTAAGGAAAAAGAAAATATATAAATTTCTTGAAGAAAACGCATGTCTAAGGAAAAGGAAAAACAAAATATATACATTTCTTGATGAAAACGCATGTCTAAGGAAAAGGAAAAACTAAATATATATATTTCTGCTTTTATTTTTAAATATGTCAGGATCGGTCCTCCATAGTAACGTCATTCCTCATGCAATTGTACGGTTTCACGTAGTCCTTCCATTTGGCTTTCTGCTTGTGCTCCAAAGTCCCAAGCATGCTGAGTAGAGTCCGATTGAACCTCTCGACTGGGTTCCCCCGAGAATGGTAAGGGGGTGTCCTTGTTTCAACATTCCCGGCAAATTGGAGTTCCTAAATTAGCTTCGACTTGAAGTCCGGTCCTTGATCTGTGTGGAGTCATTTGGGTATCCCATAGCATACAATGAAGCTCTCCGACAGACACTTTGCAACTGTCTTTGCCTTTTGGTTAACTGTAGGTATAGCTATTGCAATCTTTGTAAAATTATCTGTGAAAACAAGGATATCTCTTGTTTCGCTCTGATCTGGTTCAAGTGACAAGTAGTCCATGCAGAGTAACTCTAGGGGATGGGTAGTCTTGATGTTAATGAGTGGTGCTGATATATCTGGGAGTGCCTTGCGACTCACACGACTGCAGGACTTGATCTTGGTATCTACATCAGCTGCCATACGAGGCCGGAAAAAACGGGAGCATACGAGGTCCAAGGTCCGCTTAATGCCTAGGTGACCCATGTCACCATGTAAGCTTTTAAGGACTATGGACCGGAGCTCCTCTGGTAGCACTAGCTGGAATGAGACTTGTTCTTCATCGTGCCACCTCCAATACAAGATGTCCTCATGTAGCTAAAGATGATTTAGCTCCCTTAGCAACAGCATCTGGTCCGGAAGTTCTTTTCTTGCCGTTGAGGGAACCTTCCCCACCGTCTCCATCTGGTGGATGATTTCTCTGATAACTAGATCAGCATGCTGCTTTTCCTTGGGGCCAAAATTCGACAGGGAGGGAACAATTGGCAGTCCATGATGGTTCTCCCTGGCATAGCAGTCTGGAATATCTTTAACTGAAGAACTCAGAGACTCAACCAGAGTAATAGTATGGCAGCTTTGGGTCGGCAAAGCCAAGAAATGGCACATTTACTGATGTTAACAGGTAAGTGAGTGGACTGTTGTTAGTCACTACCACAAAGTTGGCCCCATACAAATAGTCATGAAATTTCTCACACACACTCCACTTCAGCGAAATAAATTTTAATTTGTGTGCAGGATATCTTGACTCACTCACTCATAGACCACGGCTGGCTCAGGCGATTACTCTTAACTAACGCTCTTGTTCTTGGTACAGAGCTGCTCTGAGCACAGTGGTGCTGGCATCTGTATGTAAGATGTATGGCAACTTCGGTTCGGCAAAGCCAAGAAATGGCAACTTTACTGATGTTAACAGGTAAGTGAGTGGATTGTTGTTAGTCACTACCACAAAGTTGGCCCCATACAAATAGTCATGAAACTTCTTACACACTCTCCACTTCAGCACAAGAAATTCTAATTTGTGTGCAGGATATCTTGACTCACTCACTCATAGACCACGGCTGGCACATGTGATTACTCTTAACTGACGCTCTTGTTCTTGGTACAGTGCTGCTCCGAGCCCAGTGGTGCTGGCATCTGTATGTAAGATGTATGGCAGCTTTGGGTCGGCAAAGCCAAGGACTGGGGAACTGGTCAACTTTTCAATGAGTGTTTGAAAAGCAGACTGGCAAGCCGATGACCAGCATTCTCTAAAGGGCCGTTTTGTGTCCTGGATCTTGGCTGAATTGGACCTTTTCTGAGACTTGGGAGGTAGGTGTATAACCTTGTGTCAAATCACTGAGAGGTTTGGTGATGGTGGAGTATCCATTTATGAACCTCCGGTAACATCCAGCAAATCCCAGAAATTACTTCAGCTCCAGTTCTTGGAATTGGCCAGGATTTTAAGGCAACGATCTTATACGGATCGGTCTCAACTCCTTTTTCTGAAACAATATGTCCAAAATACTTCACAGACAAAAAAAAATTCATTTGTCAGGAAAGAATTTCAAACCATATTCTTTCAGGCAATGTAACACCTGCAACAGTCTGTTTATGCTCTTCCAGTGAATCTCAAAAGACAATAAGATCATCAAGGAAAACAATGACTTTTTTAAAATGGAGATCCCTCATGCTTTTCTCCATTAACAGCTGGAAGGTAGATGGAGCGTTCATTACCTGTTTGGGCATTCGGTTGAATTCCCAAAAACCAATGGGTGTCACAAAAGCTGTTTTAGCTTTGTCAGCTTCAATCATCTCAATCTGGTATTAACCAGATTTTAAATCGAGAACGCTGAACCACTTTGAACCACTCAAAGGTGAAAGAGACTCCTCCAGATTTGGCAACGGGTAAGCATCCTTAACCGTCTGAAAATTTAACTTTCTGTAATCAATACATAAATGAATGTCACCGTCCTTCTTATGGACCACAACAAATGGTGATGAAAATGGTGACTCAGATTCACAAGTGACATCAACCTCCAGTAAGTCTCTTAGATGTTGCCGGACAGCCTTGATGCTTTGAGGATTGATAGGTCTGGCTCTGTGTTTGAATGGAGTTTCATCATGCAGTTTATTGCGATGTTTTACCTTGTCCGTGCATCTAAAATCCATGTCACTGAGTGAAAAAACATCAGAGATCTTATTGAGTTTCTCAGTGATTCTTGCCTTCCACTACAAAATCCAATCTCAGAGTGTTGGAAGGACTTCTGGATGTTGAACAGGTTGGTGACACACTGTGCGAAAGAATTTCAGGAGAAACTGCAAGTTTTGCAATGGTGGAGAAAGTTGGATTGGTCATGTCAGGGTCAGATTCATTACTAAGAACGATTGGGATCTTCTTGTGGGATTGGCCGGGGACCATGATCAAAAAGTTTTTCACACACAGCCCACTTGGCAGTGGTGAGACTGGATGCTTCACAAGTACCCACTGACCATGGAATGCCATACTGGGATGAATGGAGCCACCAGCGACGGTGGTGTGCCCAGCAGAGATGAGGATAGGAGACTTACCAGTCAACCTCACACTTCTATTGCTGCCTTGCTGTTGTTCATGGCGACATTGCAGGAGTTTGAACACTGCTTTATAGCCATTGGCAGTTGGCTGGAAGCTGGAGTAATCACCCCCATATACTAGTTGTATAAGGGCTCCAAGGTGTTGATTGGTGTTGCCAATCAACACCGGAGACTGCTGGGTTCCAACATCTGGAACAATAAGTGCCAGTGTAGTGATGTTAAAATCATCTCCCAGGAATTCACTTGGAAATGTGACCATCATCTCCACATTTCCAAGATAGGGAACAGCTTGGCCTGCCGCTCCTTGAAGTTGCAGTAATTCACCCAGGGGTTTCACTGGTTGGTCTACGAAATGCTGATTGTAGAACGAGACTGGAATCGTAGTGACTTGTGAACCAGTGTCTTAAAGACAACTGACTTCTTCGCCAGCAATTTTGACATTGGGAGTCCAGCGGGATCCAACCAAACCTTCAGGTAACAATGATGTAACAGCAGAAGTGGTCTGGGTTACTCCTTGGCATTTGACATACTGGGTCCACAACAGTTCCGGTTTTCCCCTCAACTGGAACTGAATCTAGTTTAAAGTACCTCTGGACCAATTGTCTGATTTCTGCCATCTTTGTTGTTTTTCTGCAAACTGCTTCTTCTTGGCAGCGACGATATGGCCATCTTCACCACACTGATAGCAATAGCCAGGCTTGGGAACAGAAGGCGTGTTCTTTGATTGCTTGCCCACCCTCTGCCCCTCACTCAATCTACAGCTGGGTGTGGGCTTAGCAGATTGGCCAAAGCTTGACTGAGTGGCTGTTACGGTTGCAAGCTGCTTTTGCATCTCAGCCAACTGTTGAGCAAGTTACTGCGAACTGTGCATGAGTTGCAGTTCTGGGTTGTTATGATGAGCCGAGGTGCTGCTTCAAGCGGATGGCTTTATCGGCTTCACGACCCTCCTCCATTTGCAGTAACAGCAGAAATTAGTCAAATGATGGAAGGTTTTGTTTTCTCTTCTTTCTATTGTAGTTCTGCTAGTCCTGACTCTGTCCCACCTATACAAACCCCCTTTATACATGGTAAAAAATTCCACTGCTGGATATGCAGCATAATCAAACATGTATGCAGTATGTTATGGAATGACTGAGATTGCCTTGCAGTGTCTGGCAACACAATGATTCTCTGGCAACACAATGATTCTTGTGGAGGATGACAGTTATCCAGTGTTATACAGTCACCCCCCCCACACACACACACACACACCCCTTAAAGACTATTGGCTAAAAGCTTATATAAACCATTTCTATGAACAACAAATAGAGTTAAAACTACAAGCCTACAAGCAGTTAAATCAGAAAAATGCAGGAAGTAAATGCACTGTACAAAATGGATTCACTGGAAGTCTCGGCCTCTGCTTCCTGATTGGTGGGATTGATGTGAAAGACGTGGAGATAACTTTATTCTAGTGGCTCTAAGGATGAAAAGAGGGGTCATTTGTGAAATTCGGCCAATCCAAACTCGAGTTATTGGCGTGCGTAATGGAAGGAGCGTATGGAAGTGCGTATGGAAGTGCGTAAGGAAGGAACAGTATATGGAATCATGACAGGATAGGGCAGTGATGTGTATGGTGCATGACAGGGTGTATAATGTTGTATCACTGGGGCAGATGGCATCACCCATGGTTGAAATACTGGTGCCCCACAAAGTCCAATAGTGTTCACTGACCCCTGAGGCTGGTAAGATGGCTGGCCAAGGGACTCATATGTCATTGTCTTCGGGGGTTTTTCTGTCTCGTGCTGAGCGCTTGGCTGACTCACACTTGGCTGTGGTATTTCTGTCATCATCGTCGTCACACCTAGCTTGGCCATCTTCATCTCCAGTGTTCTGTTCATAGTCATTTATTTTCTGTTTGTTCATATCCATTGTCACCTGCCCATTCCAGTTCTTGCTCACTGGACTGGTCTTCCTCCATCATTACAGGCTCATCTGCTGTGATCCTAGACTGCGGTCTGCCTTCTCCTGATGTTGTTATTTCCCGACTCGATGGGGAAGTCACTGCTTGCCTCTGGGGCACATGGGGAATCATTGTACGAGATCTGTGTGATTCAGCTGATCTGGACACTAACCAGTAGTGTGCTCTGGAAACACCATCTTCGGAGTCAGATGAATCACTGCCTTGACACGGTTCTCTCTGTCCATGCTTTGTGTTTGACTCTTTCTCTTGTATCTTTCTTTGGTTTCTGTGGAGAGTACGTATTTTATTGCCACCTGTTTCAGGACATTCTTTATAAATGGGGCTTTTGTTTACTCGTTCTTGAACAACAAGCCCTGTTTGTTCCCATTAGGACTTCAGCTTTCCTGGCCCTCCTCTCTCACCCATGTTACGAATCAGGACCCTGTCACCAGGCTGCAGAACAACTCCCTTCACATGACGGTCATATTGCCTCTTGCCTCGTGGACTGGCCTGCTGGCTGTTCTGAGTTGCTATTCTGTAGGCCTCTTTCATCCAATTTGTTTGCATATCCTTGTGCTGTTTCTGGCTCCCCTCCTGTGGACAGACCAAAAAGCAGATCAATTAGGTGGCGAGAGTGGTGCCCAAACATGAGGTAATGAGGTGAGAAACCTGTGGCCTCGTGTCTAGTGCAGTTGTATGCATGCACAACTTAAGTGTTCATTCCATTTACTTGTTGGGGTCATCCATTTTGGGGGAATAGACCGGCTGGGCTGCACAGTTCGACATGCGCAGCTCAACAGACGTCGCATCTCTGATGTCACCTCTGACATTATAAAACCTGCGGAAAATAAACTTTCGTTGCCATTTCCAACGTGTCTCATGAGAACATGCAACGGGGGCGAATATCTGTAGAGACAAAAGCTCACAGACGAATTTTTCCTCCACACGGCCATTCCCGAAAGACCTTGAAAGCTGGGAATCTGTCTGATACAAGAAGGTCAGACCCCGCCGACACTCCGGTGCAGGTGGAAACCCACAGAGGTTTTATTTCCAAGGTGACCCATTGTTGGTGTAGTCGACTGTAACGGCTCTTCATATTTTTCCCGTTTTGGACGGATGAGAAGTTTAGCATTTGTTTTTGAGTCGATCACGGAAAGTGATCCCCCAACATTCTTCTTCAGACCTACCCATACTCAACTGGTGGAGAGAAGAAATCAACGTTAAAGTAATTTCGTTCTTTTTTTATATTAAATCGGATAGGTGTATTTAGAAGTCTGGGCAGGGTGAGGCATAGTTAAGGTGATTTAGAATCACCAGTAGTTAATCCCAGGTATCTCATGCAATACTGACTGAAGTGTTTTATGCTGAGCTGTTTTGATTTAGTGTGCAAGTGTGCTGAATCGCGCAGTGCGGCTGCAATCAACAAGGTGCGTGTGTTTTGTCCAGCTGATCCTAAATCCTAAATCAGCCAGGAGTTAGAAGTTGGACTTTTAAAGTTTTTCATTCAAAGCAGCTGCGGTCTGGGCTTTTTTTGGCCCTTTACCACTTCCTTTGCCCAGTTTTATTAGGGGGGTTTTTTCCACTAGTTTCCGCCTCAAGTTTTATGCCCCTTTGTTCGAGTTTGGGGGCAATCCTGCTGTGGGCAAAGGGGTGCGGCCTCACCGTTCTACCAGCTATCCCGAAAATCAAGCTGGCCAGCTGGTTTGATCTCCATAGACATAAATGGCGTATATTTTGTTTTATTATTAGCTAGGTAGTCTTTATCTCCTTTGTGTAGAATATCTTGTCAGTTAGTGGGGGGTTTTTGGCCCAAGTAGAAAATCTATCGGGGTCTTATTTTTCAAAAAATTTTTTCACATATACATATATATATATATATAATTAAAATTATATATATATAATTATATATTTTAATATATATATTTATAACTACAGACCAAAAGTTTGGACACACCTTCTCATTCCAAAGAGTTGTCCTTTTTTTTCATGACTTTTATATTTAGCTTCACACTGAAGGCATAAAAACTATAAATTAACACATGTGGAAATTTATATACTGAACACAAAAGTTAAAACAACTGAAATTTTTCTTTATTCTAGGTTCTTCAAAGTAGCCACCTTTTGCTTTTATTTCTGCTACGCACACTCTTGGCATTCTGTTGATGAGCTTCAAGAGGTAGTCACCTGAAATGGTTTTCACTTCACATGTGTGCCCTGTCAGGTTTAATAAGTGGGATTTCAAGCCTTATAAATGGGGTTGGGACCATCAGTTGTGTTACGCAGGAGGTGGATACAGTACACAGCTGAAAAGTGAGATTTCAAGGGGTGAGAATCCTGTGGCGGTGGAAACATGCGAGTTGTGTCCCTATTCTACCCAAGGCATGTATTTGATCCAGTCAGATGGGTTAGTGAATGTGAGGCACCTGAGGGTGGATTCTAGTTCCTGGTTCATGCGTTCCGTTTGGCCGTTAGACTGAGGGTGGTAACCAGAAGTGAGTGATACCTTGGCATTCAGTGCCGCACAAAACTGCTTCTAGACTAGGGAAATGAATTGGGGGCCACAGTCCGAAAGGATATCTTGAGGTATGCCATGTAGCCGGAAAACATGCTTAACTAGCAGCTGTGCAGTCTGAAAAGCAGAGGGAAGCTTCCTAAGAGGGATGAGGTGGCAAGATTTGGAGAAACGGTCAATTACGGTCAAAATGGCGGTCATGCCCTGAGAGCACGGAAGGCCGGGGACAAAATCTAGTACTATATGGGACCAGGGTCTCTTAGGAACACTGAGAAGCTGTAACAAACCTGCTGGGGTTTGATTATATGGTTTACTTCTAGCACACACTGAGCAGGCCTTAACATAGTCCTTTACGTCTTTGTGCATGGAGGGCCACCAAAATCGTCTGGAGATAAGGGCGATGGTTCGACTGGAACCAGGATGGGCCAAAAATTTAGAGACGGGGAACCAATGAATGAGCTGTGATCAGACTGAGGAGGGGACATAGGTGCGATTGGGCGGCCCTGTTCCGGGATCATGTTCGGACTGTTGGGCCTGGGTAACAATGCTCTCAATTTCCCAACTGAGTGCTCCGACAATACAGTTAGGGGATAGAATGGTGGCTGGTTGTTTATCTGAGTTGTCTTGAGAGTATTGTCTAGATAGAGCATCGGGTTTTAGGTTCTTATCTCCTGGCCTGTGGGAAATGGAGAGGTCAACACGGGAAAAGAACAAGGACCAACGAGATTGGCAGGGGTTTAAACGTTGAGCTGATTGAAGGTATGAGATATTTTTGCCCTAGGGACGAGGTTAATAGCACAGTCATATGGCCGGTGAGTTGGGAGGGATGACGCTCTGGATTTGCTGAAGACTTGTTTTAGGTCCAGGTATTCAATTCAATTCCGTTTTATTTATATAGCGCCAATTCACAACACATGTTGTCTCAAGGCACTTTACAAAAGTCAGGTACATACATTCCAATTAGTCCTAACCATTGAACAGAGTTAGTTATTTATTCAAATTGGATAAAAAGGTTTTCAGTCTAAGGAAACCCAGCAGATTGCATCCAGTCAGTGACTTGCAGCATTCCCTCCTCCCGGATGAGTATGTAGAGACAGTGGACAGTCACTGGCGTTGACTTTGCAGCAATCCCGCATACTGAGCATGCATGTAGCGACAGTGGAGAGGAAAAACTCCCTTTTAACAGGAAGAAACCTCCAGCAGAACCAGGCTCAGTGTGAGCGGCCATCTGCCACGACCGACGGGGGGGGGGGTTAGAGAAAACGGAGCAGAGACACAAAGAGAACAAAGAAGAACTGATCCAGGAGTACTTTCTATGGGAAGGAAAAGTAAATGTCAATGGATGTAGCTCCTTTAGTCGTTTCACCTAGAAAGAAAGAACATATAAACTCTGAGCCAGTTTTCAAGGTTAGAGTCTGAAAGAGAGCACATATAATTAGTTACAGTAAAAGCTCAGTCAATCGCCATTTCTAGGAGAGAGAAAGGGTTAAACACTAGGAAACCATAAAAAGTACCTAAAAAGCACCTTTTAATTTTTTTTTTGCCTCAAATCAAATCAGAATAAGCCAACATTTTTATGTAAAGCCTAAATGATACTATTTTCAACTAATATGATGTTTGTTCATCCTTAACAATAAAACATGCCCTCCTCCATAAATATCTCATTTCATAAATCTATTCTTAAATACCAAGGTTAGCAACTTCAATTTCCCTTGCATTAAAGTGTTAAATGCTAGTACCGTTGACATCAATTTAATTCCCTTAGGTACTTGAGATAGATCAGCTGGTTCGGGTTCCTCGGGTTCCAAAGGAGCTGGATGGGGTGAAACAGCCGACTGGAGACAAGGAGATAGACATTTAGTGGACCAGGATTCAACACGGCCTTCAGACCAGTTTAAATTTGGGTTGTGTGCGTGTAACCATGGGAAACCTAGGACCAGGGAGCTCTGGGAAATAGAGAAAAAAAAAAAATTTATAATTTCACGATGGTTACCTGAGGTAATAAACTCCAGCAGCCTGGTCTGGTGCATGATATGGTGGAGTGTTCTACCATCTAGAGCCAGGACTTGACGTGGTGGAAAGAGGGGCTCCACTTCTATATTTGCTTGATGAACAAGGGACTGATTGATGAGGTTCTGTTCACAGCTGGAATCAATGAGACCTGTGAGGCTTAGGTGATCCTGGTTGAACAGGATGGTAGCGGGTAGCATTAGTCTAGGGGTTTTAATATTTTCGTCCGTCACCTTCCCCTTTATAGGTGATGGACCCTCTCTTTTGGCGGGACTGGGCAGATGGCGATGAAGTGATCAGGGGAACCACAATAAATGAACTGATTTAGTTCCTTTCTACGTTGCCTTTCTTCGGGGGTCAAGTGTCTGCGCCCTGCCTGCATGGGTTCAGGCTCTGGGAGAGAAGTATTGTGCTAAGAACGAGGGGGAATGGGAGTAGTGGTCTGCAGCTGGGACCTCACAACAGCTTGCTCAAATCGAGACCTTTTTCTCTCCCTCATACGATTATGTATTCTGGTGGCCAAGGCTATTTGTTCATCTAATGTTTTAGGTTCATCTAACAGGGCGAGTTCATCTTTTAAAGATTAGCTAGAGACTGAAAAAATGTTGTTTTTAATGCGCAGGAATTCCAGCCTGAAGCGGCTGCTAGTGTACGGAATTCAATAGAGAACTCAGAGACCGGCCTGTTTCTTTGTTTAAGAGCCCAGAGGCGACGGACTACACTGGTCTGATCTGACTCTGAGGCAAACGTCAGTTTAAATTCCTGGATAAATTCAGTATATGAACAACCAAACTGATAATCAGTGATTCGAGCCTCTGCCCAACGGAGCGCTCGACCTGTAAGCAAACCTAAAATGAAGGAAATCTTGGTGTCATCATGTAAAAACGACTGCAGGGAACGGTTAAACACAAGAGTGCACTGCAGCATGAATCCTCTACAATTACTAACCTCTCCACAGAACTTCTCTGGATTGGGGGAAGTGACGTCTCATGAATGCGGAAGCTGTTGTGAGGCCGGGGACCCAGCTGTTCCCCCTGGTGGTGGGGAGGACTGGGGATTCAGGGCATGCTGAAGCATCGAGGCCATCTTATCCAACTGTTGGTTTAAGTGATGTTGCTGTTCCAGGACATTGCGGAGGGTTAATTCCTGCGACTGGATTTGATGGCTGTGTTTTGCTAAGGTTCTCCTGAGTGTCTCTGCTGGGTCAGATTGGCCTGAGTGTTCGGTCATGGTTTTGTTAACGGATTAGACCCACATGCAGATAAACACTCAGGAGACAGAAGGAAGGTTTAACAGGTTTATTTCTTGCTGGTCAGATTTTTGGAACGGGACCCAGGACTGGAAACGTCAAACTGCACAGAGAAGGAGGTCAGGTAAATGAAGTGACGTTAGGTTTGAGATTTTGAATAATTTATTATTATTCTTTGCTTACAGGAAATGGAGTGGAGGTTGGTCCGGGGAGGAATGACGTGGAGCCTGAGAGGATTGTTCTGAGAGCTGCTGCTTGGTTGAGGGTTCGGTCTGAGGTTAGTGGTTGTCACATTGGAGAGGGTATGACTGAGCACTGAGAAACTCAGCGTTAGCTTGATAGTCTGTACAGAAAAGACCACCTAGTGAGTTTTGAGTTCTGGTGGAGGCTGAGCAGGGTTCGCTTGCCTGAGGCTCTGGAGTTGGGAAGTTTGGGCTGCCAACTGGAGTTCGATTCTTCAGAGGTTCTTGGAAGCTTGAGTTCAGGGTTCTTGAGATGATCCGGACTGGATCCAGGAGCCAGGACATGAAAGTCACCTGAAAGGAGCACAATGAAGGAATAAATTCAACTGCACTTTCAACGGAGTGAAAAAACAGTAGACACCCAGAAGAAGTTACCACAATGGCAAACACTCGGGCACTGGAGTGTTGGCAGCCAAGCCTTCTTATACTCCACAGCTGATTAGGATAGGCAGCACCTGTTAACCCTGGGCACCGGGCTCTGGCGGCACCTAGTGGTGAAGTATGGTTAGCGGCAGACAACAGACAGAACACAGAACTCTCAGACTCCGACAGCCACATGACTTTGTCAAAAAGCATCTGAAAGAACACATTTCTGTGTCTTTTTTTTTAAAGATTACAAACTTGGTTAATAAGAAAAAAAAATCACATCTATTTCAATAAGAAAAGACCCTTGGAAGCTTTTCCCAGTAAATGCGAGAAAAATTCACTAAATGTAAAGAAAGCACACTAAATAACAGAAATGTGCCAGTGAATTTTTTTTGCTGAATTTTTACATTCGGCACCCCATTGGCTTGGCAGACTGCTTTCCAGAATATCATTACAGTAGACGAACATTATTTATTTGCCTGTCACAAAATATGCGCTGCACACTTGGGCATAAGTGAGGTTTAAGCCGTCCAAATCTTTCCTGGATATCCGATTCAGCCACAGTAGTCGAAGTTGTGTACTCAGTATTTTTGTTTTCTCACACTGATTTTCTATCACAGCTGGCAGACGATAGAATGAACGTTGGTCTAAACCAACATGCACAGCACAACCCACAATAAAGCAAGTTTTCTCCATTGTTAAATTGAATGGTCCGGAGTTCTGCTTTATCACGCTGATACGCTGATCACGCTAAAACAACCAAAACAGGCTGCAGCTGCCACCCAAGATGGCCATCGCGAAGTGCGGTCACATGACCGCGACGTCATGTGAAAACCCCCATTACAGACAGTAAAATAACAAAATTAGGTTAACACATCAGTAAAAATAAATAAATAAATAAAAGAAAAAAAAAGGTCAACACACCAGTAGAGAGGTGCATCAGTGCATCCACATTGTTTAAATTGGTAACATCTATACTCACATGGTACTTTTCTTAAAACAGCACTACTGCTTAAAACCAATTAATTTGAAACTATAATTTACAATTTTCATTACCAGTATTATTGATTAGACAGTCTGTACCTTAAATAAGATAAAGCCTATAAACATATTTAATGTGACCAGCCCCTAGTTATATTGAAGGTGATTGCAGACTACAACAGCAATTCAAAAGTATACCAGCTGCTTATTATCTGTTGAAAAAGCCTCCACATCTTCATGAAATCTAACCCATTACACAGGATTTTTGTGGAAAAGTGTATTGGGATTTATGGCAAAAAGTACACAGTTGACCATATTGGTGGACTGTGCAATTTGAACTGTAGTTAATGTTTCTAATATTGTATCTCATTGGTCACATACGCAGGGGCTGCTGTTTTGCATGTTTTAGATGTGTCTCTGCTCCAACACATGAGTAGGCAGTATGAGCTCAATTTCCCAAGGAATGGATCAGCTGGGAACTATAAAGAAATGGTGTGGAAGGGGTTTTCCTCTTAAAAGCATAATCTGGTGTTATCAGATTAGAGATTCGAGGGAATGAATTTTACTTAGTCATTAACTTCTGTTAATGTAAATGTGGTATAAAAAAATGAAAACTTCATTAACATTACTAATTATTGGCGCGGTGCTGATGGTGTAGGGGTTAAGCACGCGACCACATGCAGAGGCTAAAGTCCTCAAAGCAGCTGTCCTGGGTTCAAGTCCCAGACCCGGCAACATTTGCCAAATGTCTCCCCCTATTTCCTGTCTGCCTACTGTCAAAACAATAAATAAAGGCCACTAGTGCCGAAAAAATATCTTTAACATCATTAATTATTTCTAGCAACATTTTTATCCCTGCCTCAAAACAACTTTGGTTGAAGCGGGCATCTGCCACTCTTGCGGGTGTGTCTGAACGAGACATAGCCCGTTTGATGCCATGCTGGTAATGGTGTGTAAACAATGCCCAGGCAGTCTTGACTTCCTCCCTAGAGGACAAACGCTTGCACACCCCCTCGTTACGTTCTACAAGATGCTAGACAGGGCCCTTGAGGAATGAGTTCGACTCTGCTACAGCATGACTTAACTGTTTGGAAAACAACAAAAGACAAAGCTAATGTTGCAATATACAATAACACTATTTCTGTTAAAACTGGAATTACAGTTCCAAAATGAAAGAATATGGTAACACACTGGATAACAAGAACACTTTTCACTGGACATAAAAATCCTTGTGTTTTAAAATAATTTAAAACTTTAAAAACAAAGTCCCTTGTCTATTCACTATAGATGTTTAGCCCACATGCATGTGTTTATTTGATTCTGTGGTAAGGTGTGGAAAAACAACTTATGTATATGATAATTACAAATGATGTGGGCTTGAGTATAATAACTAAAAATTGAGCCCTTGAGTAAAATGGACGAAGCTGTATTTTATGAGCAAACCTAATGTGGATGTCTGTTGGCCACTGCTCTGAGACATCACAATGGTGATCTTAATAAAGGAGCATTAGGCAAATTACCTGTGAAAATGGACAGCTATTTCCTTGCCCCAGGCAGCCTCTTTCATCTGATTAGACTATTATGGTCATTAATCAGAAAGAAGGTCTGTCTTTAGAAGTTGCAGAGCTAGCGTGGCTGTTCAGTACAACGTTTTTAAAAAGCATGGTGTTATGTGGCAGGGTTATGAAAATAGGTCACACAGGTCCATATCACAGCTAACCTCAAGCAGCCGAGCTCTCGCTGCTGACTGCTTAACCCAAACACATAAAAACACACAGGTATGATACAAAAGACAGAAAAGAACAAAAAACATGACACCAAATGTGTCATTGGGAAACTTGGGCGTCTCAGCAAAGACAGGAGGATTTTCATACAGCAGTTTTTAAGGTCCTCAAAGGTTTCTTGCACAGACTAGATTTTCTACATTAAATAAACTACTGGTCTAAAGTGTGTGTAGATGTGCTCAGAAAGAATACATTTTTTAACATTAAGATAAATTTTTTTAAATACTGTATATTAAATTAGCTTACTATTGCATTAGCTCTAAATTGTATTTCTTTTTAAATATAGTTTTTTTATTATTTTATTAGATGCAACATAAATATTTTTCATTTTATAATTTTCTTCTATGTATATATATAATTTCTGTTCATAATCTATCTTGTCAGCCTTGGTCATATCTGCCAGTAATAGTCTCAATTTACATTGTTGTGCTGATGACAGTGCTGCATGGTGGGGATGTTGTTAGTGCTGTTGTCTTGCATTACAAAGATTCCTGGTTCTGTTTTTTTTTTTTTTTTACCGTGTCCTGTCTGGCAGAGTAGCGCTCAGAATTGTTGTCTGAGTGCCAAGAAATTGCCCAACAGATTTACTTTCACAAGCGGAGCATCACAGCTATTGCTTTAAGGCTCTGCTTGTTTTTATAAAAAAAACTTTTTTAAAAATTCTTTGGGAATATTTCAATTGTTACGGACACGGAGACTGAAAGAAAAGAAAACAGAAGTTTGACAAAAGAAGATGGGGCAAAAGGGAAAAAAAAAAGGAAAAGTGGAGGGAGGAAAAAGGGAAATAAAAGAATAAAAATTACACCCTGCTTGCTTATACACAAAATAACACACGGTATTTGAATGTAAAATGTACTTAGTGAGAAGTGCAGCCCAATATAGATCTTTTTGTGATCTATCAACACCTGTGTGGATAGGCTTTGTATAAAAGGTTTCTCCACAGAAATATGCAATAGCGAGTTTGGGGAGGACCCAGACCTCCCCCGTGGTCCCCCGGGGACACTGAGGAGATCCGAGCAACAGACATCCCAAAGGGGCCCCCAAAGCACAGGAACCCCAGGAGAACCCCCCGGGGGATACCACAAACCCCCCCGAGGGGAGCAGTGGAGAGTCCCCCGGGGGCCACCCAGCAGCGACAGTGCAAGAAGCCCCAGGGAACCGCAGCAAAAGCCCACAGGCCCCGCCCCGGCAGCCGTCCACTCCTGAGCAGATCCAGCATGGACCCAGGAGACCCAAGACCCCCGGGACACGCCACCCCAAGACAAAGGGCCCGACAGAGCCCAGGGGGGCCCAGGCCCCGGCAGGCGCCCCCCGGGAGTGAGCCAGCACACACCCAAGCATCCAGCCCCGGCACCGGGGAACCACAAGTACCCCGCGGGCAGAGACTCCAACCACCCGCAGGGGTGGCGGGGGAAAGGGAAATAGGCCCCCCATAATATGGGGGCCTAAGCTGATCCAGGAGAGGGAGCAGTCCAAGACCCCCGCCTGTCACAAAAAAAAAAAGGCACTCACAGTCACAGTCACCCACTCCCCCCTCATCCCACACATAAAATCACTCGCTCCCCCAACGTAAAAACAAACAACAATGGGGTCCCTACACTCACTCACACTCCCCATGCATACTCTATACTCCAAGGTCCGGGCGCCGGCGCCCCTAGGGGCAACCACCCCCGGACCAAGGAGGTGGTCCCCCTTCCCCCCCCCGGGCAGAGGGGACAGGCAGACAGGCCCCGCCCGGGGGGTCTCGGCCCGGGCCCCCCCCCCAGAACCCAGTCCCCACCAACCCCCATCCACCTCCGGAGAAGGGGCTATGTACAAAAGAGGGGTCCACATGGCCCAAACCAGCCCGCCAACCAGAGCCGCCCCAGGACGGAGCAGTCCCGACCCCCAACAAGCTCCGATCCCGACCCCATGAGTCCCCCCCCCCGAGTGAACCCCCAACATGAACCTCGCCACAGGGCCACCCCCAACAGGGACACCGATATCGAACACACGTCCCCGAACCCAAACGCCACGAATCCCCCCCGCCCACAGGGGCACACCCCCACAGGTGAACTCTATAGCCGAGAGGCCGATGAGGTCACACCCACCCAGCGCAAGCTCTACATACAGCCCCGCTCTGAGCACCCCCGCCGCACCCCGCTCCCCCACCACACAGTGCGCTGTAACAGCAAGGCAAGGGCCCCGCGCAACAACACCCCCGCCCACTGGCGCAACAGGGCAGACCCCGCCGAGCACCGCACCCACAAAGATCCTGGTTCAAATCCCAGCTTGGGCTATTATTTATCAAGCTACTCAGAAATAGTCTAAAAAATGCTGTTAAAAATCTTTTTAAGTGTGAAACATTTCTTGGCCCAAAGCTGTGTTTAAAAGTTATTGACCCCGGAAACCTACGCTGCATGCGATGTGATGTGCGGATTGATACTGAAATTTCGATACCTCCGATACCAGATCTTTATGCTCTAAAATTGATTCTCAAATCAAAATATTGATCCTTTTGACACTTTGAGGCAATGCACATCATTATAGGAACACAGTGAAAAGAAACAAAACTACGTAGCTCTTGTCCAACCTCAGATTAAACCACAACACAGAATATTAGGCCTTCATAATGATTCGGACAGAAGAGGAGAGCTCAGTGTCAGGTGCTGGTGCTGGGGCAAGACAGACGTCTCTGGTGGAGTTCTTCTGTGATGCAGGGAGGCACTATCCAGGTACACAGAGAGAAAATTGAGTTTTAAGCAGTGCTAAGGACTGTTGCTGTTGTTCAAATTAATTATTATGGTTATGACATACGTAACTAAATAAACTGATGCTTAAGCTAATAGCTGCATGAGTTCAGCTTGAAGTAATAACGTGTATCACTGATATATCTCATAGGCAAAAAAACCTACATTCAAGTAAGGTTTCCTAAAGAATTGAATATTTAAAGTGGATTACATAAATTAGGCGTCATTAAAGTATTCAGAGCAATTGCAAAAAACAATGGTGAACTTTAAAATATATATAAAAGAAAAAATGGACAGAAAATTCAATTTTATTTATAAAATGTATGTATTGTTATTCACAATCAGTCTACTTTGCTTTAACTGTTTAATCAGTATTTTAAAATGTAGGTATGTACGAACTTGTGGCATTTAGTTACTTAATTCAGTATTTACTTGCAATTTCAATTTTAGTCACCCAGTATTATAAAACAGCAACAGTTTTCTAAGACTTACCAGGCACATTAGGTGTATTTGCACAAAGTATCGGATCGGTACAAGCCTGAGTTTTACTTAGTATTAGATTGTAAAGGAAATCTGTGGTATCGAATGTCACAACTGCATGTCTCCCCCACCCCTTTCCACTTTCTGTCTGCCTACTTCGAAAAAATTATAAAAATAAGGCCACTAGTGCTGTAAAAAATAGTTATCAAGTATCAGAGTCTCACTTTAAGCAAAGTGTAGGACTAAATAATAAGTGTCAGTCCGAGAGCTGATTTATGACATTTTGCCATTTTGCCAAGCTGATCCTGGATGACTTATTTAGAAAACCCCACAATCGCATTTCTTACAAATATACTCGGAGAATTGTCCAGATAAAATTTTTTGAAAATCTTAAGATAATGTTTTATACACATTTTTTCCCCTTTATTATTTTTGCAATGCATGCCTAAGCCTATTTTCCATAGCTTTTTTAGGCTACCTTGTAGATTATAACTGATAATCCCCCACAGACAGGGAACCGCCTAGGTAAGCTACTGAGTACAGTTTCTGAGGTGGTGCTGCGCATTCTTGGGGAGCAAAGTGATGTGATCTTTGAAGTGAAGGGGACCCAGGATACCGAATTAAAGAAGATAGATGAAAAAAAACTCTATAACAATAATTAACATTTTCAAATCATTGCGTCTTTCCTGGAAGGTTCGCACGTGCCTCTGTCTTCTCAGTCCCATCACATGCAGCAACTCCTCCTAACCAGTTAAGAGACCTCTGTCCTAAAAAAATATTTTTGAGAACAGCACTGAGTCGGAAGACGTATTTGTTGGAGATTTCAAGAAAATAAGTTTTTTCAAGCCATTAAATTGGTAGAATATAATTTTAAAAACATTCCACTTATGGTTAACAAGTTGTAGCAGATTGAAAGAAGATTAGTTACAGGTTTTATTTCATGCACAAAAGTACACATTCAGGAACATTTCTATGGAGGGATGCCCACCAAAACCTTTCATTTGTAAGACCCAACTAACTCTGGGTTGATAGGATAACTTTTAAGTATATAATCAATGAATAACAGTGGAAGCGTCCAGGCCTAAAGATGAGAGGATTGGTTTTAGTGTATTTTCATCCTCTGACGGAACTCCACCCTTGGGAGGTGTTCCAGGCACGTCCCATCTGGAGGAGGCCCAGGGGACGGCCCAGGACACACTGGAGGGACTATGTCTCTCGGCTGGCTTGGGACGTCTTGGGCTCCCCCGGAGGAGCTGGAGGAGGTGTCTGGGGAGAAGGACGTCTGGGTGTCTCTACTGAGTCTGCTGCCCCCGCGACCCGGTTCAGATAAAGCGGAAGACGATGAGTACGAGTACGGCCCTATAAAGGGCCTATCCTGTGTACCCTGACTGCATGTTACTACTGAATGTGCATGTGAAGCAAATTTGTCACTTAGTCTTCACTATATTTACTCTTAAGGATCTGAAGTCGGACAGTGTTAGCAGTCATAAGAAAGTACCGCAAAGTAGTAAAATTAGGAGGTGAGCTACTCTACAATTAATCTGAATAAATTGGCTGGTGTTCCTTAAGTGAACAATTTGACTGGGACAAATGGGCAGCATAAACTGTAGTTTAATTTGTTTATTGAAGAATCAAACCTGATGTGCCACAAATCTCCAGTTCATTTCTACAAGGTTAAGGAGAGAACAAAAGGATACTTGCGAAACAAACAAATTACCTGTACAAACAAATTACTCCACCCTGATAGTTGTCTATTCATGTATCATTTAATAGTATAAAATATGAAAGACGGTATTCCTGGTAGCTGTCAAATCTACTCTTGTTATGAGTGACTTACTAAACTCAGATATAAATGATCCAAACATTATTAACCTCAACAAAATTAAAATACACAAAGTAAGAAATTATACTACAAGCTTTTAGTATAATATTGTTGCTTGTGTGTAGTAATCAGCAATCAGGTAGAGAGTGTTGCATTAAAGACTATCAGGGGAAAATGAACTGATGAGTGCAACAAAGTGAGAGAAAACACAATTCCTCCCACCACCTGGGGACCAGCCCTGGTATATCTAATTACCTTTAAATGAAAGCTAAGCAAAACTAAACTTCACTTTACTTCGTGTCAAAATGTGTCTCTTAACAGAGAAGGTAAACTTTGCTGGTACAGTTTGGCAGTAATAGTTGATGAACGTTGTGACAAAATAATGTAAAAGGCCAATAGTGACAAAGGAACACAAAGCATTTGATTATCAAAATCTACTTTTTAGCACTGTGTTGAAGATGTCAGTGAGAGATAAGAATAGACCCTTTAATCAAACTTTGACAGGTGAACTTGTGAACTGAAGAGGGGTCATGGGGTCATGTGGGCGGGGAGGTCATGGGTCACCGTGTAGCCGAGGGGCGTAACCATGCATGCTGATTGGTTATCGTCATTGGGGGCAAGACATTAAATGAGCCAATTATAGTACAGGGGAGTGTTTAAGGGTGTTATGGGGAAGGCCTTAAATGAACCAATGAAAACACAGGGGGTGTGTATGATATTAATAAAACAAGACAAATATGGTATTATCAGAAACTGTATGGCATCAGCACCAATTAAAATAAAGGGGGTGTGTTTGTAAGGCTTGTTAAACCTTGAATAACCCAATGAAACCAATGGGGTGTGCTTTAGTGTTTGCTTTAAATACAGGCATAAAACTCTTTACATGCAGCATTCGTTGGAAAAGAACACTCGTTCAGCAATGGTTAGAGTTAAGAGAGTTAATCGTCAAGCGGAGGAGAAACGCAACGCGTGCCAAGATGACGAACAAGCAACTGCATCATCTATATCATCTACTTCCTCATCTGAGACACCTATCGGAATTCCCGTCATAACATACTCTACCGATGATGATGAGGGGCCAAAAACATTTAAAAGG